>CM053560.1:29179430-29218164 GCA_028646485.1 Cryptoprocta ferox
TGATCCCAAACTTTCCAAATTTGGGTTTATAATAGCATTCATGTCAAATGAAGGCCAACAGGTAAAGGGACATCTCATGAAGGTTTGAATTAATTCCATAAGGGAAGAATGGAATTAGAGGTGAATCATCAGAGGGCACACAATATAGACAGACAGGCAGAACTCAAAAGAATCTGAACTCCATTTATCAGTATCATGTCCATGATGTAAGCAGCAATATTATGGACATCTTGCTTATTTGGATATATAAACTGTAAAGGTTCATGAGATCATGACCTGAGCCATTAAATACATAGTTAATTTTCCTGTTGCCAATTCCAATAATAATTGGTTAAAATTATAATATTGGCATTTGAAGCTTATCTGCTGATAAAATTTCAATTAGTTGTAAGATCTGATTATTCAGCACTAGCAAACAATTCTTTGAAGTTACATTCTTTTATAGAAGATACCCAACAGGCATTCTCTGCATTAGTGTTACTGAAGGGGAAACGACAAAATTGGAATACACAATTACACCCACAGCAGTCTAGTGCCAGTAAGCTATCATCTGTCACACTGATGTTAATTTTTATCTTGTTCTGTGGTCTTGCTTCCACTTAATTAGTAAATTCCTTATATAACGATTATAAGGGGATTATACTTAATTTTACAAAGGCACATATTTAGGTTAAATAACTTACATGAGATTTTACAATAAATTTATTCTTTAAAGAGAACATATACACCATCCGTGTTTGAAAAACACTGCTTTGAGAGAAAAAGATGCCATGAAAACCAGACCCCGTTGGTGGTGGTGTGAAAGATAAGGCTGAAGAGGTAGGCTGGGACCGGCTCGTGAACTGTGTTTTTTAGCACTCAAGAACTCTCAACCACTCTGCCATTTCATTTCTTACTCAAATGCATTGCTGAGCACTTCTGGAATAACGTCACACAGTGGTAAAAAGAAAAACCCTGGCTTGGACCTGCCATTAACAGGAATGTCTGCAGCAGCTGACCGTCCCACACGATCATGACTACAGATCTATATTAACAAACTTTCTTTTTCCAGAATAAGGATGTGTGTGATTTTAGAAAGTATTTTTCAAACCAGTAAGTAAAATAAAATTCAACCAAAAGTCTTCTAGCATCTTCTGAAAAGATCGTATTTTATTGTCTACTCCTATAACCTATTAAAAGATGAATTCTATTAATTTGCTAATACTTAATTTAAAAAACGAAAATGACTCAACTTGTAAAAGGCACTTGAAAAAAAGGACTCCTGGTTTCTGATTCTGTGTTCTGAAAAATTTTGCATCTATGGCCACATGTGGGTTAAACTACAGTTACTTTTTTAGCCAGTTTAGTCATATTTTGTTACCAGTATTACACTGGCTTTGTAACAAGCCTGGAGAAATTTTCCTTCTTTTTCCACGTGCTAGAATAGGCTAGAGAGGGCAAAGAATTATTCAGTTTCTAAAAGAAACATCCTGAGACTGGCATTTTAAAGTGTGGCAAAGGGGCAAGCACCTGGGTGGCTTGGTCGGTTAAGCATCTGACTTCAGCTCAGGTCATGATTTCGCAGTTTGTGGATTCAAGCCCCACATCCACGGCTCTGTGCTGACAGTTCAGAGCCTGGAGCCTGCTTCGGATTCTATGTCTCCCTCTCTCTGCCCCTCCCCCCGCTCATGCTCTGTCTCTCTCTCTCTCTCTCTCTCTCTCTCTCTCTCTCTCTAAAAAATAAACATTAAAAAAAATTAAAAAAGTGTGGCATGAAGCTGGGTCTGTTCCTTAGATTTTATGTTATTCATTTTGTCATCTTTCACGAAGGTCTAGTCAAAGGTTTTTAAGTAAAGGAGAAACACAATGAGAGACGGTGCTACCCTGTGCAGATCACTTTGTGAAAAGTATATAGAAAAGATACATGGCAAGAGGGAGTTTCGAGATGATGACATTTACTGAGGAGAGAGAATGAGACCCTTGTGCAGAGGAGCAGAATAAAGCGCACCGAGTAACTGAATTAATACAAATCCCAAGAACATTTCCTACCCCAACA
Organism: Cryptoprocta ferox; assembly: GCA_028646485.1. Lineage (NCBI taxonomy): Eukaryota > Metazoa > Chordata > Mammalia > Carnivora > Eupleridae > Cryptoprocta > Cryptoprocta ferox. The sequence continues at coordinate 29,181,466 of CM053560.1, forward strand.
TACCCTAGTAATACACTTGGCTTAGAAAATGAAGTCATTAAAAAGCACAGGAATTAATACTAGCAACTAAAAACAGAACTTTGAGACCTGGAAAGGGATTCCAAAATATCTATAAGGAACCATTACCAATTGTTTCCTGGATTAGCTATGTCTTTCAGTCACGTCAGAGTGAGTATTATTGGTAAAATTAAATAAAACTGGCAATTATAAAAACCAGACATGTCGAAAATAATTTGAGTAAAACCTGAGAGGAATCCCATCAGCATAATACATTTTTGACCTGTAAAGTTTGACCCGGAAAACTGTGCTTAGCAGAAGTAACATTTACAAATGAAAAGTTAACACGGCAGAAGCTGTAATAATAAAATTTTGACAGACAATAAAAAATGATTGATAACTCAAATCTTTGACATAAAGTTTACATGGAAAAGAATATTAAGAATATCAGTAAAATAAAAATGGAAATGAAATAAACATAAAGGGATTTAACCAAGATTTACAGCAAGCTGATCAAGAAATTTTAGTTAAATGTCACTTAACATTTAGAATCCAGTACGAGACATAATAAAATCAAGGAATTAAATTGGCTTAATGGAGAATACTCCAGAAAATACATCAAAATGCTCAGTAGATCCAAATATCTTTCTGGCAAAATACTGACACTCTTGATTAGTTATTTTGAGAGGCAGGAGGTAGATGGGACAGGGGATAACACTGTAAAGGAAAGAAAATAACCAAAGATCACAAGATCCAAGCAAGAACAGACCTCATGAGAATTCTGGAATGAAGAGAAAGGAGAAACAGCTATATACTTATTTAATCATTCTATAAAATTAACTAATTATGTATTATATGCTAACTTTAAACAAGTACTGGATACATAGTAATGAATGAAGCAGATAGGATTCCTGCCCTTGAGGAGCTTATAATCTACTGCAAAGGTTTGCAAAATACAGCCCCAGGCCAAATCCAAGCTAAGAATGGTGTTTATGTTTTTAAAGCATTGTCAAAAAAAAAAAATCAAATAATAATATGCAACGGAAAATGTGCATGCCTCCAAAGCTTCAACTATTTACTATCTGGCTTTTTACAGAAAAAGTTTGCCACCCATGGGCTGAAGGAGAAATAAACCTCAAATAAATAAACACAAAAAAATATGAAATTATAATTATGCTGAGTACTAAGGAGGTAAAAATGGCAATATAAGATAATCATGTGGGCCAGGTCTTTAAAGAAGGCTTCTCTGAGAGAGTGACATTTGGGTTAATGCTTAAAGATAATTAAGGAATTAGCCAGGTGGAAGACTGGTGGGAGAAGGCGGGATGGCTGGTAGGTTGTGGGCAAAGGGAAAGGCAGTAAAAAGTCCTCAGTAAAGAATAGCACACTGAAGACCCCGAAGGAAGGCCAGTGTTGCTAGAGTGAGTAAGGATGGTGGTGTAATTGGGATTGGAAAAACTGGCAAAAGCCAGATAACAGTGTGGTAGGGCATGCTAAAGAGTATGGACTCTATTTTAAATGCAATGGAAAGCCACTGAAAATTTTAAGCATGAAAGGGATATGATCAAATTTGCCTTTAAAGAAAAAAAATCATTCGGGCACCTGACTGGCTCAGTCAGCTGAGTGTCTGACTCTTGACACTTGCCCAGGTCATGATCTCACAGTTCATGATATCGAGCCCTGTGTCTGACAGCATGAAGCCTGCTTGGGATTCTCTCTCTCTCTTCCCTCCCCGCAAATAAATAAATACACATTTTTAAAAGATCGCTGTGGCTGAATAAAGAATTATAGGTATCTCTTGCTATCCAAATCCAGCACAAATTCAGATAGTAAGACATACTATGTTCCCACATAGGTTTGAGTTTTGTTTGGCAAATAGTGAGAGTTTGGATGGCAAAAAATCTGTCCAAAATATTATTTGAATCTATTTGGTACCAGAGAATGAAAGTTGGGAGAGTGAGAATTTGGATCAATTTCTGATTTGGAGAATTCCTGACCAACATGGTGAAATTGGCAGATCCTAAGAAGGAACCCCTTCTGACTCACACATACAGAAATGCTACATAAACTATTCTCCCCACAAACATTTGTTTAAAAAAAAAAAAAAAAAGCTTAAAAAACAAAGGTGAAATCTTCAGCTACCAAAAATTTAAAAAAAGTTAAAGTCATGGCAGTAGTAGGTGTCATGGTAAGGGGGTGCTGACTTTTGGATGAGTCTAGTCGGGTTAGATCTGAACATGAGGTAAGACTCTAGAGAGATGGAATTAAGGTCTTGGGCTCTGTTGGAGAGGCAGAAACAAATCATTAAACAAGAATAGGGCGTTGTCAAAGAGAGAGATTGGATGACAAACATCACAAATGAATAACAAACATCAACATTTAGTGCCTTCATTTGAGTGTCACACAAGTGTGATATTTCCAGTGAATGGAGTAATTTTAGAAAAGCACTTGCTTCATTAACAAAGATATTACCCAACAAAGGTCCATACCTTCTGATTCAATACCAAGGTGGAAATAAAGCTATAGGTTATAAATCTGATTTGATCCTCTTTTTCTTCTGTATTTGGTCAGGGGTCACTGGCCTATATTGTCAGCCATCTTGGGCCTATCTGGTTTGATTTGGCTTCTTGTGGCTTTGTTTTGAGATGCTGCCAGGACAGGCCTCTGACTCTCTGACAGCCGGCCCTAGCTTCTTCTTTACTGACCTCCAGGCATCCTGCTCAAACCTAACCAACCGCCTACTCTAACAGCTGTACAACACTGTGAATGCACTAAATGCCACGGACTTGTTCACTTTAAAACTGTTTTGATGTTATGAGAGCTTCACTTCAAACATCTGTTGAGGACAAAGGCATGGTGTCTACATGAAAGTACCTGGGTGGCTACTCTATGCCTCACACAGCATTCTATGCTGCTGGCCATCTAACAAATATATGTAACTTCTCGCAGAAAAAATGACAAGAGAGCAAACAGAAAACAACAGAAATCCAACATCACCAGAAACATTTCCACAAATGATGCTACCTTTACATATTTTGGCATACCACAAAAATGATTCTTCTCTGGGGTGCTCAGGTGGTTCAGTAGGTTAAGCATCTGACTCTTGATTTTGGTTTGGGTCATGATCTAATGGTTCATGAGTTCGAGTCCTGCATCAGGGCTCTGCACTGACAGAGCAGAGCCTGCTTAGGATTCTCTCTCTGCCCCTCCCCTACTTGTGCTCACATACATCTCTCTCTAAATAAATAACTAAATTTAATTAAAAAAAGAGATTCTTCTAAATGTGAAATTTGGGAAAGTATCTAAAACTTGTATCTAAAAAAGTATCTAAAAGTTCTTTTAACAACTCTTTTCATTCCACAATTCCAAAGACTAAGGATCTAATTTTATGCTGACTTTTGATCTGAGATGTAAACACATAAAACCCATGTCACAAGAGTACATTATAGAAATAAAAGGTGAATGTCTTACCTCTGAATTCAAGTCCCCGCAGCTGGAAAGTGACTAGCCCATTGCCTATCTCTATAAGGTGTACTAATGCATTGAGGTAGTCAGAAGCAAGAATGAAACAGTCCCCTGTACTGTAGTTTCCCCACCGTCCTAGGAGCAAATCACCACAGAGACTGTGTTGTAGGGATCTGGTTAAATGTTCATAAAAGATGGAATTCAGATTGTTGTCATCTGATCCTGTAAGAAGGGATTAAAAATGTTACATTTTACCCTACATTTCTGTTACATCAACAAGGAAGATTGTTAAAAACATTAAAGCTAATTTCTAGTTAGGGAAATTTTTTTTTTGATAAGAAAAATAATATTAATGCCCTTATAATTTCTATATAAAAATGAAACACAGGGTAATGAGGAAAGTTTCAGAATTTAGAGTTATAGGGGTGCCTGGGTGGCTCAGTCGGTTGAGCATCAAACTCCTGATATCACCTCAGGTGGGACTGAGCCCTGTATCGGGGCTCTGCGCTGAGCATGGAGCCTGCTTGGGATTCTCTCTCTCTCTCTGCCCCTCCCCTGCTTGTGCTCTGTCTCTTTCAAAATAAATAAACAAACTTTAAAAAATAAAATAAAATCTTTAAAACATTTTTTTAACTTAAAAACAAGAAGTATGCATATTAATTCAGGACTTGGCCTTTTTAACATGCAAGATGGCATCATTAGCATCATAAGAATTCCAAGCCCCTTTGACAAGGTCATACTAGAATTGAGATGGTTATTTTATCTACCAGTATGTGATAACGACAGTCATTATTATCACGTAACTAGTCCTACTTAATCCAATTTTAGAGTTACAAAAACTATCTGATTATTAATTAGGTTTCTCAAGTAGAGTGTCTGAAGGAATCTGAGAGTCAAATGGATACAAATATTCCAGTCTATCTTAGAGTTAGATTCCTTTTATTAAATTAATACCTTGGAATTCTAGTTAATTTCCTATGGTTGGATTAGTGAGATTCACTCTCTGTGTGTCCAATTACTAACAGGTAGGCTGACAAAAGGATGTTTCCCCAATGATAAAACTAAGGAACCACACCTCAGATAAATACTACCCAAATACCATGTACTGAAGCTCTATCTTGAATGGTTCCCTCAAACGACATCTCTATATACCATAAACTAAATGAAATTAAATGAGTGTTTACCTATTCGGGGAAGTAGGGGAAGCAAATATATTAATAAATACACCTATCAGTCAGATTGCATACTCTTTGATATACTTGACCAGTTTTACTTTAACTGTGGTACTTTTGAACCTAGAAGACAATCTTTGAATGCCATTTTTAATTCCTATGAGCATTTTTAAAATGCACTTTATAAAAGATGGGTATAGACATTGTAGATACTCGAATTCACATATACTTTGCTAAAGCAAAACAAAAGGCAAAAAAGACAGTAAAACCTTGGACCATGAGTAACTTATTCTGTGAGTATTCCACAAGAGGAGCCAACATTTCTAATAAATTTTAACTTGATAAACAAGAGAGGTCTTATGACATAAGCAGTACATGACGCCGAATGTCACATGATCACAACTGAGCCAATGGGTCTTGATATTCACTTTGATAGACAAATGCTTTGGATTACAAGCCTGTTTCCGGAATGAATTATGCTCACAAACCAAAGTTTTTACTGTATAGTCTTTGAAAAATGACAATTTGGAACTGACAGAGGATTCCCAATAAGTTAGGAAGTGAAATATACATAAATAACACATTCCTTAGACTTGCTTCTTTACTCACAAATCGAACTTTTACCTGGATTTCTATCAAGCTGGGAAGCCAATCTGGTATTTGAATGATCCACTCGTTTTGTGCTGAAGAGAGCAAAACAAAACATTTTTACTAAACTTTAATTAAAAAGGAGAAAACTATATAATACAGATGAAGTGAATATTATCACTTTATGTATATCTCTGAGAAAAATCTATGATTGGTATATTGATAAAACTCCTTAGTAGTATAGTTCAGGGTTTTTTTACTCTTCCCACCTTCATCATACATAAACACTGCAGTTATCTCCTAACTGGTGTTAAATTGAACAGTGGGTAGACAGACATTGAGTTTAATACAAAAAGAAAAATTGATGAAAAATGTGTACCATGTATAGTTCTCAGAGATACACAGTGCATGAAACATTTTTGCAAGGGGAAGGTACAGCTATTAATTTCCAATGGCATAGTGTTGTCTAGAACAGTGCTTCCTAAAATGTGGTCCACAGAAATGGAAGCAGGGGCCTCAAGACCCTTTCAGGGAGTTTTCCAGATTAAAATGAGTTTCATAATAATCTTGAGCTGTTATTCACTTTTTTCACCATGGTGACAACTGCACTGACAGTGCAAAAGGAACAGTGGGCATGACTCCCGGCACACGAATCCAGGCAGTGGTGCCCAACTGTATTTTTGACCGCTTCATGTGCACAAGAAAAACCATAAAACAAAAATTCACGCTTCAATTTCAAATGTCTTTAATGAACCAATAAAAAATTAATTTTATTAAATCACACCTCCTCAGTACACGTCTTTTTAATATTGTGTGATGGTTGTCTCAAGGGATAGCATTTGTGCCACTGAACTGCGAGCTGCACTTGGTACTTTTTTTTTTTCATGGAACATCGTTTTTACGATGATTATTCAGACTTGCATATTTGACAGACATTTCTCAAAAATGAAGAAAGTGAGTCTAGTCCTGTTGCCAATAACAAAATTCAAGTTTTTAAGCAAAAATCAGAATTTGGGAAAATGTCTATTTACTATAATGAGCTTGATAGCTGACCAACAAACACATTCCTTACACCTCCTTTCACCTTCTTGTTAATGATCTTCTCCCCTTTGTATCCCTAAGACCCTATCTCTCTCTCCTTAACTCATGTAAGTATCATGTTACATGTCTTTGGAATTTCCATGGCTGTGTGGATTCCACATAAGTATGCTATTAAATTTGATTTTCTCCTGTTCATCTGTCTCATGTCAATTTGATTCTTAGTTGAGCTAGAAGGATCTTGAAAGGCAGAGGAAATTCTTCTTCCCCAACAATAGATATGGTTTTAAGACTCCATATTGCAACTAATCTTTAGTAAACTACCATATGTCAACTTCTAGTGAAAGATCAAAGAGAAATATCCACAATTGTTTAAAAAGGCTATTAAAATACTTCTTTCTTTTCCAGCTATGTGTCTGTGTGAAGCCAGATTTTCTTCATATAATTCAACCAAAACAACATATTGCAACAACAGATTGGTTGCAGAAGCAGTTCTGAGAATCCAGCTGTCTTTTACTGAGCTAGACATTAAAGAGATTTATAAAACTACAAAAACAGTGACACTCTTCTGATTTTTTTGCTAGCAGAGAAATTAATTTTCATTAAAAAATCTTACTTATATTAACACATAATGGGTTTATTGTTGCTATTTTTAAATTAATAAATGTTTGAATTTTTCTGAGTTTTAATTTCTAATACAGTAAGTATCTGTAGATATAACCTGTATCAACAAAAACTCCTCAGAGACTTCAATAACTGTGAAGGGAGTAAAGGGGTTCTGAGACCAAAACTGCTGCCACAGACAATATTTTGGACCAGATTTAAGTTACCTGAGAAGAGAATATTAATAACAGATATTCGTCAAAAAGAGAAATACCTAGTGTGGTTTTAGATAAAAGACCAGAGCAAAAGCTTCCAATCCACAAGCTAGCCCACTGTTTAAAATGTGAGACCACTATTTTCACCTATTATATGCACTGATGTGTGAAAGTGTAGAGAGAAAAGAAGCAGTCATGGAGATGGACCACAGAATTACAAATTAGTATAAGCTCTTTCTGAATCAATGTCAATACATGTTAAAAGCCTTTCAAATGTTTAGGCTCCATGACTCCACAACTCAATAATTCCCCTTTTGGATAATCTCTCCTAAATTAAAAACAAAAATTTGGAGAGATTACGCATAAGAATAGTTAGCACACATCAGATGAAACAACTAGCCAAAGAAACTAAATCTAAATAGAAAATATACTTTATGCACAAAGATGGTCACTAAAAAGTTCTCCTCATGAGAAATCAGGCATAATCTATAGAAAATTTAGCTCTACAAATAGATATTTCTCAGGGAACTATGAGATAACTAATTATGACTGCTATAATAACATAACATTGTACAGCAAAAAGTTTCAGAGCAGTATTAAGATGGAACCAACTCTTAAGAAATAGCATTAAAAGAAAAAAGACAGGAAAAGGAATATATTCACCAAAAAGTAGGTTTTTAAAAATATCTTAGAAAAAATGGCAGAGAAAATATAGAGCAGTTACTCTGACTCTTCTAATTTTGATTTTGAAACTTTTAAGAACATTTATGAAATCTTATCAAAATATTTCCACACAAAAAATTATTAGTCATGAATTACTTATGATAATGCTGTTGATAGTTTTTCCTAGTAAAAAATAGATAAAATTGGCTTTCAAATGCTTTATTGTACTCACTTATAGTCTCTCTCCCAGAATTTGACAGGTCGAACATATGAAGTGATGAATATTGCACTTCCCAGAAAAGGATTTAGTGGAGTAGAAAAAAAGGCCGATACAGCAGCTTGAACAAACAACATGGCGGAATCTATAAAAAACTGGTTAAGGACTTTAACATTCATTTGGGCGAGTGTGCGCGCACACACACACAAATACGCCTCACAAACACACTGCCATTACAGCAATGAACACAGGGTGAGGTTCATCAGAGGAAGAAGAGAGTGTCACTGGACAATACAAGGGGGTACAAGTAGGAAGACAAGCCAGGGTAGTGCAGCCTGGCATGATGCTTTGAAGGGGATCCAATAAACATCTGCTAATACGGATTTGGGGAAAGTCCATATATTACCCTTGGATAAAGATGCTGGGTTTAATTTTTCAGAAGATAAAACTAAAATTCTTTAGTTTTATCAAAACAAAAACAAAAAAATCTGTATTTCAATAGCCATGTGGTCACTAACCTTTCCTTTTATTTAGAAAGTACTTTTAAGAAATGATGAGATTAGAAAATTTTAGACATAGTTAAATTACAATCACGATTATGAAAGATGTTGTATCTTCACTTAAAAATATTTCTAGGGGCGCCTGGGTGGCTCCGTCAGTTAAGCGTCCACTCTTGATTTTGGCTCAGGTAATGATCTCACGGTTCGTGGGTTCGAGTCCCATGTCGGGCTCTGCGCTGACAGTGCGGAGCCTGCTTGGGCTATTCTCTCTCTCTCTCTCAAGTAAGTATTTTAAAAATATTTCTAAACATTTTGTATTTATTAAAAATACTTATATATGTAAACATAAAATTTTAAGTCAGCATGAATTAATTATAAAACCTTAATCCTATCCTCCTGTTCAGATGATCTGTGGGCTGCAGATAATAAATACAAGTTAATCCAACTTGGCACAGGTGTGCACTCAAAGGACTGAGAATATTTGACAGTTTTTAACCCAGTAACTTATCTTCTAGGCCTGTGAAAGGTTACGTCTATAAACCAACATTCACATTAAGGATATGACTGCCCTTTCTTATACAACTTTTATTGGAAGGATACGGGGCACTGCAAAGGGCTGAGCAAAAGCGTGGAAAGCAGAACCCCATGTAATTTGCCATGGGGCAATGTAAGTGTATACAAACTGCAATTTATAAAGGAGTTCCCAAAGCTGTAGGAGGAAAAGAAAAACAATCAGTAAAAAGTTTATCAGATATTTGAATTAGAAAATGAAAGGCCTCTAAAATGTATTTTTTTCCTAATAAGAAAATGGCACTGAAAATATTTGCCATTCACATAAAAGGAAAAGATACATCGACTGCCAAAACACTGAATATATATTTAAGTAAAGACAGCCAGCTGATTTATGGATTTGTGTTTCATCTGCTTAAAAAACTCTATGCCCTCTATTGGCTATATTACAACAACTACAAGCAAAATAAAGAAAGGTAGGGAATCTAGATATTTGTAAAGCTTAAGTAATTCATACATATTTTTAATCCTAAAACACATTTTCCTCAAATTTTAGTACTTTGGAAATGGAGTATGTTTTAAATGCAATGTCAGAAGAAATCTGAAAGCAGCCAGGCAGGAAATAAAGTTGTAATACAGTTGTCCCTCTCTATTTGCCTAAGGATTTAGTAGTGCATATTAGGCATCTGTTCATAATCTCAATTGTTATGGTCAATGGAAACACAATACACATTTTAATTTATGTAAATTAGGATTTGTTTTGTTGTTGAACATGTCTTCAACACTGAAACAGAATTACTGTGTTTGCCCAAAATTGCCTCTGCATGTTAGGCAATGCAAGTCCCAATTCACACAACAGACACAGCATCTTAAAAGCAAGAGACAGGTTCAGACTAATTTGGTGCCATGATTCAGGCACCAAACACCTCATATTTAAATTGTTAGGTTAATTTGCAAATGAACCTGTTTAACTCGCAATTAAAAATAAAAGAAAGCACAACTTCAACCATTTAGAAAATGCAGGTGAACTCCTGCATTCTTCTCCATGACTCAAAATTATGCTGGTAATCCTTAATAGTAATGTGATCAGGATATCAGGAAGTAAAAGCAGTGTGTATATTGTCAAGATGCCATTATTCACTGTCTAAAAGCAGTGATTTAGAAAACTTCAGATTCTAAATATGAAACAGACTGAACTCAAATTTTGACTCTAACACTGAAGAAAAAATGATATGCAATTACACAGATAAGTGGTTAGTGGATAAAAACATCTCTGTATACATTCACAGTAATTTTTTTCTTGTAAGATTATTAAATTGGTGCATATTACAATGATATCTTAAAAACTATATATAGAGAACTCTTAAAAATTACTTGCTTACTATCCTTGTTAAATTCTATTGACTAACCTTACTAATGCAAACCCCTAAGGACAGAGCTTTCTCTATTTTGTTCACTGATGTAGCCTAAGCATCTAGAACAGTTGTGGAACACTGTATGCTCTCAAGAACAATTTACTTAACAAATGAAAAGTATTAAAAAAATTCAATTCAAGTTAAGACTATTTCAAAAACGGTTTCTATTTTATTGCAACTTTCACTTTTTCCACAAACAGTATATACTAAGATGCCATATGATTTCCAATCTAAATATTTAAATTTGTGAGAAACCACAGGCTTCTTTATACAAACGATTCTTTGATTAACTCTCTGGCTTCCTTCTGTGGTTAACCATGCTCACTAGAAGAGGAAATTAATGATAAAAATGCATAACAATTAGTGACTGAACAAATATAATACCGCAATATTTTAGAAGTTACTTAGTACAATATTTAGCACAATATTTTGAAACGGACTATCACTAACACCTTGTTCAGATTAATGTTTTCCAGTTGTACTGTTCCCATCCTAGGGTAGCCTCTATCACATCTAAATTACTGTCACAGTCTCAAACTCTTCTCCATACCTTTAGGTTCTCTCTTCCCCAAGTCATCCCAAATGTGGCTGACCAGGCTAACTTGCCTAAAATTGGGCTTTCATTGTGTTTTGTAGCTGCTCATATGCTTCAGCTGTTACCTATCAAATGGGATAATATATGTCAAAGTCCTTTGTATGTGGTCAGTGTTAACATGAAATCTAAACTCTATTTAATTTATAAATAATGACTGCACAACTTTATCATTTAGAAAGGTAGTATGGTTCAGCACAAAGACTCTTGGGATGGGAAGCAGAAGACCCAGATTTTGACATCTCGTTTGTAAAAGGACTAAAAGTACCTCTCTTGTGGGTGGATAATAAATCTCAGAAGCATTTTGTGATTTTTAGAGTATTCTGCAAATGTCACCATCAAACTAATTTCTGATTGCTCCCACACGGCCTCACTGCCTTCAGTATTTACCATCTTCATTCAGCTATCAGGTTATTTCCTCCCTCCATCTATCTAGCAGCCCACAGCCCAGTGCAATTATTACCATGTCTATTTCTAGGATTATTCAAAACCACATCCACCTTTGGAAGATCCTATATATTTAAAAATACACAGCTAATGGTGTTTCTCTAAATTTTCTATATAACTTAATCTTTATCTTCCTAGCTCTATAGCAAGAAACGTGTCTTTTATGGATCATAGTGACTAACATTGTTTAGGGATTCTAATATGCTTCTAAATGACTGGTTGACTGAAGAAAGATATTAAAAGGTAATGTGGCAAATGGAATGCAAGCAGAATCCTCACTCAACAGTATATTACTGAGGGAGCTACTTTTTACAGTATATAGGGATATTCCTTTCAGTGATAAATTACCTTGTTGAAGAGTATAGACATGAAGAAGAGATCCAACAGCATGGTCTCGGAAAACGCTTCATAGTCAATTTTGAAAAAGAGCACAGTGAAGATGACTGTGACATACTGATATGTAGGGCTGCTGAAAGAGGATCGTAGCAACTTCAGACCAGCAATGGTGATCATTAAAGCACCTAATCTGTAAATTAAAGAAAGCACACCTCATCAAAGGCTGAAAACTTTAGAAAATCTACTAACTTCAGAAAAATCACTGTCTCATTTACTATGCTTACAATATATATAAATCAAAAGTGAACTTCTAAAAATGATTTATGCACCGAGCAAATCACATCCTAAATTATATTCCCTTTTAACAATATGTATTATGATTCTTATTTTTTATATAAATAAGCACACTTAAAAAATAAATAACAGTATTGCCATTCTAATATATGGTTCTCCAGGTTCTTAATGTTTGTATTGTTTTAATAGTAATAGCATTTAGCACATAAAAAACATGTATTAATGCTTACCCAACAACATGTACCAAGTTTAGTGGGTAGGCCTATAGGATGACTGCATAGGCAAGTGACTACCTATATAGTCTGATTTACACGGTACACAAAAACAGGCATCTCTCAAATTGACCATCTAATATTAAAGATTAATTTTATTTAATAAATGTTCTTTCATAAAATATTAGTTGATAATAAGATGTCTGGAGTAGTGATATACAAGAGCAGGAACAGATGTTCAGAAATTTCACATCAATTTTTTTTATCTCACAGTGCACTGCACTAAAGAGACACTCAATTATTTGTTATTTGATCAATGTCTTAAGACATTGCTTATGACAGCCCCAAGCAATTAAACATAAATGAGAGGAGTATTGTACTTACTCTGTATCCAGTTTTTTTGGACTAGCAATTGTCTCTGCACTGCTACTAAGTTCATTAAGAACAATCAATGGATAGATGATATTCTTCTCCACAAAAAGAAGCCACACATGAAGTTTCTCAAACCACATCATAGTGGCTGCATCTAACAAGGCAATATAATATGATCACATCATCTAGTGTATAAAATACAAGCATACCTCATTTTATTGAGCTTTACTGCACAGCACTTTGTAAACAAGCAAAGAAAAAAACCAGTATCTGCAAACTGAAGGTTTGTGGCAACCCTGCATTGAGCACGTCTATTGGCACCATTTTCCAACAGCATCTATCACATTTTGGTAATTCTTGCAATATTTAAAACTTTTTCATTATAATTTTGTTTGTTACAATGATCTATGATCAGTGACCTTTGATGCTACTGTTCTGTTTTGGGATAACAAAAACTGCACCCATATAAGAAGGCAAATTTAACCAATAAATGTGTGTTCTGACTGCTCCGCTGATCGACTGTTCCCCCATCTCTCTCCTTCCTTCCAGGTCTCTCTATTCCTTAAGATTAAAATTAGGCCAATTAATAACTCTACAATGCTCTTTAAATGTTCAAGTGAAAGGAAGAATCACCCATCTCTCGTTTTAAATCACAAGCTACAAATTATTAAGTTTCATGAGGAAGGCATGTTGAAAGCCAAGGCAGGCCAAAAGCTAGGCCTCTTGTGCCAAACATTAGCCAAGTTGTGAATGCAAAGGAAAAGTTCTTGAAAGAAATTAACAGTGCTGCTTCAGTGAACATGCAAATGATTAGCAAGTGAAACAGCCTTATTGGTGATATGGAGAAAGTTTGAGTGGTCTGCATAGAAGATCAAACTAGCCACAACATTCCCTTAAGCCAAAACTTAATCCAGAGCAAGGCCCTAACGCTCTCCAATTCTGTGAAGTCTGAGAGGTGAGGAAGCTGAAGAAGAAAACTCTGAAGCTAGCAGAGGTTGGTTCATGAAGTTTAAGGACAGAAACCATCTCCATAACATGAAAGTGCAAGGAGAGGCAGCAAGTGCTGATGTAGAAGCTGCAGCAAGTTCTCCAGAAGAGCCAGCTGATATAATTAATGAAGGTGGCTGCACTAACCAATAGATTTTCAATGTGGCTGAAATAGTCTTCCATCAGAGGAAGATGCCATCTAGGACTTTCACAGCTAGAGAGAAGTCAGTGCCTGGCGACAAAGCCTCAAAACTCTCATTAGGGGCTAACACAGCTGGTGACTTTCAGTGGAAGCCAGAGCTCATGGACCATTCTGAAAATCTTAGGGCCCTTCAGAATAATGCTAAATCTCCTCTGCCTGTGCTCTCTAAGTGAAACGACAAAGCCTGGATGACAGCACATCTATTTATGACATAGCCTACTGAATACTTTAAGCCCAATGTTGAGGTCTACTGCTCAGAAAAACAGATTCCTTTCAAAATACTACTGCTCACTGGGGCGCCTGGGTGGCTCAGTTGGTTAAGCGTCCAACTACGTACGGCTCAGGTCATGATCTCATAGTTTGTGAGTTCGAGCCCCATGTCAGGCTCTGTGCTGACAGCTCGGAGCCTGGAGTCTGCTTCGGATTCTGTGTCTCCCTCTCTCTCTCTGCCCCTTCCCAGCTTATTCTCTGTCTTCCTCTCAAAATAAAATAAAATAAAATAAAATTTAAAAAATACTACTGCTCATTGACAGTGTCTGCAAACATAACGTGCATTCTGCAGCCCATGGGGATTCAAGGAGTAATTTTGACTTTCAAGTCTTATTTAAGAAATACATTTCATAAGGCTATAGCCGCCATAGACAGTTGTTCCTCTGATGGATCTGGGCAAAGTAAATTGAAAAACTTTCAGAAAGAATTCACTATTCTAGATGCCATTAAGAACATTTGCAATTCATGGGAAGAGGTGAAAATATCAACATTAACAGAAGTTTGGAAGTGGATTCCAACACTCATGGATGACTCTGAGGGGTTTGAGACTGCAGTGCAGAAGTCACTGCAGAGGTGGTGGAAATAGCAAGAGAACTAGAAGTGGAGCCTGAAGATGGGACTGAATTGCTCTGATCTCAGGATGAAACCTGAACGGATGAGGAGCTACTTGTTATGGATGAGCAAAGACAATGGTTTCATGAGATGGAATCTACTCCTGCTGAAGATGCTGTGAAGGTTGTTGAAATGACAGCAAAGGATTTAGAATATCACATAAACTTAGTTGATAAAGCAGCAGCAGGGTCTGAGAGAATGACTCCAATTTTGAAGGAAGTTACACTGTGGGTAAAATGCTATCAAATAGCAAGCTACAGAGAAATCATTCATAAAAGGAGTCAACTGATGTAGCAGACATCATTGTTGTCTTATTCTAAAAAACTGCAGCAGCCACCCCAACCTTTGGCAACCACCATCCTGATCAGTCAGCAGCCATCAACACTGAGGCGAGGCCCTCCACTAGCAAAAGGATTACAACTCACTGAAAGCTCAGATGATGGTCACCATTTTTTGACAAGAGTATTTTTAAATAAAGGTATGTAGACTGTCTTTTTAGACATAATGCTTTTGCACAGTTATTAGACTACAGTGTAAACTAAGCTTTTATATGCTCCGGGGCATCAAAAAATTGATTTGTCTTGCTTTACTGTGATATTCACTTTACTGCAGCGGTCCATAACCAAACCAGCAATGTCTCCCAGGTATGCCGATAGTTTGGCAAAGTGATGTGAAAGGAAAATCTTACAGCACAAATTTGGCTCTACTATAAATAAATAATGTAAGAAATCCAGTATTTCAACTAGTTGTCAACTTCTATGAATTCTGATATACATTCAATTTTGCAATTTAGATGTGACTTAAATTTAGATGAGGGGCGCCTGGGTGGCTCTGATCTCAGCTCAGGTCATAATCTCATCGTTTGTGAGTTTGAGCCCCACCTCGGGCTCTGTGCTGACATCAGGTAGCCTGCTTGGAATTTCCTCTTTCCCTTTCTCTTTTCCCCTACCCCGCTCATTCATGCTCCCAAAATAAACTTAAAAAATTTTTAGATGAATTTCTTTTTAAATTTTAATTCTTGAAACTTCAGTTTTTAACCATAACTTTTTCTCATTTATGCCTATAACTTCTGGAGAAAGGTTACTAAAGATTATGAGACTGCCCTTTTTCCCAAAAAGAAATAAATGATCTATTAAAATTATCTGTTTTTAAAATCTTAAGATATGTGTGGGGGGGGCATATATGTATGTGTGTACGATATGTTTTAGATTCACACACTTCATAAGAGTCACTGCATTACCAGTAATATGTTTACTAATACTTTCACATTATTTCATTGGGGAAAGTATCTAGGATAAACTGAAAGATTTAAAATAAGGTTCTCTAGCTATCTGAAAGCAATGTCACCTGGCTTCAGAAAATTCTCTAACGAGTGAAATTTTTCTTTCCATTGCTAAAGTCAGTAGAAAGGAAAAGAAATAAACTTTGCTAATACCTAGTGCTTTCAATAAGTCAAACATGTTATATTGACTCAAAATTTGTAAAAATTTAGATTAAATGTTTTGTTAAGATCAAAAGAAAAATAATATGATCAATGACTTACTGTCAGGAAAACTGCTCTTCAAAACAAATCAGATACACTTGCTATCATTTATATATGAGAGCAATACTAATAGTTCACTATCAAAATAATACATCATTCTAAGTTATTTTCCTGACGGTATGAAAGAACAAGTACAGATTGTCATACAGTTTTGTGCCATTTTCCCTTAATTTTTTTAAATGTTTATTTATTTTGAGAGAGACAGAAGAGGAGGGGCAAGCAGAAAGAAACAGAGGGATAGAGAGAATCCCAAGCAGGCCCCACACTGTCAGCACAGAGCCCGACTCGGGGTTCGAGCCCATGAACTTGGAGACTATGACCTGAGCTGAAATCAAGAGTCAGACACTCAACAACTGAGCCACCCAGGCACCCTATGTCATTTTCCCTTATTAAAAGAACACATATTGTAAGAAGTCTGCACAATGCCAGTATTGCAACCTACACATTAATGTTTAATTCTCTCTTCAGGATGAAACTGGTGATCAAGGTTACAGTCCCATGACGCTCTAAGCAATTTTACTAAAAGGCCCAAGAAATTTGCTTTGAAAATGCAAAGTCAAGTTTGGTATAGAAAATTTTCAAAAGCTTCAGGGTTCTCTAAACAAGTTAATTTATCTTCAAACAACTGAGGAATTTACTTTTTATAGTAATTCATTAACTGAAGAAAAAGTTTGAGAAAAAACCACTGTCTTGTTTAATCACTGATATATAATAAATGATGACATAGGTATGAACTTTTATTATTTCTCTAAAACGAGCAAGTATGGCATATTGCAGGTCATGGGGCCAATGAACAAAGATCAAATACTTAACAATAGGAAAGACAAGTCAGGATTTAAACTGGACTGGCCTTCTACCTCTTTTTGAGTCATTTTATACTTTGCCCCAAACCTGAACAAGTAAAAACAGTTACAAATGTTTTAAACTTCTTTTCATCTGATCAACTCTTTTATACCTTTCCCTGGTAGGACATAGTGTCTCTGGTGGAAAGAGGAACAAAATTCTCTTTATTTCCCCTATGCTTTGAGCTAAAAATAATTCAAATACAAGTCTTAAGGAGGACTAGGTTGCCTGTATATAGAAAAGAAGATTTAAGGAAAGGGTAAGGACTGGAAAGAAGCCACAAACAGGCACAGAAGGATTCATCAATGAAAGGTCTGTGAAGAACAATAGAGGAAGTAAATTTTATTCGTGGAAGTTGGCATTGTAACATTGACATTTATACTTCAACTGAAACTAAAGCATCCTGCAAAAGGTTTGACTCATTACAGCTTCAAATCTAAGTATAACAAATACAAGCTGCAGTGTTACTGGATGATACTTATTTAACTGTCTCTGTTAAAGTAAAAAAAAAAAAAAAAAAAATCCATAATATTAAAAAGAAGAGTATTAATGAAATACTTACTCCGAACTTCGTATTGATTATACTCCACTGTCTTCAGCAGAGGGTGAGAAAAACAGTGCCATGGTAGCTGTTTTCTAACTTGAGGCAGCACATAATGGGTTACAAAACCTACGAAGCCGACCAATGCATACAACACATACTTGAGAGCAGGCTAAAAGAATAAAATTGAGAAAATTAAAAGTGATCTTGAGACCCACAGAACTTCTAATTTGTCAGTTCAATTTTCTACGTTTTAATAGAAAATAGCAAAGTCAACTTGAGAATCTAAGAACTAAACATCTGTCAACATTTTACACTGCTTTATGATGTAGTTTTTCTGAAACTTGTACCAGGGTTGCCCCATATGATCAACAGATACAGAAGTGGTGGTATCACATCCGACATCAATTACTAAATGATGTCTTGGGCTTTTTCTCTCTAGGATCACCGGTTCTGGGGAAGACCAGCTGCCCTTTTGTGTGGATACTCAAGCAGCCAATGGCAAGGGCCACATGGAGAGGAACTCAGATCTCTGGCCAATGGTGAGCAAAGAACTAAGTCCTACTAACAGCCTCAGTTGATGGCCGCCCCATATGACTGCAGCATCACAACATACCCTGAACTGGGATTCATCATCTAGCTAAGCTACAATTATAATCAGATTCACAGCCCAGAGAAACCATGAGAAAATAAACATTTGTTGTTAAAACCAAACAAATAAAACATCATATATTTCAGCATTATGGACAAGTACTGTAATAAAAAAATGAGCCTAAACAAAATTATTTTCCCCCCAATCAAAAGAACAAAATGATGCCTTACCTGCAACACTGTGAATACCGTGCTTACGTGAATAGCAAAATAGAGCACACCAATTACAATGCATACTACTAGGTCCGATTGTAAACGTTCACTCTGCGGAAGAACACAGAATGGGCCAACAATTACACAAATTTTAAAACCACGTATTTTTTATTCCCAACTGGCAAAGTACAAGAAATAATTTTTCATTGACTCTATTCTTCTAGATAGCTCTTATACATAACAATTGGCTATAATAAGTCTTTTCTTCCTCAATTTCCTGATATCTCGGTTTGATACTGCAATACCAAGGAAATTAAACTAGTTCCACACAATGTATAACAGATTAAAACAAAGTCTTTTAGAATGAAGATTCTCCCCCCCTCACCAATGATCTGTAAGTTTGATTTTTATATATGGGAAAAGGAAATGAGGTACTTAAGTTGTTGTATAATTTATAGGGGATACTCTTTTGGATAACAAAGTTATATTTTCATTGTTTTTTGGAATGCTGAAACTGCATAAATATGTGTTATTTTACATACTAGATTTTGGCTCTTCTAGTTCTAGTAGTAAACTAGAAATCTCTTGATATCTTGACTGCAGTCAATTGACCTGCAGATTTATGCTAATTTTAAGCTAGATTAAGAAATATCTTACTATATTTAACATGAAATATCCTTTGCTAACATGGAAACTAAAGTCAGAAAAAATTGTTTGAATTCTATTGTGAGGCAGTTTTGTACTTCTAAAGTTTTCTGAAGAATATGTCAACAGCTCAAGTTCAGTAAAGGTAAATAGTATAACTAACTCATGACTGATATAAATACAGTTTTTCACAAATGGAAATATTCTAAAATTACTTAGAAAAAGAATGCTTTATGCTCTGTTCCATAAAGGAGATAATTACTAAGTAAGACAGACAACATTAAATTCACTAAATTAGAAAATTTTTAAATTACTACATTTTCTTAAATATATTTAGTTAGTACAGATAATTGCTCTCCACTTCAATCTGAAAAATAAACACACGCACACGTTTCAGATTGCCCTTGAGAAAGAAAACACAGTAAATGACTAGGCAGATGACTTACAAGGACCTAGTTTTTATCAACAAGAATAATACAAAATTTGATTTCTGTTAATATTCATATTTCAAAACCCAGTTTAACCTGAATAGGATTAAGAATTCTATAAACAATAAAATGACTTCATTTCACCTAATCTGAAAATGAATGGTTAGCACAGTGTTTTTAATTACACAGAAACGAACTTTGAGGAATGAGCATTTCTTAACAGGTTAAAATTTGACATAAAGGTAATCAACAACTTACAGCTATACAAACATTTTCTCCCAGTTACAAAAGGCTTTCATGATACAACATGATGAACTGTCTAAACTTTACGTATTTCAGGTAATTGTAAAAAGCTAAAACTTACAACAGAATTTCTAAGTTTTTCAGGCAGTGGATCTTTTACTTCAGACAGAGGGTCTTCTGGATTTTTCTCTTCTGTTTTTGGAAAAATCTTGGATTGCACCAAAGAGCTTGAAATTTAAAAAAAAAATGAAAAAATAATTAATAAATACATGCATAACCTGAAAACCAGTACTTAAAGGCAAACAAAGCTTATGATAAAAAATGAAGTGTTCCCAGTGTATTTAATCATTAGCAAATGAAAATGTCGAAAAAGATGTTATAATAAGCATACAATGGGAATATTTTTATTAAAATATAGGTTTAATACTTTTTAGAAAAGAAAAAGCTAATAAATATTCTCAGCCAAATTGGTTAGAAAGATCCAAAGTTAATATATTTGAAACCCAATATAGATTAAGTCAACAGTACTTTGACAAGGCAGTGGGAAAGTTAAACTTAAAAAAAAAAATGTGAACTTGGTTAAATTTCTTTAATTTGATAACAACTGATTTCACTTACAAAAGTACAGAGGGATCACTGCTTTGTCGACTGAGATGATAGGATACTGCCACTAATAAACCACAAAAAATGGAGAAAAGTACTGGAATATGCTGGCCATCCCAAGAATCCTGTTGGGGAAAAAAAAAATGTTTCACAGTAAAATCTGCTTCTCACTTATCATCTATCATACAGTCCTTTTATGTCAGTATTTTGGAGGAAGATAATTAAATTCAACAAAAACTTCTGAGCTATATTATTAATTGCATTTTATTCCAGATAAATTTAGATTTATTACTTTTTAATGAGCTAGACTCTAGCTAACTAGATCACCTTCAGATAGGAATAATACATTTGCTTCTGATATATCCTGCTGTCCAATTCTTTCGTATTTTAAGTGGTATTAAGCTTATGGTAAACTATGTTCTCCCTTTAGAAAAACTAAGTGACTTGGGGCAGCACATATTTAATTATATATAATAATGGAACAGGGAAAAAGCAACAGATGGTACAGCACATTAGGTGAAAAAGAATATTGACACTGGTGCACTTTTTTCCTGAGACCTTTGTTCATAATACGCCATCATATCTTCTAGAAAGTTGAGTAGGCATTCAGTGCTCTTGAATAATGAACTCTATATTTCCCAAAATAATGCAAAGGCTTGCTTCTAAAGCCAACCACACATGTGGATGTGGATATGTCATGTCATGTCTGCTCACTGCGATGATCTCTGGAGTCTACTAGCATGGGAACTGGTACACAGTAGATAATACTGATAAAGGGGATAGTTAAATGTTCTTAAGTACGGTCTGCGAGGTAAACAGCCATATTCTTCTTTTCTCTGAGGATTCAAGAAGGGAAAATGGTAGAAGTAGGAATCCAAATTGTATTTTATTATACAACTGGCTTTTCCCCCCCATTTAATAACAGTCTTGAAAATTATTACACATCATAACATACCGACCTTTTTTTAATGGCCACGTCAAAATATCATTATCATCACACTGAACATTATGTGTCAAGCCCCATTCTTAGATCTTTGCTAAGTATTTCTTAAGCAATTCTTACTACCATCCTTGGAGATATGTTCTATTGCTTCCCAATTTATAGATGATAAACTTAGGCACCTCTAGAGGGTTCAAGTAATTTGCTAAGTGGTAGAGCCAGCAACTGAAACTCCAGATGTCTGGATTTGCTGAGAAGGAAGTTAAACAATATAGAAGAGTTTGAGAATGAAAGAGAGATAAATACATAAGGAAACAAAGTAAAAGAGAAAACAAAATGTGTGCAGGAAAAGCATTTGCACAGTGATAGAAGGGAAACATGAGATGTATGAGAGAGATAAGGAAGACCATGATAGAGATGTGGGGTAAGGGGTGAAAGAAAAGCTAAGCCTTAAACTTCCATAAAGCACAGTCCACGGATAATGCCTAAAACTTGTTAAAATACAAGAAGTGTTAGTTAATTAGACATAGGGAGGTAAATACCAAAAGAATCAGCTCAAAGAACTGAAAGTAGTAACTCTGAGGAAGTGATAAAGAGGTAGGGGATTTTTGCTCCTAGTGATAAGTCTTGCAGAAATATCTGATTCTTTAAAAGATATACAAGAACAACTTTAATAAACATCAAAACTAATAAAAAAAAAAACAAAAAAACATGTCCAGGACAGCCACTTTAGAAAACTGGCAATTTCATTTCTAGGTATTTACCCAAGAAAAATGGAAACATATGTATTCATAGCAGCTCTATTCATAATATTCCTAAACTATCAACAACTTAGATGTTCACCTCTAAGACAGTAGAGTGGTTGTGACATATGCGTACAACAGAAGGAGGGAAGATTTAAAAACTAAATGGGATGTTTCCCTGCAGTAAAAAGAAAACATTATGTATAATGATATACATAATGTGGATGGATCTCAAAAATGTTATATTGAACAAAATACATCAGCTGTAAAAACGTATGATTCCATTTAACTGACGTTCAAGAACCCACATCCGTAGTAAAAGTGGTTGGTGGAGGGAGACTGAAAAGGAACATGAGGGAAATTTCTGGTGGGGATGGAACTACATCTTGATAAGGGTGTGTGTTATCCAGATGAATGTATTTGTCAAAACTTATCAAACTGTGTTAATTAAGATACATGGATTTCACTCTATGTAAGTGTTTCCTCAATTAAAACAAGTTTTCGAAGAAAACTAAAGATTCCTACCTTTATCTGACAAATGCTTGACACTCCTTTTTACTGCTCTCAGATTTAAAAAAAAGCCTACTTAAATTGATCTAAAAAATCATTTATTTGGATCAAGAATTTAGAATAATCACAGAGTCGGGGCGCTTGGGTGGCTCAGTCGGTTGAGCGTCCAACTTCAGCTCAGATCATGATCTCACAGTTTGTGGGTTCGAGCCCCACGTCAGGCTCTGTGCTGACAGCTAGCTCAGAGCCTGGAGCCTATCTTCAGATTCTGTGTCTCCCTCTCTCTCTGACCCTCCCCTGCTCACGCTGTCACTCTCTGTCTCTCAAAAATAAATAAAAAACAAAAAAAATTTTAGAATAATCACAGAGTCAGTGTAATTCATGAATATTTAAATAGGCAGTAACTACAACCTTTATTGAATCACTAACTAGAAAAACAAAAAGCAAAACAAACCTAACCATGTCTGTTTTCAATGAACTCTGATTCAGAAGTGGAGAAAATTAGTAACTATGAAAAGCAAAAGGGAAGTTGATCTAGTTTAAAAGATTAAAAGATGGGTTTGTTCTACCCACTGTAATAGGTTTGAACACTTTTTCTTTCTTTTATTTTTATATATTTTTTTATTTTAGAGAGAGAGCGCACAAGCAGGGGAGGGGGCAGAAGGAGAATCTTAAGCAGGCTCCACACTTAGTGTGAAGCCAGAAGTGGGGCTTGATCTCACAACCATGAGATCATGACCTGAGCTGAAATCGAGTCGGACACTTAACCGACTAAGCCACCCAGTTGAACCGACTAAGCCACCCAGTTGCCCTTAAATGTTATTCATAATGGCAAAATTCTAGCAACCTCTTAAAAATATGAAGACATCTAGAAAGTATACATATATTAATAGGATTCACTCGGTTTTTTAGAAAAAAATTTAGCTTTTAATGAGCTAAAAAGTTCAAGGAAAAATTAAAGAGTAACACAAGAAAAGCACAAATTGGAAAATAATAAAAGTAAAAGTCCGTATTAATGAATAGATAAAAAGGAAGAGCATTCCTAAAGGCACGCAATAATTTCTCCCAAAGTGTCTAACTGCCTAGAGGTAACTACTGTTGTCAATTTCTTGTATATTCTTCCATAATTACTCTATGTCTACATATACAAGTCATTGTGTGTGTGTTTTGATTTTTTTTAATGCTTATTTATTTCTGAGACAGAGAGAGAGAAAGAGAGGCAGAGTGTGAGCAGAGGAGAGGCAGAGAGAGAGGGAGACACAGAATCTGAAGCAGGCTCCAGGCTCTGAGCTGTCAGCAGAGCCTGACATGGGGCTTGAACTCACCAACTGTGAGATCATGACCTGAGCCGAAGTTGGATGCCCAACCAACTGAGCCACCCAGGCACCCGTGTGTGTGTGTGTGTGTGTGTGTGTGTGTGTGTGTGTGTGTGTGTTTAAAGCACAAAGGAAACATGCATTTTGGGGCATATTACCTTCCTTTTTATTAAAAAAAATACATTACCTTTTTATTAAAAACACACACTCAAGAAAATGTGATATATATATCACACACATTCAAGAATATTATTCAGCCTTAAAAAGGAAGAAAATCTTGTCATTTGCAACAACATGGATGAAACTGGATGGTATTATACTAATTGAAATAAGCCAGACAGAGAAAAGCAAGTACTACATGGTAGCATATATACTTTTTTTTTTTTTTTGAAAAAGTCAAATTTATAGAAACTTAACAGAAAAGTGGCTGCTGGGGACAGGGATGTGGGGGAAATAGGGAGAGGCTGGTAAAAGAGTACAAACTTTCAATAAAGGTCTAGGTGGGGGGTGCCAGAAATGAGTGAAGGTAAAAAGGTACAAACACTTCCAGTTATAGGGTAAGTCATGAAAATGTAATATAAACCATGTGGCTGTATTTAATTTTTTAAAATGTTTATTTATTTTTGAGAGCAAGAGAGACAGAGCATGAGTGGGGGAGGGACAGAGAGAGAGACACAGAATCTGAAGCAGGCTCTGAGCTGTCAGCACAGAGCCCGACGTGTGACTCAAACCCATGAACTGTGAGATCATGACCTGAGCCAAAGTTGGATGCTTAACCAACAGAGTCACCCAGGTTCCCCTATGGTGACTATATTTAATAACACAGCATTGCGTGTTTGAAAGTTGCTAGGAGAGAAGGTCTTAAAAGTTCTCATCAGGATATACGTAAAAAAAACTTTGTAACTGTATGCTGAAAGATGTTAACTTGACTAACTGTGGTGATCATTTCACAATACATACAAATATCAAATGTACAGCTGAAACTAATATAACAATGTATGTCAATGATACCTCAATTAAAAATTAAATAAAAATAAAATCTTTTTTAAAAAGGACAAGGTCTGAGGCTCTACTGTATAACATGACTAGAGTTGATGACACTGTATTGTATAATTGAAATTTGCTGAGAGTAGAACTTAAATGCTCTTACACACAAAAAATATATGAGGTGATAAATGTATTAACTTGATGAGAGAAATCCTTTCATATTGTATATGTGTATCAAATATCACATACACTTTTAGTATCTTACAATTTTACTTGTCAATTATACTTCAATAAATCTTCAAAAAAAACGAATGGTTTTTCTTGAAAATCATTCCAGATTAGCACCTAAAATCTGTTCTAAATCTGCAGATTTATTGTAATGGGTGACATCTAAAAGTAAAATACTCTAATGGAAACATCACATCTAATAGAGAAGGAAAATAATTTATCTTCCTGCCTGCCTTTAGGATACAAGGTTCTACTTTGCGGCTTTATAATTGCTGTTCTTCTACTAGGTAATTATAGTTAAACAGCCCTTTGTGACATCGGGCCAGAAAACTTGTGGCACTGTGAACGTCTATGACGTCTATGACTGCAACTTCTACGTAACGACTCACTTTCCAAAACAGGACTCGAAGCACAGACCTAAAACCTTTCCACTAGGACGGCTTACAGGCAGTACACCTGGGAGAAGCGTGCGTTTGGGTCTCCTCACCTCCAACTGCTTCCTGGGGTTAGTTAGCCCCATCAAGTAGTTCCCTCTCTGCTGGGTTTTCCCTATCTCCTTATAAATGCAATCAAGTCTTAGATCTTTCTAAAAAATAAAAACTTGAGGGGCGCCTGGGTGGCTCAGTCGGTTACATGTCCAACATCGGCTCAGGTCATGATCTCACGGTTCAGGAGTTCTAGTCCCACGTAAGACTCTGTGCTGGCAGCTCAGAGCCTGGAGCCTGCTTCAGATTCTGTGTGTCCCTCTCTCTGCCCGTCCCCATGCTTGCGCTCTGTCTCTCTCTCCCTCAAAAATAAACAAACATTAAAATAAATCAATAAATCAATAAATCAATAAATCAATAAATAAAAAACTTGAAAACAACCTCCAATATGTACAAAGTTTCCCAACTATATTTTAGAAAGAGTATCTTACAGCACACCTGGGTAGCTCAGTTGGTTGAGTGTCCAACTCTTGATTTCAGCTCAGGTCACTGATCTCACGGTCTGTGGGACTGAGCCCCACTTTGGGCTCTGTGATGAAAGCAGGGAGCCTGCTTGGGATTCTCTCTCTGCCCTTCCCCAGCTCACGTGTGCATGCATTCTCTTTCTCTCTCTCTCTCAAAATAAAAAAAAATTTAAGATTTTTACAAAGTATCTCACCTTTCCTTAATTAATATTTTTCAAACTCAAGCTTATATTAATCTAGCTTCCTCAGCCAAAACACCAAAGAAGCTGTTTTATTGAAGTCACCAATCACCTGTTAACTGCCAAAAGCAATAAAAACTTTTTTTCAGACACTACTGTCTCTGAAGTTTCCTTTGTGGGATTCTGTTCTATCCATCACTTAAATACCAGCATTTGCCGGGGTTCTATTTGCATCCATTTCCTCTTATCAATCCCGGTTGTCAGTCTTTTACTTACATTTTAATTTAGTTAATGAATTCTAGGTCTTTTAACCATTACCTCAAACCTCTCTACATATAACTACCTACGATGCATCTCTAGATACCCCAGAAATGTCAACAAATAAATATGTCCACATAGGTAAACAGCCACCTTCCTCTCTAAACTCAAAGATTTGCAATTTTAGGCACTTGTATCACTATCTAACCATTTGTTCAAGCCAGACCCTACCCTCTTCTGTCTTTTTTCTCTTTATGCACAGAGTCCCTAAATATCTTCACTAAATCCAATTCTACTTAAGTCCCTCATAATTTCAAGATTGCAATACAACTCACCCACTTCTGATCCTTCCTGCTTATATTTCAATCTCCTTCACACCAGAGACCAAGTAATCTTTCTAAAATGCAACACTGAATAAGTTTCATAGCCTTCCTCATCCTCTACTGAAAGTGTTGGCTGACTCATTAATCATATCTAACATACAAGCAACTTAAAAGCAGAAATGGTATTTAGCATAGTACTGGGCACACAGTAAACACTCCCTAAATGCAAATGAATAAATGACACAAGAACAGATACCATGAGGCACTTTTCTTAGTCCTTTCAATCCTATCATTCTGATTGTCTTGCATTAATGATAAAAAATAATAATAATACCATGGGTTAAGAGTTGTTTACAAGAAATCTGGGGTGCCTGGGTGGCTCAGTCCATTAAGCATCAGACTCTTGATTTCAGCTCAGGTCATGATCTCACAGTTTGTGGATTTGAGCCCCACATCGGGCTCTGTGCTGACAGTGCAGAGCCTGCTTGGATTCTCTCTCTCCCTCTGTCTCTGCCCCTCCCTCCACCTCAAAATAAATAAACTTTAAAAAAATTTTACAAGTTGTTTACAAGAAATTTAAATTTTTTATGTTTACAACTTGGTGAAAATCTTTTAATTTTGTTTGTTCATGTTGAGAGAGAGAGAGAGTGAGAGGGAGTGCAAGCACATGAGCAGGGAAAGGGCAGAAAGAGAGGGAGAGAGAGAGAATCCCAATTAGGCTCCTCACTGTCAATGCTGAGCCTGACCCAGGGCTGGATCTCACAAACCATGAGATCATAACCTGAGCTGAAATCAAGACTCCGATGCTCAACCAACTGAGCCACCCAGGCACCCCTGATGGAGCTAATTAAGGCTCATCCGATCCTTCTAAACCAATAATGACATTAAATTTCACTGCACAAATTTTTACTAAAATTATCTTAAATTGCAATCCTCATGACTGTGCCCACAAGTTTTAAGAAATCTTGATATGAACAGTAGTTACATATATTAAGTAAAAATCTAAATTTCATATTTTGTTATTACCATGCCCACCTCTACCCCAGGCCAACCTAGTTCTAATCATCTGTTTCTAATTTTAACCTACAATTACTGCATGGAAAAGGATTTACTGTGTTTTTAATAAATGTTTATTCATTTAAAAAATTTTTCTTTTAAGTTTATTTTGAGAGAGAGCCATGGGAGGGGCATAGAGAGGAGAGACAGAACCCCAAGCAGGTTCCACACTGTCATAGTGTAGAACCCAATGTGGGGCTTGAACTCACAAACCACAAGATCATGACCTCAGCTGAAATCAAGAGTCAGCTGCTTTAACCAAATGAGCCACGCAGACGCTCCAACATTCATTCATTTTTGAGGAGAAAGCATGAGTTGGGGAGAGGTGGGGGTGCGGAACAGAAGATCTGAAGTGGGCTCTGTGCTGACAGCTGCGAGTCTGATACAGGGCTGGAACTCATGAACTGTGAGATCATGATCTGAGCTGAAGTCGGATGTTCAAATGACTGAGCCACCCAGGGACCCCCAAAAGGGTTTACTTTTAATAATGGTTAACAATGAAACTGCTTTTGAACTCAAAGTAAATGAAAATGACAGTAATATTCAATACATGAAGATCACGGAAATTAATGCTAAAGTGGTCCCAGGGAGAATAGGCAGTGGGAGGCTTATCATTATTAGTCAATTTAAAACAATCTTCAGGGGCACCTGGGTGGCTCAGTCGGTTAAGCGTCCGACTTCAGCTCAGGTCATGATCTCACAGTTCATGGGTTCGGGCCCCGCGTCAGGCTCTGTGCTGACAGCTCAGAACCTGGAGCCTGTTCAGATTCTGTGTCTCCCTCTCTCTCTGACCCTCCCCTCCTCGTGCTGTCTCTTAAAAATAAATAAGTTAAAAAAATTAAAAAAAAAAAATCTTCACATAGAAAAACAGCCTCAAAGGCAAAATTGTATGTACCACTCACCTTTAAAGCGCCGTAACACAATCCATACAGTAAGGCTACTGCCACAATGCTACAGATAAAACTGTAAAGTGCTGCAAGCAAGCTTGTAGTGGCTAGATGGGAAAGGGAAAAAAATTAAGTATTTCATAAACATTTATGGAAAATACACACCTGAAAAGGTCACTTAAAAATATTTAAAACGGTATAATATTGACTACAATGAAATACCTACTTTTACAAATTCAGTTATGTCATCCTATCCTTTTCAGAGATTTTGAAACGACCAAGATTTACTATCCACAATTTTTGATTCAGGACAAAATATATTCACCTTTTAAGTAATGAAAATTTACACATGGTAGAAGGAATTGGCCCTTATTATGCTTCAGGAATGTATCCTAATATTTTAAAAAGTACAGGAAAATAAAGCTTGCAGAGGTCTAAAAAGGAACTGGTGATTATACAGTATTCACTAGAAGATATTAGTCTCTGTAAACAGAATGTGTATTACCCAAAGAAGTAAATTTATATTCCCATGTGTTAATTAATTCTCACAAAAAGAGTACAGATTTGACTAATTACTAACTAACAGCAACAACAATAGATCCACCTCTTCGATAAGTGGTGCTAGGAAAACTGAAGAGCTAAATGCAAAAGAAGGAAGCCATACCGCTTTCTCACACCATACACAGAAATAAGCTCAAAATGGATTAAAGACCTAAATGTTAAGACATGAAACCATAAAACTATAAAAGAAAACATAGTAATCTCTTGGACATCAGTGTTAGCCATTTTTTTGGGCTCCGTCTCCTCAAAGATAATAGAAGCAAAATAAAAAAACAAACAATTGGAACTATATCAAACTAAAAAAGCTTTTGCAGAGCACAGGAAACTAACAACAAAACAAAAAGGCAACCTACTGAATGGGAGAAGATATCTGCAAAAGATATATTCAATAAAGGGTTAATATCCAAAACATTTCAAGAACTTATATAACTCAGCACAAAACGGGAGAAAACAAGAAAATAATCTAATTTAAAAAATGAGCAGAGGACCTGAATAGACATTTTCCCAAAGAAGACATACAGATGGCCAACAGACATGAAAAGACATTCAACATCACTCATCATTAAGGAAATACAGCTCAAAACCACAGTCAGGTATCACCTCACACCCATCACAGTGACTGGTATCAAAAAGACAAGAAATAACAAGTGTTGGCAAGGATGTGAAGAAAAGGGAACCCTCGTGCAACTGTTGACGGGATATAAATTGGTGCAACCTCAAAGGAAAACTGTATAGAGGTCCTTCAAAAAATGAGTACCCAAAGAAAATGAAAACACTAATTCAAAAAGATATATGCACCCGTATGTTTACTGCAGCATTGTTTACAGGAGTCACGATATGGAAGCACTGACAAATGAAAGGATAAAGATGTGGTGTACACATACAGTGGGGTATTATTTAGCCACAAAGGAGAGAGAAATATTGTCATCTGCAACATGAATGGGTCTACAGGGTATTATCCTAAGTAAACTAAGTCAGACAGAAAAAAAAAAACAAATACCATATGATTTCACTCACATGTTGAATCTAAAAAAAAACAAAACAAAAACCAGAAACAGACTCACAAACACATAACTGGTGGTTGCCAAACTCGGGGAACGGGCAAAATAGGTAAAAGGGATAAAGAGACAAACTTCCAGTTAGAAAATAAATAAATCACAGGGATGAAAAGCACATCATAGGGAATATGGTCAATGATATTGTAATAACTTTGTAGAGGGACAGACAACGACTGCACTTATGGTGGTCAGAATTTTTTAATGTATGTAATTATTAAATCACTATGTCTTATACCTGAAACTAATATAATATTGTTGTCAATATACAACTATGCTTCAATAAAAGATTAAAAAAAAATTTTTTTAATTCTGTTCTTGCAAGTGGAAAAAATAGGTCCAATGGAATTACTAATAATAAGAACTAGGGAATGGCTAGGACAAGTATCTTTTATTTTTAAAATATAAGTAACAGATTTTTGTTAATGGTAATTTTATATAGTAACCATTAAAAAAAAACCTACAGGAAAAACTTTTCTTTAGGAGATGTTAAATAAAACTAACACCTGCACAAGTTTGTAACTGACCATATGATGCCTATTATAAATTACCTACCCGAAGCCTTCTCCCTATCCTAAATACTGAAACTGTCTTCCCCCCACTGAGTGCTGCTGAAATTCACACTCCTTCAAAAAAATTTTCAAAACATTAAAAATGCCCTAGATACATATCAACATAGGAAAATCTTAGTTTCTATTTAAAATTTAAGCCACAACAACAACATTTTATCAACAGAGATGATTTCAATGCCTGTGCTTAGATGTGGACTACAAAAAGTGAAGTCTGAAGAGAAATGGTCCATCAAAGTTATGGTAATTTCTTATTCAGAGACATACCAAATATATACACTAGTTCAAAATCCAAATATATTGTCATGTGTCAAGGGTCAATCTATTTGGGACAGATAACCATTTTTAAATATTTCATACATCTAAACAGATTCTACCTAAACTCCCTACAACTTCTAATTTTCAACAATAGTATGCTATCACTTCTTAGAAAGTCACTCCGTTATTCCTGGATCTTTCAATAAAGTGGGAGACTTTACTACTTTTTTCTATCTACAAATTATTTCCTGTTCAGTCTTTAATTATTAAATAAATGCCTTTTTCTTTCTAATGAAATTCTGAAATGAAAACTGGAAAAGTATTTTAATATTCTGTTTATTACTTAATGACCTATAAAAGTAATACTGTAACCTGTCATGTTTAAAAGGAAGTACTCACCATTACCACCAAAGATGTGAATATCCAATTGTTCACAAAGGTACATAACAAATGTATTCACCTGAGGCAGGAGACCAATGAAAAATACTACTGGGAAACAGAGTGTAAACACTACAGAAGAAAAGAAAAGTGTATTAAAAACGGCATACCACATCCATCCTTTTGTTCATTTTAAAATCGTAAAATTATTTTAAAAATCCAAAATGAATATAAACTACTAAAGCAATTTTTAAAAAGATATCACTTTAAGTTATTTCTCTCTAATAACTGCTTGGATTTTAAATAATTTTTTCTTATTTAAATATTTATTTATTTTGAGAGAGAGAGAGAGAGAGAGAACAAGGTGTGAGTGAGCATGAGCAGGGGAGGGGCAGAAGAGAGGGAGAGAGAGAATCCCTGAGCAGGTTGTGCACTATACACTGTCAGTGCAGAGCCTGACACAGGGCTCACACCCACGAACCATGAGATCATGACCTGAGTCGAAATCAAGAGTTGGACGCTTAACCAAGTGAAACACTCAGGCGCCCCTACTGTTCCAATGGCAAAGAACAGCTTTTAAAATTATTTCAACCATTTTCATATAATAGTAACCTGTGATACAGAATCCAAAGGAAACCTTCCATTACATCTGTTTCAAGAACAAAAGAATTACTATAATATTTGTTCATCATTAACTTTTTTCATTCATAATAGCCCTATAGTTTTGTTGCTCATGGAGAAGATTACAACAAACAGCAAAAAAGCTTATTAAAACCATTTTACCTATATAATTGATCTATTTATCAGGGAACTGTTTGTATACAAATAAATTAGTGTTAAGATCTAAATACTTTAAAGATGACTCACCTATAACTAAATCCCTGGCTGATATCAGCACCAGTGGATTAGTGAAAGTTATTCCATATAATTTGAACTTGGTTGTAGTAAGGTTTCTGCTACCATAATCCAAGAGCCAAATAAGACCACAACATAAACAGAAATAAACTGGTCTACTGTAGGCAATGATACGGTTATGGCCCTGAAAATGATATAAAAAAAAAAGTCAAGTTAATTGATTTTAAGAATCACAACTAGCTACTGAGATCTTTGATGGCTTATATTCTAAGGATTCAAAATGTATCCATATGGAAGCCAAGTTTCTGACTGTGGCAGAAGGGAATTACAAACATGGGAAGGAAGAAGAATAGAATGAACCCTGTGATACTGAAATTCGAAGTATCAGTATGAACTTATTTTTTTTATTATTTTTTATTTCCATTTTATTTATTTAATGTTTATTTATTTTGAGAGAGAGAGGGAGACAGAGTGTGAGCAGGGGAGGGGGCAGAGACGGAGCCAAAGCAGGCTCCAGGCTCTGGGCTGTCAGCACAGAGGCCAACGTGGGGCTTGAACTCAAGAACTGTGAGGTCATGACCTGAGCCGAAGTCAGATGCTTAACTGACTGGGCCACCCAAGTGCCCCAAGATCCTAGTTTACAGATAACATTATTCACTA
Source organism: Cryptoprocta ferox (assembly GCA_028646485.1). Classification (NCBI taxonomy): domain Eukaryota; kingdom Metazoa; phylum Chordata; class Mammalia; order Carnivora; family Eupleridae; genus Cryptoprocta; species Cryptoprocta ferox. Next base: position 29,214,535 of record CM053560.1, read on the forward strand.
AAACAAACAAACAAACAAACAAAAACACCCAGGCCTTCACAGAGAAAGGGCTGGTTTGGGGCTAGGGTAGGGAAAGTTTAAGATAACCCTGGAACATATTATTGTGAAAAGGAAGGAAGTACTTAAACAGTGATAAGGATATGTCAAAAGGACAGAAAGGGCAGCTTGGTGGGTTCCCAATGGCCAAATGAGGGACAATTTGTGCATCAAAATAAATAATGTTAGTAATACTGTAGTCCATTGAGTAAAATATGAATCCATGAATACATACCAACACAAATAAGACAGAAAGGAAAGTTCTTACAGTAAGGAGTCCACTAATAAATGTGGAAGGAATGATGGAATTAGAAAACTACTACTTGGCAACCAGCAAATGATAACTGATTCAGGCAAGAAATATCCGTAAGGTTACTGAAAACAAGTAGGTGGAAGTTTCCAGGGCAAGGAGACATATATAAAATCTCTTTATGAGACACTTATTAACTATAGGAGGAAAACAGTAACATTATAATAAGTAGTGGTTCTCAAGGGAGTGGGAGGGAATTTTGTCCCCTAGAGGCAAAATTTGTCCCTAGATGACATTTGGCGATGTCTGGAGACATTCTGGTTGTCACAGTTGGGGAGTGTGCTACTAGCATCTAATGGGTAGAGGTCAGAGATAATGCTAAATATCCGATAATGTACAAGACAGCACCCCTCCCTCCCATCAGTTCTCAACAAAGATTTATCCAGCCCAAATGTTAACACTGCAGAGTTTGAAAAACTCTGCAGATACTACCCTTAGCCAAAAGATGAAAGTTAGCACACTAGTGCTAACACCACTAGTAAAAGCATAAATGAACATCATGTGCTTCCTGATATGAGGCACTGAGAAGAACATATCACTTGCATAATTTTCCTTTTAAAAAAGCATGTCCCGTATCTAATCAAGAAGAAACATCAGACAAACTCAAATTAAGGGATGGTCTACAAAATAACTGGCATGGACTCATCAGAAGTGTCAATATCGTGAAAGACAAACACATACTAAAGAAGTGCTCCAGGTTAAAAGAGGCTAAAAAGAACAAATGCATAATCAGGGATTTTCTATTGCCAACCAAGTCAACAGGAAAGACCTGAGTAACATCTGTAGATTATAAAATAGTATCTATCAATGTTTAATGTCCTGATTTTAATAATTATATTGAATTAATAATATAAAGGAATGCCTTTGTGTCTAGGAAACATACATGGCAGTATTTAGAGGTAAAGGAGCATGTGTCTACACTCTCAGAAAAGTTGTGTGTGGAGTCAGTGGGTGGGGGAAGGGATGGAGAAAAACTAGAAAGAGAATAATATGGGAAAATGTTCACACAGGGATCTGGGTGAATGGCATCAGGAATTCTTTACACAACCCTTACAACTTTTCCCTAAATTTCAAATTATGTCAAAATTTGAAATTAAAAACAATGCTGTCATATATCATTACACTTCAAGAGCATTCTAACAAAAGATTAAACAACCAGTTGAAAGAAAATCATTTGCCTCCTTGTTTTGTTCACCTACACTCTCTATTAAGTATTCCAGTGTACAGGTAGAAATAACAATATTCAAGAAAGAAAGCATCGTCATAAGCCATTCTTGGAGTCTGTTTTTGACCTATTTTAAAGAGAATGTCCTTTGGTCTTTCTAAGTATTAAATAAAAACTCTATGGTGAGTTCTAAAATTGGATCATACTTCACAAAAAATACTGTTTAGCACCTAATACTCTTTTTCTAAAGTCACAAAGTGAATAATAAGGTTTTTAACCTCCTCAGTGTCCACAGGTCTACACATCAATGTATTACTTCTTTATTCTTCCTCCTAATGGTTATCTAAGCAAAATAATGTACAGTTCCCCCTTCTTCAAAATTCTATTTTTTAATATGTATTCATGATTTATTCTTCAAAATTTATTAAATGCAAATAATGAAACAACTAAGAGTTTTATGAACCATGTCTACCTGATTGATAATCTCCTCCTGAAACAGGCTGTCAGAAAATGAATTATTATGCTCATTTTCAAACTAGATTTAGAGTCCACAATTATAATGCCATTTTACTTTATGCTAATATATCACCTGTGTTTCTAGTAGAATGTCAAAACTTAGATGAGAAAATAATAACATAAATCTTAATTCAATCTGACATAATACCAAAAAAAAAAAAAAAAGGCTCTGATAAATGTTACGGAATTATAAATGACAGGCATATTAGAATGACTTACATGTCTGGGAGAAGAAGAATCTGGTTGAACACTCTAAAAATGAAACAAAAAGACAGATTATAGCACTGAGGTCCTAATAACTTTACAAGCAACTTTCAAAATGCCTGAAATAATTTTAAGTAAAATATTCCACAGGTAAGAAACGACCTACATTAATTCTGTTGAAATATCAACAGAAGATGAAATATCAGCTCCAGATACTGGTGTCACTGTGATATCAAAGAGATCTCAAATCTTTCCGGACTCTTAAGCTTATTATGGTTCATTAATAATTTGCATCTAGCTTAACATTACTGAGATGGCATATGGTAGCAGGTCCATCTTACTCATTGCCTCATTACTACACTTACGTACAGTTAAGGTAGAATGCTTTCTTATGTGATACCACTCCATTCAGGAAACGCACAAAATATGGGGTTAGCTTATAAGAATTCTAGTTCTGCCCACAAATTCCAAGCTTACTAAATAATTCGACAGTATTTGCATTAAGCATATTATCTGCATTTTCACATCAAAATCATCAAGTTAAGCTGTCTCCCCATAAGAGATTTATCAGCTTTCCATAAAAGTGTTCAAAAGGTATTTTGCAGCTACTTCCCAAATCATGGCTTTTCTCCAAGTTCCAGTTCATTTCCAACAGCATCCCCAACAATGTCACTAGGATGATCTCTCACCGCCCTACAATTCTATCATGGACCAAGCTCACTGAGTTTGCCACGTGGCTCTTTGTTGGACAGGATACCAGGTACGCTCTAAACTCTTTCAATTCCAACATCTGGCCTCTAAAAGCCTCTCTTCCAGTCCTTCTTAACTTCTGTTTATGGTATTACTATGCTTCTTCTAGTCAACAGACTTAAAATCTAAAACATTTTTAAAATCTCAGTCATCGTTTACCTTTCTGTATCTAACCAGATTAACCTGAGAACAGTGAACAAAGTTAATGGGACACGAGACACTGAAGCAAGAATTTAAATAGTTTAAGGCAATAAGGAGATGGATTATAATGGTTAGAATGGGAAGAATAAAGGCCAGAAATTTTGACAGAGAATCACCAAATTTAATCAAAGGGACTTGGTTACTTGTTATTAGTGATTGAGGAGTAAGGGATATAGGCTTTGGGATCTGGAGTCAGTATACTATTGTCAAAAGCATAGAAACTGGGAAAGAAAAATATTTATCAGAAGATGATGATATGCTATTTTTAAAATGTGCCCTTGGGGCACCTGGGGCCGACTTCAGCTCAGGTCATGATCTCCATGGTCCATGAGTTCGAGCCCCGCATCAGGCTCTGTGCTGACAGATCAGACACTGGAACCTGCTTCGAATTCTGTGTCTCCCTCTCTCTCTGCCCCTCCCCCATTCACACTCTGTCTCTCTCTCTCTC
>CM053560.1:29218664-29252037 GCA_028646485.1 Cryptoprocta ferox
AAATAAATCTAAAAATTAATATCTTACTATAATGCACTGAATGATACAAAACCTCTGCCTTTTATCACAACTATTATTCCCTAGTCGGAAAACGAGAGAGATACTGTACCTTAAGCAGCGAGTACTGACAGCTGGCTATCACTAGGCAGAACTGGAAGACCCAGATATCTCTGAAGAAGCCTTGTATGAGAAGAACAGATCCCAGAAACGCCACAAGAATAGCCAGGATGACAGCTAACACATTTTCCAGAATCTCACGATTTCTGTAGATAGAAAAATGGATGAATAAGTATATCGTCAACATAAGAAAGGAATTAGAGCGAGAAAAGGGAAGACATGACTAAGAAGAAGTTCGTACTGTCCTTGCTAACATGTTTTCTTGGTGCTGGTTTGGAATAAAGTTTTGGATCATACTGAAAAAGAAACTGGTTTATGTGGAAAATTAACACAAAATCTTATGTGCAAATAAAGCATGCTACAGTAAATTGTGTTCTAATTATAATACATAATATAATTTTAGTTTCTATTTTAAAAGTTTACTCTTCTTTAACATCTGCCACATTTTCTGTCACCTCTGTTGCCAAATAATCAACCAACTTGAATAGCAAATAAAAGGAGATACACAAAGAAACAAGTCTGAAAAACAAAATCTCAAAACGGTCTCTAGGGAATTAAATTGAAAAGTCATTTTATAGTACAAAGTTTGTAACCAAATTTTGATACCAAGTGATTTCATTTTCCGCATCTCTAAATCATCTGAAATAAATTACTTATATACAGGCTATTACATACACTGAGAATGAAAACTAATAAACATCATCAATGCTGCCTCTATCAAACCTGCTGAGACAGTTCCATATTTTATTAAAGCGACACTGCAAAAGAAAAAGTATGATGACTCAGATACTATATATAGCAATGAAGAGGATTTTTATGTGTCATACCAAAAAATAATCTATCTCAATTACTTCTTGGGGAAATTTTATTCACAAAATGTTAAATATTTACTAAAAGTCTTATTTTTAAAAACAGCTTACTGACATTGGAACACGCTCAGTATATTTACTATGCAAAGAAAGCAGGACACAAAACTGTATGTACAGGAAGGTATAAGCTGTTATTTAAAAGCATACACATATAGGTTAAAAAAGACGATGTGTCAAAATGACACTACTAACACCGGTTCTCTCTGGGTGGAAGGATTATGGTTTGCCCCTTTTTGTCCTAAAATCTTCCTATATACATTTCATTTTCTAGAATGGGTAAAGAAATATTTTTATAATCATAAAAAGTTTTATTGTTTTTATTAAGTCAATACCATATTTATAATCATCAATTGACCTAAAAAAATTAACAAGTATCTTTGTACTAGGTTTGTTTCATAGTTCCTCTCAGATTAAAACAAGTTCAATAGTGTTTCCAAATCAATAAACACTAGTAGTTTCATTTGTTCTCACATGGCAGTTGTGGAGTTCCAGATTTGTCAAATCCAATGGTCCTTGGCATTTCCACTACATACTGTCTATAGTTCTCATCACTGCACGTGTGCTATCCTTCCGCTTCTGCTAGTTTTAAATTTTGATGAATCCGGGGCACCTGAGTGGCTCAGTCGGTTAAGCGTCTGACTTCGGCTCAGGTCATGATCTCATGGTTTGTGGGTTTCAGTCCCGCGTCAGGCTCTGTGCTGACAGCTAGCTCAGAGCCTGGAGCCTGTCTTCGGATTCTGTCTCCCTCTCTCTCTGACCCTCTCCTGCTCATGCTGTCTCTCTCTCAAAAATAAATAAAACATTAAAAAATTTTTTAAATAAAATAAAATAAATGTTGATGAATCCAATTTACCAACTTGTTCTTTTACTGTTTTTGGTGTCACATGTACAAAATGTTGCCTAATTCAAGGTCACAAAAACTTTTCTCCTTCTATGTTTTGTTTTTTTTGAAAAGGAATTTCATTTGCTTTAGAGTTTACATTTAGACCTATGATCCATTTTGAGTTAATTTTTATAATTTTATAATATGGCACAATGTTAAGTATAAAAGGTTGTTTTCAGATGAAAATCCAATGGGGCCAGCGTGATTTGCTGAAAAGCCTACCATTTCTCCACTTAACTGATTTGGGATATTATTTTGATGCCATTTAGGCCTGGAGTTTTCTTTATACGCAGGCGTTTATCTACAATTTCCTTTTATTTAATAGATATAGTACCATAAAGGTAATGTACCTTTCAGAGTGAACTATAATGATTTAGATCTTTCAAGAAATTTGTACATTGTCAAGTTTATTTACATATAGCTGATCATATTATCCACTTAACACCTGTAGAATCTGCAGTGCTACCCTATCTCATTCCTGTCATTGGCAATTTGCATTTTTCTCTTCTCGTTTTTTCCCCTAATCAGCCTAGTTAAAGGTTTATCAATTTAATTGAGTTTTTGGTGTCCTCAATCTTTCTCTATTGTTTTTGTTTCCTTGCTGATTTCTGCTTTGTTCTTTACTGTTTTCCTTCTTCTGCTTACTTGGGCTTAGTGTATTCTTCTTTCTCTAGTTTCTTAAGATGGAAGGTGAAGTCACGGAATTGACTTTTCTTATTTAGGGCCATAAATTCTCCCGAGCAATGTGTTACTGTCAACCCCCAAATTGTGATATGTTGAGTTTTCATTCAGTTCAAAATACTACCTAATTTCCCTCTTAATTTCTTCTTTGATCCGTGAGTTATTTGGAAGTATTATTTAGCTTCCAAATATTTAGGGATTTTGCAAGGTTTTTTTTGTCTTTAACTTATAGTTAATTGCACTATGGTCAGAGAACACACAAAGTATGACTTGAATCCTTTTAAATCTGACCCTTATACTGCGGCCCAGAATATGGTTTATGTTGGTAAATGTTCCAGCTGCATTTCGAAGAATGTGTATTCTGGGGCACCTGGTGGCTCAGTCAGTTAAGGGCCTGACTCCGGCTCAGGTCATCATCTCAAGGTTTGTGAGTTGGAGCCCCATGTAAGACTCTGTGCTGACAGCTCAAAGCCTGGAGCCTGCTTCAGATTCTGTGTCTCCCTCTCTCTTGCCACCCCCACCCCCTGCCCTGGCTCTCTCTCTCTCTCTCAAAAATGAATAAACTTAAAAAAGAATGTGTATTTTACTATTATGAGTAGAGTTCCACAAATGTCAATCAACTTAGGTTGGCTGCCAGTACTGTTTAAGTCTCCTATGTCCCTACTGATCTTCTACATATTTATTCTAATCAGTTATTCAGAGAGGGGTGTTGAATTACACTATACTGTGAATTTGTCTATTTCTCCTATTTCTCTCTCTTTTTTTTAAAGTTTATTTATTTATTTATTTATTTTGAGAAAGAAAGAGAGAGAGGGAACCAGAGAGGGGCAGAGAAAATCCCAAGTAGGTTCCATGCTGTCAGGGCACAGCCTGACATGGGGTACGAACTCATAAACCGTGGGATCGTGACCTTAGCTGAAACCAAGAGTCAGATGCTCAACCGACCTAGTCACCCAGGTGCCCCTATTTCTCCTATTTCTATTAGCTTTAAGTGTAAAAACACACAAGATAGTTGAATCTTATGAAATAATTGACCCCTTATCTTTACAAAAATGACCTTCTTTATCCTTGGTAATATTCTCTGCTCTAAAATCTACTGCGTCTGACATTAATATAGCTATTCCAGCCTTTACTTAGATTAGTTTCAGCATGATTTATCTTTCCCAATCCTTTTACTTTTAAGCTATTTCTGCCTTTATATTTAAAGTGCATTTCTTATAGACAACAAAGTTGGGTCTTGCTTTTTTCCCCCCAATTCAATTTTTGACTTTTTCTATCTTGTCATTTATTTTCTATCTGTTGATGTGTTCTTGATCTCTTTTCCCTCTTTTTCTGCCTTCTTTCAGATTAACAGAGTAATTTTTATGTCCCTTTTTAACTTCCTACCTATAACTCTTTCTTTCGTTTTACTTGGTTTAGGATAATATACATTTTACGGCAGTTTACTTCAAGTGATGTTATACCAGTGCATGTATCACATAAGAAACTTACAGTAGTATGCTTTTACATGTCCCTTCCCAGCCTTATGCACTTTACTTTTACTTGTTATAAATCACACAATACTTTGTTATTGTTTTTTAAATATCCAACTATCTCTCAAATATACTGAATTAGCAAGAAAAAAAAAGTATCTCATATATTTATCCATGTAGTTAACTTACCATTACCAGTGATCTTTGTTCCTTTAGGTAGGTCCATATTTCCATTTGGTATTATTTTCCTTCTGCCTGAAAGATATCCTGTAACTTGTTGTGTGAGGTCTGCCTGCAAAACTTCTCTCATTTTTTTGTACTCTGAAAATGTCTTTATTTCATCTATGTTTTTTAAAGATATTTTTGCTGGGTAAAGAATTCTAGGTTGACAATTTTGGGGTTTTTTTTCCTTTCAGTACTTAAAAATGTTGATCTACTCTCTTCTTACTTGCGTTATTTCCAGGAATAAATCTAATGTCTTCCTTTTCCTTGTTCCTCTGTAAAAACTGTCGTTTTTTCCTCCTGCAGTTTTTAAAGATTTTTACCATGAATTTTGAGCAATTATGTGCTTTGGTATAGTTTTCTTCATGCTTCCTGTGCTTGGGGTGAATGTTTTGGAATGTGTACGTTTAGCATTTTCATCAAATTTGGAAAGTTTTCCACCATTTCCTCAAAATTTTTTCTCTTCCTGTCTCTTGAAGTTGTCTCAGAGCTTACTTTCATTTTGTTTGTATGTTCTTTTCACTGGGGGATGGGAGTGGGAGAGGATTCGTTTTCTGTTTCATTTTGGATAGTTTCTATTGCTATGCTTTCAAGTTCACTAGTAATTTCTTCTGTGATGTTTAATCTACCATTAATATCATCTGTTTTATTTTTGATCTCAGACACTGTAGTTTCATCTCTATAAAAGAACTATTTCAATAAATTTGATTCGGCTCTTTAAAAGTATCTTTCACGTCTCTACTTAACTTTTTTTTTTTAACAGAATACAATTAATACTTATTTTTTACATATTTATCTTTAATGTTTACTTATTTTTGAGAGAGTGCAAGGTGGAGGGGCAGAGAGCGAGGGAGAGAGAGAATCTGAAGCAGGCTCCATGCTGTCAGTGCAAAGCCCAAGGTGGGGCTCGACCCTATCAACTGTGAGATCTGGACATTCAACCAACTACCCAGGTGTCCCTTGTTTTAATTTCTTTTTTTCAGGTTTATTTATTTGAGAGAGAGAGAGAGAGAGAGAGAAAGAGAGAAAGTGCTTGAGTGTGTGAGACCAGGAAAGGAACAGGGAGAGAGGGAGAGAATCCCAAGCAGGCTCTGTGCTGACACAACAGAGCCTCACGCGACTTGATCTTAGGCACTGTGAGATCATGACCTGCGCCTAGATCAAGAGTCAATGGCTTAACCAACTGAGCCACCCAGGCGCCCCCAATTATACTTTTTTTAATGTCTTTGACAGCTAATTCTAACGTCTGTGATAATTACAGGTTGGTTCCAATTGATTCATTAATTTCCCTCATTATAAATCATGTTTTACTGCTTCTTTGCATGCTTTGTTATCTTTGGTGGGATGTCACTGTGGAAACTTTTAGGTGGTAACAATTTTTAGATTTCTGTAAGTCTTCTTGAACTTTGTTCCGCTACTTGGAAACAGTTTGATCATTTTAGGTCTTGCTTTTATGACTTGTTTGGCAGGTCTGCAGCAGCACTCATGCGAGGGCTAATTACTCCCCACTTTCCAGGCAAGACTTTCCTGAGTATGCAATGCACCGTAAAACATGAATGACGAGTTTTTTCATTCAGATAGGTGGGAATAGGCACTATTCCTGTCCCTGTGTGTCAGACACTGTTCCTCTACTCCTTTCACATGCTTCTTGCCCGGGCCTCAGGTAGCTTCCTCACATACATTCACTGATCAGTATCTGCTAAATGGCTGTGGAGACCCACTGCAGAGCTCTGAAGCTCTTCCTATGCACAGCAGTCCTGTTTGATATTCTGTCCTAGGTGCCTTGGTCTCCCTGGACTCGTGGCTCCATCTCCTCAACTCGTCTGCTGGGCTCTATTTCAGTCCCTCCTCCCTGTGTTGCAGCCAGTGAGGGAGCCTGGGAACTCTCTTACAGCAGTAAGCTGGGGCAATTGTAGGGCTCACATAATGCGTTTCTATCTCTTGGGAATCACTGTTCTTTGTTGTCGTACCTCCAATGTCTTGAAAACCAAGGTTTTGTGCACTTTTTCTCTTTTTCATTGTTTCACATAGGAGAGTAAATCCAATTATTTTTACTTCAGTCAACAGCAAGCACCAAGTTTTAACAGACTAATATTGTTCGTTATTAAGACTAGTGCGACCAAATAGGGAAATACGAATAGTGCTCTTATACCTTTTATATTTAGAGTCATATTACCTATAACCTTGTGATCACTAACACCTCAAATTCTCTGGCTTTTAAGTAGAGTTCCATGATTCTTATTGACAATAAAACGAGTTTTTGGTATAAACATATTAAAATTGCCACACAAATAATTTTAATGGATTCAAGAGAGTCCATGTTTGAGAGCCCTATTAAGTTAAATTTTATCTCAAAAGGACCAAAATAGAAAACATTTTCCAACATGGTAACCAAGTAAAAACCTCAATGGGTAATTAGGAACATTTCAATTTAAAAATAAAATCTACATACATCTTTAATATCACCATATTCTCACCTATCAAACAGGGCCAACAGTGTGAGTCTGTCAAAGTTAATGCCGATCCATAGCTGGGGTAAGATCCAAAAGCGATAATAGTGTTTAACCTTTTGAGCAGCTTCTTCTGTTGGACCATAAGTAGCTGCCAAGTCAGGGCTTAGATCAATGTCTTGTTGCTCCAACAAATCTGTATCGATCGTCAATAGTCTATTCAACCGAATCTGCGGAAGAGAGAGCTAAAAGAAAGTCAGCACTGAAAGGCTTAAAATATCTTTACCCAAGTCATGATTCAAGGGCTACTTAATCGGCTTGCAGAAGATCTAAGCCCCCTCAATTCTCTACACTCCTTATGGATATTTTATGATCATTAAAAACTACAGAAGGTGATAATAGGACATATACTTAAATAAAGCAAATTAATCAATAGGTTTTTGCGAAAGTTGTATTGGGGGAAAGATTTGGAATCTTAACATTTTATGATTGTATAGCTAGTGAATTCATAAAAATCACTTACAGTGTATCATTAGTGGCTTCCCGTCTCCCTGTCACATATATGGCCTGGTTTCATTAAGCTTTGCTAAATCTATGCTCCTCTGAACTGGATTCAATGCTTTCAATTCCCATTTCTTCCTACAGCTTCTATCACTGCAGTTTTCAAATCCCTGCTCATCTGAGTCTATACAGGAAATTACCACATTACATTTCTTTTAGCTTTAACTCATCCATTCAACAGTTCACCAGTTTTCCCTTCCTCTGAACGAGTCTGGGGTGGGGTGGGGTGCCTGGGTGGCTCAGTTGGCTTAGGGTCTGACTCTTGATTTTAGCTTAGGTCATGGGACTGGAACCCCCACAACGTGCTCTGCGCTGACAGTGTGGAACCTGCTTGAGATTCTCTCCCTTCTTCTCTCTCTGCCCCTTGCTCGTGCTCGCTCTCTCGCTCTCCGTCTCTCTCTCTCTCTCAAAAATAAACAAACATTAAAAAAAATTTTTTAAATAAAAATGAGGGGCGCCTGGGTGGCTCAGTTCGTTGAGTGTCTGACTTTGGCTCTGGTCGTGATCGCATAGCTCATGAGTTCAAGCCCCACGTTGGGCTCTGTCCTGATAGCACAGAGCCTGGAGCCTTTTTCAGATTCTGTGTCTCCGTCTCTCTCTGCCTCTCCCCTGCTCACACTGTCTCTCAAAAATTAATGAACATTAAAAAATTTTTTTAACAAAATAAATAAAAATAAAAATGAAAGTCTTAGGTTTCCTATATATGGCACAGCCCTAGCCAGCATTTCACGATCCCAAGGATCCCATACCATTTAACAGTGGGGAAAAAAATCATTTCCCTATTTTTTACTTTCCTATGAAGTTTCCTGGAATACACTCCAACAAAAAAACAGAGACAGTCTTTACTTTTCAAACACATATGTGGGAAATAGTGAAGAAAATTTGCTTCCTATGAATAACGTAGCCATTTTTATCTCTAAACATTGACAAATACTTCCCCAAACATTTTTTTTTTAAATCCTCTGTGCCAGGGTTTCTCAACCTTGACACTACAGGTATTTCCAGCCAGATAATTCTTTGTTGTAGGGGCTGTGCTGTCCACCATAGGACATTTTATAGTATCCCTGGCGTCTATCCAGTAGATGCCAGTAGCATTTCTCCTAGCTGTGACAAACGGAAGTGTTTCCAGACATTGCCAAATGTTCAAAACCACTGCTCTATGCCAACTCATTTCTGTGGTCTTAAAACCCAGCTCACAACTAATCATCTTCAGGAAGCCACTGATAATTAATCCTTTTGGCACATTTATTTATATGTATCTCTTATGCGTTCCATATAAGAATTTCATCTATTTTGTCTTTTCTAAGTTCAATATAAACATCTTGAGGACAAAAGCAGTGTTACCTTTTTAAAACATCTCCACTCTATCTCAAATGGTGTATTTTTTTACACAGTGATATCATCACTAAGCTTCTGCTACACACATACTGGGAGATGAATAACTAATAGTTAAGTTAGATGATATTCAAAATCACAATTTTCAAAGTTTTAAAATGGCACAACCAGATTATACACTGGTGAGTAAATGAACCTTTATATAACCTCAAAAGTGTAATTACTGATTCATACATAGCTAACTAAACTTCATGGTGTTTTAGGTTTGTTTCCTAACAAAGGACTTAAAAGAAGAGATCCACTAGGGGACAGCAAAGATGATTTTGCCATAGTTCACAATAAAATTGGTATTTTATAACTTCAATTTTTCTGATTTGTGTAACTAAATCTGAATACACATCGTTTTCTAAAAACAAAGGAAAACCTACCACATCATGTGGATAAAATCGAACTGAGGTAGAACTGGATACATGAGAATCCGTGTCACTAAAATAAAATGAAAAAAACTTTAGGGAATAAACAGCTTGTCAAGAAATAGAAGGAAAAATAAATCTTTTAACAATTAGATGACATTTATATTCTTCACTGTTCCTCGTACTTCAAAATGCAAAATAGCATTTTCCTACAGACGTAATTAAGAGCACAGCCTCTGGGCCAGAGTATCTATATTCAAATCTCTTCATCGGCTAAATGAGATCTTGGACAAGTTATCCAGCCGTTTAAACCCCTCAGTTTCCTCATCAGTAACACAGGAGAACAGCACCGCTCTCACAAAGTTCTTACGGGGAGTGTTTAAGAAAGCAATTAACATATTTAAGCTATAATATAACAACCTAGAATGTGATGAATCCATTTCCACATTCAAGTTTAGATTTTGAAACTTGAGACCTTACCACGTTTATGGTGTAAGGAATCATTCTTAAATTATATTAAACATAATTGTTTCCATTGCGCCATCTTTCTATTGTTTCTACTATTACAAAATCACCTGGCACTCCAATTTGGTCATTCTCAACAGCATCAGTTCCGAAACTGGACTAACGGAGCTTAGCGAGTACAGTTTTCTATATGTTCTATCTTTTCAGTGGATGAAGCTAAGTGACTACAAGATCCTATTGCTTTAAATGGCCCCTATGGGGTGCCTGGGTGGCTCAGTCATGAGCTCACAGTTCGTGGGTTTGAGCCCCACATCGGGCTCTGTGCTGACAGCTCAGAACCTGGAGTCTGGTTCAGATTCTGTCTCTGACTCTTTCTGCCCCTCCCCTGCTCATACACTCTCTCTCTCTCTCTCTCTCTCTCTCTCTCTCAAATATAAACATTAATAAAAAAAAAACCAAATGGCCCCTAAAATCTTTAAAAAACTAAGTGAACTGCCCATACATAAATGTGTAACATTTAAACAGGTGTGTCCCATTATTAAATATAAGTCCTAATACAGGAATCAAATGAAACGACTCCAATGAAAAAAGTGAGCTAATCAGTCAATAATGGACTTCAAGGCAGCAACCTGAATAGATGAATAAGATCACAATTTTAGAAAAAACTTTAATACATTCTACATTAGAAGTGATTATGTGACCAAGATTTCTAGTTTTTATTTGCTTTTCTCCTAACTTCTCCCTTTTCTTACAATATAATTTCTTCCTAAGGGAAGGACAGAAAAGAAACTAAATATAACATATGACCCATGTGTTAAGAAATTCCTCTTTCTTATAATAGGTGATAAACTTTAAAACAAAAGATAATCATGTAAAAAGATACTTGCTCAAAACACTTATGAAGAAATAAAATTTTTCAATTACAAAGAGAACTGATGAGTCTGAAGTTAGTAGTATAATTATTTTTCTAACAAGTTTTTAAAAAGCTTTTTTATACATCATGCTGTGTGTGTGTGTGTGTGTGTGTAGCATGAAATCTACTGTTAAATTTGAAATTGTGGGAAACCACCATCCCACTGTAAGATCTACAGGGAATATTCTTCCTTAATTATTTAAAATACAGAACAGCTTTTGTTTTAAGAATAATGCTCTCTTTTTACCAGGGCAATAAATTCTACCTTACATCTTTGGAGACAAATGCACAATGACAACATTATTTAAGCCAATATGAACAAATATTTTCAAAAGAACTTTTTCATCTCAAGACTTGAAAACTTTAAACATGTTTAAATAGATGCAAGTACATACACTCTCCTAATAGGACTTCACACATACCAGATATTAGAAGCTCTTCTTGCTGCTGGTTCAAAATTCACAAGTGACATATCACAGCCACCAGTCTCATAAAGCGTAGAAGAGAACTTACCTAGCAAATAAATGATTTTTTTAAAAAGCCATTAGAATACTCAAAATTTTTCCATCATAAAACACTAAATTTCAAACGTGTTACAATTTAAGAAAATGTACTGTAACCTTTTCCCAAAGTATTTTAAAAACAATGATCTGCATGTAGTTCAGCATGATGTGAACTGAAAAGGAAGGCTGAACAGTGGGGCAAAATGCCAACGTACATAATCAGGTTTTAACAGTAAGGGACTTAAGTCAGCTTTGCAATCCAGTTTCCTCTTTTCTCCTCTCAGGACATTCTCAATTGAAGTAATCACATGAATGAATTTAACGTTGTTTAAAAGTCACCTGACCACTTTGCAAGTGGTGCGTGGCCATTAGGAAAGCTGCTTAAGTTTTAAGATCATTCAAACTGCCAAGACAGCAAATTTCCGAGATTACTTTCACCAAGTTTTGGGTTTGTTTTTTGTTTTTGGGGTTTTTTTAAGTTAACATAAAATGTAATATATGTTTCAGGAATAGAGTTTAGTTTCAGGTACAGAATTTAGTTATTCATCACTTACATACAACACTCAGTGCTCATCACAACAAGAGTGCCCTCCTTAATATCCATCATGTTTTGTTTTTTAAGAAAAAAAAAGAAGTGTCAAAATGGATCTAAGAAGTTCAATGAATGAAGTATAATGTTGATCATAATTAAATCAGCGTTTAATGAACATTACTAGTTGCATGAGTCTACAAGAACGCAATGAAAAAATTTAAGAACACCATTTGCTATAGCCAAATGTCTCTACAAAATGGATAAAAGGTTTAGAAATTACATTGGTTGCAAAGGAATACAGGTTTAAAAGAACTCTTAAAATGAGCTCTATAAGATAAAATGATTTCTGATGGTGAAATTTTAAAAATCTGGAGACTGTCTGAAATGCATTCCTCACCTTGACAACCTATGGTAGCCCGATCAGTAGTGGGTAGGGAGCAGAAATAAATGAATATAAATTTCCGGTAGGACAATGAAATGAGGTATAGAACTCTGCAACCATTTGAAACTTAGTCCAGGCTGCATTTTGATTATTTATAAATAGGAGGAATTCTAACGGCAATTTCAACTAGATGGCAGGGCTAAAAGATTTCTCTTCCACGACTACGATGTAAACACAGTATGAAGATTTTTATTTAGGTGAAATCCTTGAAAAATAACAATAAAAGACCCCATGATATATTGATACTATAATTAAGGGTTTGCAGAACATCTCAACAATCACCTCATTATTTAAAAGGATTAGAATCTGAAAAGTACTTTATTAAATAGGATTATTTGAGTGCTTTCTATGGATCAGACAGGATATGTAAATATTTTATTATAGTGTTTTCTGTAGTAGCATTTTTTTATCAGAATAATATACTCCTGTGACAAATGAGAAAAAAAAGCATTCTGTGAAATGTTTATTTCATTTTCTGTTTTTCAAGGGAGGATTATTCAGCATATGGATTATCTAAAACTCTGCTTTTTGCCACCCCCACGTGCCACCCTCATCTATTAGTCATGAATCATTCACTCTTAGCACTTCTAACACAAATCAGATTAATAAACTAAAATGAAATAATACGAGCTGTCCATATGTCTTCTTCTTAGGTGTATTACTGAAAAATTTTTTTCAAGTGGTACAGTGGTTGTAGAAATTGTTAGTGAAGAAAAAAACTAAACAAAAATATTGGCTTGACTGAGATTTCAAAATTATTTTTAAATTGTAATTTTTTTATGTTGTGCTCTTTCCTCACTTATCATAGAAAATGAAAAATTGGCTGTGCTACTATAAATAGCTTACATTAATAGAAAAAGGAAACATCGGATCAAAATTACAGATTGCATAAATGCAGAATAATTATAAACCCATGTAAGTGAGTAAATCACAGAGTAACAAAGAGCTGGGAGGGCTTGGCTGCTATGTGTGAAATCCAGTAAGAATAGAATGGATAAACATAAGTGTTTATATCACATAATTTGTGTGTATTTTACAAATAACTTAATACTATATTCAAAAGAATTTAAACTATTGGAATATACTCTGAGTTTCAATAATATAATTTCTGTTTTGGGAATACTGAATATGATAAACATTTATATATGCAACTGAAATCAACTAAAAGATATTATTCTTTGTAATTTTCAAATGGAATGCTCAAAGAACATGAAGTCATTATATAATTGTATTCTCTTTTATGTACAGATGTCTCTTATGAAATATAAATACTTGCACTTTAAATAAATAGAAACATAAAAACAAAGCATGCCCTCCAAAAAGCTCTTTATAGACAAAAAAAGGCTGGAAAAATTGAGTAGTTTTATTAATATATAAATCAAGAACTCTGAATGCTTCTTTACAAACCAATGACTAACAAGCTATAAATTTTAGGAATTTAACAAAGCATAAAACAGGTCTATGAAAAAGGACGCTATTATTTTAACAAATGTGCAATGACTTCAACAGTGACCCCCCTCCCCCCACCCCGCCTCAAGAAGCCTTTGTCTACATACTAATTTTAAGAACATGTTCAGGTCAAAAAAAGAACATGTTCAGGTCAGAAAAAGCTAACAGTCATTAAGACTTCCTGGTATATTTCTAAAGTGACTCCACACACACACACACACACACACACAAAACAGATTCTAGGTCTCCTCTTGTACCTCCTGGGTTTGGCAACTAGTTAGCACTTGAAAAGAAACAAATATTCAGAGGATAAACTCAGGAAAAATTACACTAGAAACTGTTTCACTTAAGGTTTTTGGTGAAAAACGTAGTAATATCTTAAGGTATAACAGTCTACTAAAAGCATCTTCAAAAATAACCAAAACAGAAATAAGTACATATTACTATTGGTTTAATAAAGATTAAAAACATCCTAAATCTGTGCAAAGATCCTTACATACATATCAAATTTATATATATATATATCTCATTTAAGATCAAAACCATAATGGCATTAACCTTTAGGTCCAAAATAAAATGTGCCTTATTAATAATTCTATTTTTATATTATTCTGTATTAAGAAAAGAACTGTAAGTATTGATTTTTTCTAATGAATATAAATTGAGAAGTAGAACATCAATGAAATGTGTCCTTCTTACATGAATTATGATTAAAAACTAAGTCATATCAACAGATTCAACTCCCAGGTAATAATTAATTATATCTAACAGAATGGCTCTGTCATGATTTTAAAAGAAAACAATTACTTTCTGACAAAATAAGACTGGCGGCTGGAATTTCAGGCTTAATGATACTGGACATGAGATAGCATTTAGAGATTAAGGGAGAAAAAAGTTAATTTTTTCTCAGTTTTGAGCATTCAATTGATTGCTATTGCCTATAAAAATTACATTTCATTACACAAAACCATTTTTTTTTTAGGTAGAAGAATTTCAAATAACTATAAGTCAATAAATAAGTGATGAACACTGGGAAGATGAATAAAATGAGAGACTGATTTAAAGAAAAGGACGCTCGAAACATTTCCCTGAAGCCATGAATGGTGTAGCAGATAAACTCAAAATAGACATGGGCAAGACACTGATAAAAGACATGAGAAATTAATGGTATTCTCTAACTCGTCCTTTCAATAAAAGTCCTTGCTACATAGCACAAAGTGTATAAAGATTGTTCACTCAGCTAAGAGACTCCTGTTGCATTCCTGACGTTACTCATTTTACTTGTGTACCTTGGAAAGAGGAAGTTACTAGGACAGAGCTTCCGTAGTACCTTTCTAATCCTCCCAGTACCAACAACAAAGGAGGCCTCTGAAATTTCTTGATTTCCTTCTGTGGACCCTCTTGGCACTAAGCCTAACCCTGGTACACTGTTAATGGAGTGGTTCTCTCTTCTCAAGTATTAACTCTTGGGCAGGCAAGGGTTACAAGAGCAAAGCCAGACACAAGGGAGGCAGCGTATAAAGTGCTGTTTAGAAGGCTCTTGGAGGACCACATACATCTACACGGGTAAGTATTCTACAAAAAGTGTTTATTTCTAATGTGATGACTACTGTGTTCACAATGCTATCTCAATGAATACGTTAGAGAAAAGATCTTTAAGACTCGTTCTAGTTTCTTGGATGACGCCACCCTTACTTTCATGAGTGGAACCTATGAGTCTCTGAGAAAACGTGAGTTTTCACCAGACAGAAATGACTCATTTTTTTTCTGCCTGTAGTACAGGATGGGCAAACTTTTTCTATACAAGGCCAGAAAATAAGTATTTTTGGCTTTGTGGGTCAGATAGTTCCAGTAATTCAAGACTACCATTGTAGCATGAAAGCAGCCACAGAAAACATGTAACATAAATATATATTTATTTTATTTATTAAAAAAAAAAACACGCATCAAGCTGGATGGATTTACCCCGCAGGCCATAATTTGCCAACCCCTTTCCTGGACAAAAAGAAAAAAAACAAAACAGGCTTAAAGAGGTTCCTAAAGCCTCTTTAACGATTGTACTAGAATGGTAATCAAGGCACTATGCTACTTGTAATTAAAAGTTTCAATCCTGAAGGGCCCCTGGGTGGCATAGTTGGTTAAGCTTCCAACTCTGGATTTTGGCTCAGGTCGCAGTTAGGGAGATCAAGTCCCATGTCATTGCCAGCGCAGAGCCTGCTGGGGATTCTCTGTCTCCCTCTCCCTGTGTGCATCCCCTGCTCACTCTCTCTTTTTTCTCTCTCTCTCAAAATAAATATTTAAAAACAAACTTAAAAAAACAAAAAATTAAAATTAATAAAAGTTTCAATACTGAGAAACAAATCCTTCTTCCTGGGATGTTCACCACTGTGCTAGGTTTGTAAAACAAGAGAATATAGGAAAGAGCAGGTATGAGAAGAAAGGCTGTTTAGAAGCGGGGTTTTGAGAACCGGTATGAAAAGACAGGTGTCTCTACTGCTCGGCAACAATAAAATAGGTGTATATACGGATCTATTTTACTGACATGGCCGTTGTCCTCTAGTTCTGGCTTAACACCACATGCCTTCATTCATTAAGTTTCCACTCTTCCTGCCTAACCCCGAGATCAAGTGAACCTTCCAAAAGTGAATGTACAAGTTCATATTCTGCTATGATTTCAACATCTGCTCACATTTTCTTTCAAAGGGACAACCTCATCTTGGTAAAATCTAAAACAGGACAATGATACTTATGACATTACAAATGATCAGGTAAACAAAAACGCAAGCCACAGAATGGGAGAAAATATTTGTGATTTGTATCTGGCAAATTAGTTATATCTAAAATATCAAAAAAAAACTCTTACACCTCAATAATAAAACAGCCAACCCAATTTTAAAAGTGAGCAAATATTTGGACACACATCACAAAAGAAGATCATCAACAGTTATAAGAGAATCGTAAATTTAAACCACAATGCGATACAACTATTAGGGTTAAAATTTTAAAGGTCAGCAATAGCCAATGGGGACAAGAATGGACATGAGCGCAATTCACATACACTGCTGGTGGGAATGTAAAACCACTTTTGAAAAGTTAAGTTTTACTAACAATGGCCAAAACCGGGAAATAACACAAACATCTATCAGATGAATGGATACACAATATACATATGCTTGCACAATGGATTAATAGTCGGCACAAAAAAAGAATGAACTAACCCATGCAACATGATGAACTCAAAAACATCACACTAAGTGCAAAAGGCCACATTAGGACTGCATTTATATGAACTTCTAGAAGAGAGAGAACCATAATGACATAAAATATGCAGGGGCTGCCTGTGGCCAGGGGCCGGGGAGGGATGGACTGCAACGGGGGCAACAAAGAATCTTTTAAAGATGATGAAATGTTCTGTATCTGGATTGTAGTATTTCACAGGTGTGCACATCTGTTGCAACTGTACATGTTAAACGGATGCAATTTGTCATACTGAAATTATAGATCAAAAAATTGATTTTAAAACAAAGAAGAAAAAAAGACTGGTCAGGTAACAGTCTAAGTAGATGGATGAGCATGAGACAGCATGTAATCAGTGGAATTCCTACAAAATACAAGTCGAGAGTGAGTGATCCTTGTTGTTTTGTTTTTGTGGTTCGTTAAAAAAAAATACTATACAACGTCAGATTCAAAAGTAGTATATAAAATGAAGAAAGTTCCCCACTCCCCCAGAGACAGCCACTGTTCTTCCCAACAATTTTTATGTACATTTGTTCTAAGACAACTGGATCACTCTCCTCATACACATTCTAAAATTTACTTCTTTTGCTTACTAACTAGCTTACTTTTCACGCCAATCATAAAGATGCATAGGGTCATCTGGGTGGCTCAGTCAGTTAATCCTCTGACTTCAGCTCAGGTCATGATCTCACGGTTTGTGGGTTCGAGCCCCGCGTCGGGCTCTGTGCTGACAGCTCAAAGCCTGGAGCCTGCTTAGGATTCTGTGTCTCCCTCTCTCTCTCTCTGACCCTCCTCTGCTTAGATTCTCTCTCTCTCTCAAAAATAAGCAAACATTAAAAATTTTTGAAAAAAGAAAGATGCATCAAGTTCTAAATATTATACTGTTTATGTACTTTCTTTTAGGGGCTCTCTAATAACAGAGATTTTGATTGCTTAAGGTTTATCAAAATTACAAACAATGCTATAATGAATATCCATGTACATATATCTTTGCAAGTTTGCAAATTTTGAGGATTAAAACTATATAGGCATTTTTGGTCTACAGTTCTAAACTGTCCTCCAAAAACATTCTATCTTCAGACCTTTTCCAATAATAGACATTTTACACAAAGATGAAAAAGATCTCAACCTTGTTTTTAATCTGCAATTTAAAGAATTATGAGTAAACGAACTGTTTGTCTATGATTATAAACCTCTTGTATTTCAACTTTCCTAGTTACTGATCTTTATCTTATTGATGTGAAGTGCTTATTGTAGAAAAGACTGATAACTGACCTCCAGGATTCATCCTTTCCTTATTCCTTATTCCACTGAATTTCAGCTGGGCCTATGTTCCTAGCCTCTCCTGCAGCTAGAAGTTGCCATGTGACTGTGTATGGACCCAAGGGAAGTGGGAGAAAGTGAAAGGCACATTTCTCAAGTTGCAATCTGAAAGATAAAGACTAGCTGTCCATGGGGCACCTGGGTGGCTCAGTCAGTTGAGCATCAGACTTCGGCTCAGGTCATGATCTCACCACTGGTGGGTTCGAGCCCCGCGTCGGGCTCTGTGCTGATAGCTTGGAGCCTGGAGCCTGCTTTGGATTCTGTGTCTCCCCCTCTCTCTGCCCCTCCCGTGCTCATGCTCTGTCTCTCTCGATTTCTCAATAATAAATAAATGTTAACAACAACAACAAAAGACTAATTGTCCTTACTTTTTTAGCAACACCCCCTTCCTGCTTTTCAGATAAATGTTGACAAGTGAAGCAGCCAATTGTTGGAAGCAGGGAAGCCACAAGTGGAAGATAACAGAACCAACCCACCTGCTAGGGACAGCTCCCATTAGACTGTTACAGAGACAGGTAAACTTCTCTTTTACTTTTAGTCACTGAGTGGTGAGGGGCTCAAGTGGGGGGGGGTCCTCCATTGAGGAACCCAACCTATGTAACAGCTAATGCATATATTAACCAAGTTTAACTTACAAACTTAAAGATGTTAATGTTAGAAAATAGATAATTAGTCTAGTACTTCAGCGAATTCTCTTCAACACAGACAAGCAAGAGACACAGGAGGTATCTCAACCAGTCCCTGTTACCTTCTGTAAAATTCCTAGAACAGTTAAGGCACCCAGAACTTTTATTTTTTTATTTAAAAAAATGTTTTTTCTTGTTTATTTATTTTTGAGACAGAGAGAGACAGAGCATGAGCAGGGGAGGGGCAGAGAGAGAGGGAGACACAGAATCTGAAACAGGCTCCAGGCTCTGATCTGTCAGCACGGAGCCCGATGCAGGGCTTGAACCCATGGACCTTGAGATCATGACCTGAGCTGAAGTCGGACGCTTAACCGACTGAGCCACCCAGGCGCCCCAGAACTTTTAAAAATAGTATACTACTTTTAATATACTACTTTTAATAGTGATAAACTTCTGAGCATTATACAGGGGATGAGGTTAGAACAGATAAAATAAATTTATCTAGGTTTATTTTTCATTTATAATATTTGTGGGGATAAAACAAACACTGTTAAATCCTGCTAGGTAAAGTATAAATTGCGACAAGCTTCCATAGAGCAATTAACGGTATGTATCAAGGTCCCAATAACATTAATTCCCCTTGATGATTCCCTTCAACATATTTATCCTAAAGAAATACCCGCAACTCTACAGAAAGGTTTATGGAAAGGATGTTCAGCAGAGTGTTTATTACAACAGAAAATATCAGGAATCATCTTGAAGACTAACAAGGGGGTTAGTTAACTGGTTAAATAAATTATAATTACATAATAATGTTAATAATAATGACAGCAATGATTATTCATGTAATTGAGTTATTACTGCTAGGCACTGTTCCAATTGCTTTGCACATTTTAATAGATATAATTCTCAGCATAAACCTATGAAGCAGATATTATTATTACAAAATCCTTTGATAAATGAGGAAACTGATGCACAGGGAGAAAATAACTTGCCCAAGGCCACACAGCTCATAAGTAGTAGAGTGTGGACTGGAAGACATGAAGTCTGACTATGGAGCCCGCTACATTCTACTCCCTTTCATGGAGATTTCAGAGATAAAACATTATGCCATCACTTACAAACAAGTTACAGAACAATTAATAACCTGAGTAAATAACATACATGCTAAGTGAAAAGGGCAAGATACAAAACTCATACAGTAGCACCAAGTTACCCATCATGATCCCAATTCTGTTTCAGAAAAGTATACAAAATGTGTGCATTAAAAAAGACAGGGAGGAAAAAATTATAAAACTTCAAAAATGATTACCTCTAAGTGATAAAATTACAGATAACTTAATTTTCATTATATTTTCTAGTATTTCTAAACTTGTATTTCTGTTATAAGAATGATAAAAGCACATCCAACTTTTATCAAAAGGAAGAATATATCTCCAAACTTAACACTGCTTCGTTTTAGATAATAATAAAGGATCTTTATTGCTTCTATAAAAATAAACATTTTACTTTCATTTGTATATATTTTGCATTGCACTCTGCCCCAAAAATAAAAAATAAAATGCAGCTTTTTTGGAATTCAAAAATAACAATAAAAGACAAGATCAAGGTTGCTGCAAAAAGAATATAACTTTTTGTTTAGATGAATGAAAATGATCTGCCATAACATAGGGCACTGATGTATAAACTCCAAGATCCCATAGCCCTCTGACCTCTGTACAGTAACAAGGAAAAGTATCTATATAAAAGACATATAACATAAGACATATAACGTATAACAAAATGCGTAATACATATAACCTTTTTTAAACACCAAGACTAACTCTAATAAAAATCGCTGAGAGTATTATAGATCATCTGAGCCCCTGCTTTTTAAAGTAAAAAATTTAAAAGCCTCCAAATCATATTTCTGCTTAATAACGTGTAGCTGCTATAAACCGCTTAATAAAAAGGCCAATAGGGAGGGTAGGGTACTGCCAGATTTAAGTCTTTTTCTAGAGCTGACCACATTTTCAAGTTAATAAATTCTGTAGTAAAGCAGATTATCTCAAAGAATACCTTCTTTGTCAATCCTTGCATAGCAATGAAATAAAAAAAAAAGCCTCAGAAAAATAAGTTCACTCATCACTTTTTAAACCTCTAATGCATTAATGAAATGAAGAAACAACTTCGACAGAGGAATACCACCTATGATTTTTACATATTTTATATTTAGATTTTAAACATTGATATAAACTTTCCTCATTTCTTGTTTATTTTGTACATGAAAATTTTATGTAACATGACATATACTTTTTCGAAGGATATCCTCACCAATGACTACCACTAATTTCATACACAGAAAACACACATACATTTTCCTGTTTTACCAGGCCTTATCTAGAACATTTCCTCTGAGATGTGCTACATAGTAAGAATTTAACTATCAACTATAAGGGCATCATTACATCAATTTATTAGTCTTAATTTACAAGAGGAAGCTGGGTTTAGCATAAAAATTGAGAAGTGATTGGCAAATTTTCTAGAAAAAGCTTAATAGATAAAAATAGAACTTTAAGGCTACGTGAATTCAGAGTCCCTCATGTGACTTATCTGGAACTAAGCACAGCTTATTTTATTTAGTGTAACTGCAATTTAATTCAGAATATAGTAGGAAATCAACTGCAAAGAAATGAGTCCTCTAGAAGACTGTTGAGGAGGAAATTAACCCTTAAGATATGGTTTTTAAAAAAGGGGCATGCTATATTGAAGGATTTGAGAAATTCTTAGACAGTAACTGCCTTTTCAAAGATGTTAACTTTAAAGCTTGTCTGTCACATCTTGGAACCTTTTTTTTTTTTTAACTAAGTCTGCATGGAGGTGAAGTCTATAAGAAAACCATCCAAATTTTTCCAACCAGGTCCTATCTTATATACTTAGAATTCAGCCTTTAAAATTAAATATGACTTAAAAAATTTTAAAAAGAATTAAATATGATTAACAATTATGCCTGCTGAGTACATATGATGAAAATACATTTTCTTCTGCTGAAAGAGCTACTAATAAAATCCATAAAATACCATCTTCAGTTAATTTTTCCACCATGTCTAATGTTACCTGGTAACCCTGACACGCTAGTTAAAATTCAACAGAGAAATAATGGGTTTATGGCTGTCGTTTATAGTTATGGTTATCTAGTATGACACCACAAAGATGAGAAAACAGTTCAGGAAAACTACCTAGGCTTAGAATTAAACAATGCCTGACTGCAAGTTTCCTTTAATCCAAAAAGGCTATTCCTCTGTTTAAACAGCCAATTATTATCTATATATGTGTACATATGCAAACATTTACATGCACTCAAACATGCATAAGTATGAATGTGTATGTATTCTTGTATGAGTGTTTTATATAAATGTATTATGCATATACATTTTCATATGTAAATACTGTACATTTAAAAATTTTCAACCAAAGAAGCTAAATTTGGAAGAAAACAATCCTTTCTAAATAATTCATATTTTTAGGGAATATCATGACTAACTTTAACATATTTGAGGATATAGGACCCAAATTCATTTACCCAAAATTATCTTACCATTGTTAATTATATAATGAAGAAAATCAAACCATGCAACAAAAATATTCTAGTGGAATATATTATAAACATCAGTGTCTCCACCACTCATTTTCAGGATCTTTTTTGGCCAACTTTATATGCTAAGGAACAGGTATACACTGTCCACTGATTGTTTTGTGCTAATTATCACAACACATTCAATTTGGCAGCAGCCAGGTCCCACAGGCCAATAACTAGCTATCGGAAGGCAGATAAGAAAAAAAATACAAATTTCAAGACAACATCCTGAATATTCACCCACAGATACTAGTCACTCCAGACTTTACCTTCAGAACTGTCCAGTGAGTTCATATGTACATATTTTCAATAATCTGCAAGTGGACTCAGAATGGGATCTTACCATTAAGGCTTTCTTAGCAAGTTTTTTGAGCAAATTAGGTTTTATGGCGAAAAATCATCTACTGCATCATTTTATGTTTGATTTGGCAAAAGTCTAAAGAATCCAAAATGGATCAAAATTAAGCCTTTTAACAAAAGCTATTACCACAAACCCAATGGGCAACGGTGATGGTCACTGTAATTTTATATGCACAAACTGACAAATCCTCTATTCAAAGGACTTTGAGTTAACCTGAGAGAAATAGCGATAAAAAGATATTAACTGAACATACACGTAATTAAAAAAGTATCACTATTTTAACTCAAAGCAAGTAACTAAATTGAGGACCCTCCTAATAAACTCCCTTGCTTCTTCAAATTGTAAACTCAAAAGCAAAAACACTCTAAAATTAAAATGTTTTATTGCCTTCTCTTTTTATTTAGAAATCACTATATATGCTAATGTTATAAATATCTTAGATAACCATTTTCAAGTTTCTGTAAGATTTACTAAGGATAATTACTTTTATCAATATGCTTGTCTAATATTTGTTAACTCTCTGTAACTAATGGACTTTTACAAAATGGGAAACGTCAATAGAGAGCATATAATAGAGTTATTATATCTAATTTGGGCACCTTACACCAAACATCCTTCATCTTTATAAATGAAACACAACTACAACAGGGATAAACAAAATCACTGGGAGCAAATGTGATGCCTTCAACTGTGTATTTTTTAATAACAAAATTTTCTTCATTGTATTTACTTGTTACTAATCTGCATTCTGAACACAAAATGGATTATACAAAGAAATAGAAACCAAAGAATAAAATACTCTGTATATTTTATATACTTTGTATACATTTTACATACAAAGTATAACATAAAATACCATCTGTAAGGTACCAAACAGGTAATTGAGTGGCTACGTGTAACTGAGGTTTTAAATTATACCACCCTTCTGAGAATAAACTACTTAATAACTTATATTAATATTTATAGATAATTAACAGGAAAAAGAAAAAACTTGATGAATGTATTGATATTACTATAGAGCCATGGTGTTCTAGAGTACTGCATTTAGAGTTATAGTAAGTCTATCTCAGGTGACAGACACTGAAATGAAATACAGAACACCCAAAAGAAAGATTCTATAGCAATATACCATCAGAAAGTATTTTTGCCTTTCCTGCAGCACATTCAGCAAATTCAAAGAAATTAAGGTTTAATCAAAATAATTTTTAAAAAATCAACATTTCCCCACAGAGTATAAGTGCCAAGGAATAACAGGACTGCCCAAATCATTATAAGAGAACACTGAAACAGGAACATCAATACTTTTAACTACCTACCAATAATATGCTAAAAAAAAAAAAAGAAGAAGAAGAAAAACAACAACCAAAAAACTTAGAATAAAAGTTGAGAGAAACTGAAAAGGGGAAAGCAAATCAAATTTTCCTCACACATAGGGCAAATCCTATAAAAAGTGCTCTCATGCATAGTTCCAAATAAAGGTATCTCACAGAAATTGCCATCATTGTTACCCATCATCTGCTGCATTATAGTTTTGTATCACCAAGATTACATAAGGCCTGCATACCAAGTTCATCGTGCAAACTGCTGCCGCCTACAGCAGATGCATTGTCATGTGATGCTTCTAAGTGGACACTCCCATTTCTCACCAGCAAGGAGGCACTAGCACTGAGCACTGCAGCCTGGGAAGGGGGGCGGGACTGGACTTTGACCTGGGCTGTGGACTGCTGGCCTTGCTGACCATCTTGAAGGCTAGGAAAAAACATGGATTGGGGAGACATTACAGGGAAGAAAAGAAAAAAAAAAACAATAGCTAGAATGAAGTTAATATAGAAAACGGATTTCAAAATGTAACCTGATTTTTTCAATGTAACCTAAGAAAGCTAACAAACTTTGTAATACAGATTACAGATTACACTGCTGTCTTAAACCTTCTGGTCCTTAGAAAACTGAGTCAGTGATGAACACAGCAAACAGTTAATGTATATGTAAACTAATCAACCTGTGTCCTTTTTCCCCACCCCAAGCCAACAAAATTCTAGTGTAAGGAAAAAGAAAGCAGCAAAGAAACACAAGCACATTAACTATGTATGGGGGTTGTTGCTGGTCCCCAATAGATAAACCTCTTTTTCAGTTTAAATATGCACTTTTATTTATAACCTTTACAATTCTAGAATTGTTCTTTCAAATATTCTGGCATCTTGAATTCACAATAAAACAAAGTTTCTATGCACTTGAAAACCAAAGAATTCTTAACAAATGCGACCAAGGTGACAGTTTTCAATCAAAAGAAAATCACAAACTAGAGCAAGAGAAACAGAATAACAAACATTGACTCAACCAAGTGAAATACAAATAACTGCTGGGATGCTGTAAGTATAATTTATGAAGTATTTTTTCTATGAAAAGCCTGCATATTTTTAAAATAAAGCCGCACAGGCTCTATGTACATGTTATTACCTTCTCCAATCCATTTCATCATCATCAAGGACCCATCATTTTAGAAAATCTTAAAAATAATTTGGAAACCAGTAATTTCTCAAGGGATATTACAGTTCTTTTTAAATCTTACAGATTTTTGTTATCATATTATTAGTACTTTGTTATTATAGATTTGCCATTTATCAAAACTATCAAAATCTAAATATCTAAAAATTATCTCTAATTAAGAAACTATATTATATTCTTAACTCATTTTATATTTTAGATGTTTATTTTAAAATACTATGAATTTTAATGTGCTTAGTATAATACTCAAATCAGTGAAACCCATGAAAATATTTTAAGTATAATTATTATATGTCATTCTCTACCTGATGTTCAAAGTAACTGTGCATTGTTATTAAATTAGTAAACAAACAAAAAAGACTGCTGCTTAGGATGGCCTCATTCAGTTTTTTTTATCATTTTCTTGAATATCAACTTCTTTCTAATGTTTTGAATTCAATGCAATGGTTTCTCTGGTCCCTATAAAATAACAAAACTCATCTTTATAGATTGTTGAAGAGGGCTGCAATTTCAAGTAACCACGTAATAAAAGACTATGTAGAAATTACTGCTTATGTTGCTTAAGACTGTGGTTACGGCAACAGAATACACTCTGGAATCACACTGACTGATAGTGTAACCACATGTGACTATCTACACTAAAATTTTAGTTCCTCAGTCCCACTAAGCTCAATAGCCACATAAAGTAGCTAGCAGCTGCCGTAGGTAAGAGCTACCAGAGTGGGCAGAAGCTAGCAGTTAGAGTCCACCACACTGGATGGTGTTAATTACATAGATCTTTCTGCCACCAGAAAGTTCTATTAATCATTACTGCCTTGGAACATTCATAGCTCAGGCTTCTTTTAGAGGCAACGAAAAGTTTACATTCTAAACAGAGCAGAGAAATGTATGGAACACATGAAAAAACCAAGTCTACACAATGTTGACTTGTTGATGCTTACTTGCATTATTTTTTTAAGCTATAACTATAAATGTATTCATTTAATAACTCCTTTGGAGTAGATGTTTGTACAATTGACATAAATCAAGAGATGATCTTGGGAATTAATATAATCAAATATGGTTGTATCTTCCATGCATGTTTAATAAGTCTATTACTCTTCCTCAGAATCTATCTAAAGTTATTCACAAAGCTTACCAAAATGACCAAATTTCACAAGGGAAAAAATCCTGACAAAAAAAGTGTTTAAGTAGTTCAAGTACTATGTCCCTTCAGAAGACAGAAGAATTTTATACAATACGTACTCAACAAATCTATCCTTTTTCGTTTTTACTTCAAGAACAAAGGTGCCATATGGCAGTTAGATGTATTTTAACATGAACACATTTGAGAATACAATAATCCTCAACATATCCATATATACAAAAAGGTTTTCAAAATATTAGACAATGCATGAAAATCAATTCCAGAATAAAGAAACAAAGGAAACTGGTGAAAATCTATGTGGCTGTCAAGGTTTTGAACATCAAAAGCTAGTCATAAATGTTTATGTCCCCTGAATTCCTGTTTTGAAAATCCTTCAACAACAAACAGCCTATCATTTTTAGGGAAGTTGGTAGGAAGACTATTCCTGGATGTTTGTACTTTACCTAAATAATAACTGACAGGAGCTAATATTTTTTACGGTACCAATCATCTAACAAAACTACCAGTATGAGAAAAGGTAGCAACTATTTTACAACATAGTAAAAGGAAAGATAGAAATTTAGGTCTAACTATTGGCTATGGATAGCATCACTGACATGCAATCTTACCCATTAACAATTCCAATTTAAATGGCAGAAAAATAAGGGCACCTGGGGGGCTCAGTGGGTTAGCGCTTGATTTCAGCTCAGGTCACAGTTAGTGAGTTCGAGCCCCTACATGTGTCAGCACAGAGCCTGCGTGGAATTCTTTCTCCCTCTCTCTCTCTGCCCTTTCCACACTAGTGCTCTTGCTCTCTCTCAAAAATACAAAAATAAAGTTTAAAAAATAATAATCAATAGCAGAAAAATATAGTTGGTCTTGGTCTTTCTTTTTTCTCTGTACCACTTATTTAGATTTTGGCACATTCTGCCTTATACCACTGGTTATTTTTATAAGTGTCTCCACAACGAAAAAGTAAACTCTTAAGAGTATGATCACATTATTCTTATGAATCTGCAGATTCCAGAGAACCCTCAAAGGAATGCCTTGAACACAGTACACAAACCACAAGTATTTGGTGGATTTTCCTGAGTACCACAAAATGATCCCTATGAATGAATCATGGATTCTGTTACTACTATGACTTTATTTGATTACGGATCTTTCAACCTTGTAATACTTAAAAAAAAGATCTAGGAATACAATGGAGCTTTTGTCCCCTCCCCAAAAAGCAACTAATTTCTTTTCATTCCAGTCCATTAACTAGAGCTCTAAAAGATACCATATTTAGGTTGATAAAAATAGGTAAATACGAAACTCCTAATATTAGTACTATAAAATTTTTAAATATTAATCTTTGCTTTTCTCTCTAGTAACTGAGAACTGGCAAGGGCCTATCAAACCTACCTATAAGACTAATTTAATGAAAAGGACACTTTTAAAAATAATTCTGAAACAGGACATTCTAACAATTATTTTTTAAATGTGCAAATTCCCTTTGCATAGAAATTTATGCTTTACTCACAATCCTTGAAAACACATAATTTACCAAGTTGCTTTTGACTGTCAATTACTTAAACTATTCATTAAAGTTTAAAATAAGTTAGTACATTTTACTGGTACTTATATAATAATTGTAATTGAAGTACTGTCACTCCTATTCCATTTCCTTTTGACAAACAAGTTTTTCAAGTTTTCCATGACTATGCAATCCTATATTTACTTACAGATGAGAGTATTATTATGTTAATTCAAACTGAGAATTAACAATTCTTTTCTACCTAAATATTTTTGCAATTAAAAAAGGATTTTATTAAATTGGTGTTTCTAATTCCTCTAAGTTAAATTTTATCTTATTTCATCCATGATGAAGTCACCTATTTAAGATACATGCAACGTTTATACTGGAAATATCCTAGAACCTTAACAAAATCTACACACTGACTAGTGGAAGACTACCTGCCAAAAATTCTAATGTGGGCACTTTACAAATAAGCTTCACACCATTATTCTCATTTGAACGGTGACGTATTTAAAACCCTACAAAATTCTACATGATTGGCTGGAGTTAGAACACAGTTCTTTAATATTCCACCAGGCAAAGAAAAAAGTAATTTGTCTGCATTTGTTGGGTAAGTGGGATCCAGCAGGCTCATTTGTGGCGAAGAATGAAAGGGTTTGCAAAGACCAAAAGAAGGAGGTTAAAATAAAAAAAGGATTAAGAAATAGCAACATGGAGTAAGAAAGCAAACATGTCTATGGCAAGTATTATTCAAGGGGCAAAATGAAGAGGTTAGAAAAAACAAAACAGAAAGTAAAATGAAACGCTGAGCTCTTTCTGCAGGTTGGGGCTAGACCCAAATCCATCAGCAGAAAGAAGTTAAAGTTACTTCAGGGCACACAGGGAAGAGGTGAAGTGGGGAGTAGAAGAGGAGGGTTCATAAAAAGCAAAGGTGCTCGGAAAAGGTTTCTAGACCAAATGTTTTTTTAACTGGTGCCTTCCCATTTTTATATTTTCAGTGTTGGTTTAACTAATCCACACTACTTCTTACAGAATTATGTATTGCTGCAGGATTAATTAGGAACATGACCTACAAAAGATGAAGTTCCTGATTGTAATGTAAAACCCAGAAAAATAAGCAAGCCTTAAATTCCAGGGAAATGTAAAGAGAAAGATTTTGTTACTCTTGAGAACAGGATTTTAACAAGGGAAGGGGGTCAGCTCTTCTGATCTACCATGTATTCAACAGGAGTTATTTCATCAAGTGTTCTTCCTTTTGAATTTCTGATTAAAATGTAGGAAGAGTTTAGTAATGATTTTCAACATCGAGATTAATGAGAGTATATGGTATTTTATGTGCACTGCCTAAGCAAGCACATGTAAAGCATTTTTGTCTGTATTTATATTCTTAAAGCACAGATGTTTTGACTCATAAGACACACTTGAGAATAAAACACTACAATTTTAATGGAAAACTATTCCCAATATTATAAATAGATGCTTTCTTAATTAGGAATATTGGGAAATGCAAAAAAATGTTTTTCTTCAGTACTATGTAGAAGTTGAGAAATTCAACAAAGAAGATATATACAAATATATACATATATATCCAATTGACCATACTTTACCATAAATTATTTTAGTTCCATGTCATTTACCAGGTCCTAGTGATTATGAAATAAAAGACACCAATTTTTAGGCAATCCAAAATATATATTTTAGTGAAATTAAATAATCAAACCGGCTTATCAAGCCAAGGTCAGTTATCTGTAATCCTCAACAAGCGTACCACTCAGCCCATATCTGTTCCTATTAAACTGATCCGTATGTTGGGGAAAAGATGCTGCAATAATATGAATTTGGAGTCGAAAAAAAAAAGAAAAGCTGACTTAAGGCCTCTATTTACATTCATACAACTGCCCTAAAGTAATTGTGCTATTTAAAATTGACTAACCCAATCTGATCATTTTGTTTAAACAGTGCAACATAAGGCATGCATAATGCGGCAGGCTCATGGTCACATGCAGAGAAAGCCCAAAGAGCGTAAAACTATAGGGGAAACTGGAGGGAAAAGAAAAAGCAATTTGAATGCTTTCTTGGCCCTGACAGAACAGGTTAGAAGGTCTGTTACGTGCATGCTAAGCTTGGTGGAATTTTAAAATACCATACCTTAGGGGTGATCCGATGAGCAATGTAGGAGGGGTAGGGTTACTCCCTGCATTGTGCCGGCGCCGTACTGCCTGGCGCCTAAATGTGCTGCGTTCACGGCGAAATGACACTGCCTCCTCGCTGGCCTGTGCTGCTGTATCAAGATAGACTTAGGTCAAACAGGAGCCTAGGTCAGAGATGTAAATAGCAGCTGAGCCTGCCTCTCCCGTCTGCCCACCCTCAAAGGTAAAGAGAACTTATTTACTTGAGCCAAACGGTTTTCATACATATACTGTTAATCTGTCGTATCAAGAACACACAAGACATACATGTTGCTTATTTAAAGATAATTGTTATGTTAAAAATGATGTTTTTGATATATCTGGCCTCACCATCTTCTCTTCAAACTCAATTTCCTATTTTAATATCTCTGCTGGTTTAAATCTTCTTCTAGGGGGCTCCTGGGTAGCTCAGATGGCTAAGCTCTGACTTGATTTTGGCTCGGGTCATGCTCTCACGCACGGCTGGTGAGCTTGAGCCCCGTGTCCGGCTCTGCGCTATCAGTGCAGAGCTTGCTTGAGATTCTCTCTCCCCCCAAAATAAACGAATAAAAAACTTTTAAAATATAAGTTAATTAAAAAAAGAACTTTGAAAAAACATATAAATAAAATCTTTTTCTAAAAGTCTCAATTTAGTCCCATTTTTTTATTCTCTCTTGAATTAAGTCAACCTCAAAAGTATAGTATTTGTTAGTTCCAACTAACAGGAATGGGGCATTACTTTCTCTCAAGAGGACCGTAGAAACAAGCAATGATAATACTTCATTTTTTCAAGTTTATTTATTTTGAGAGAGAGAAAACACAAGTAGGGGAGAGGGAGAGAGACAATCCCAAGCAGGCTCCACACTGTCAGCATAGAGCCCAACAAGGGGCTCAATCCCATGACTGAGAGACCATGGCTTGAGCTGAAACCAAGAGTCAGACACTTAACTGACTCAGCCACCCAGGTACCCCAATAATACTTCATTTTTGATGCGCAGGGGTAAGGCAGTTGTTGATCCCACACTGCGCGGTGCTATAACTTTGGCAGCTTTTTACATGTTCAATTCAAGACAGCCTGGACATTTCTTAAGTGTGAAGTAGTTTGCTGCCATGAAACTTTATTCAACTCCAGGCCTCCAGTACAGGTCCCCTCAACACTAGGAAGCAAGTCTCAGAAAGATGGCAAGTACAGAAATTCATAGTTTAATCCAAAAGCAATAAAGTACAAACTAAAACCAAATACACAGCAATGACAAAACCACAAAAATGGTTTCATAGTCATATAAAATTTTAAAAACCATTCTATTTGACTGATTTCAGTTTCTAAAACAAAATGCAAAATGATGCTTCATCTATGTGAATTTAAAACAATTGTTTCCTAGTGATCTAAATATTTTAAGAATGATTTTGACTTTGACAAAGGGTATTTTCATACTAAATATGAATAAACACAAAACTTAGTACAGAAACATTCTTCCCAAACACTTTTTTTCTATTAAGTACGAAAAAGATTACAAATCCAAGAATGTTGTATTCAGATTTCAGTTCTATTGCAAGTTTTTTGACATTTTAAAAGCGTTACTAATTCTCAAATCATTCTTCTGCTTTAATAATAGCCATTTCCATCAATTTGAATGTTGATTTTAATAAAGTATTCTTTTTAATGTTTACACTTGTTATCCCTTCCTCATACTGCACCCATGGATATTAGACTAGAAATAGATGCACTATCCCCAGAGAGCATAGTTGTCTCCGTGTAGGCACTTTCTTTTATTGCAGGAATGACAAATACACAATTACTTCACCCATGTGGCAAGCTTCTGCCATTAAGAAGTATAAGTCACAAATTATAGAACGCTTACTTATGTTACTTATTTTTCAGCTCACACACTACAGTGACATTCTAAATTAGGCGACTAAATGAGAAATTAGGCTTTGCAGCTTTGGCGCCAAATTAGACTAGACTCCTTGAGCTAATATTTATTTTCTTTTTTTCCTCCTATTTCACTGAGATATGATGAAAAAATCCTTTAAATATGAAAAAGGTGTAACTTGTGACATAAAAGCTCATGTACACAAAAATTACATATGACCTGTGAGAACAAATGATCATTAAACCTAGTCATCTAGAACTGTGCTGTCCCCAGCATGGTAGCCACTAGCCATATGTGGCTACTTAAACTTAAATTAAAATTAAATAAAATTTAAAATTCAGTTTATCAGATCCATAAACCACATTGCAAGTACTCAATAACCACATGTGCCTAGTGGCTACCAACAGTGAGAACATTTCCATCGTCACACAAGGTTGTACTGGACAGTGCTGATCTAGAAATTCAAGGACACCTTTCTGTCACCACAATCTGCAAAGCATGCTGTACGCTCTGCCTATTCCTGACATCTATGATCTCAATAATAGGAAACAGCAACCAGCATTGTCACAAAGGAGAAACTGTATTGGCAGGCAGTCACTGGATAAAGGATAAAACAAGCCACTTGCAGAAAGAAATGAAAACTTACATGAGTGACTGGTATTCCTGTTAATGGCTCTTAGACATCAGCAACATTAACAGAGCTTATGGAATTTAAAACCACTCTTCTAAAACTCAAGACATTTTGTGAATTTATATTGAAGATTTCTATTTTACTGTAACAAACTACTACTCAATTTACAGGTCAATTCACTTCAGTAAGAAACTTCCAAACATTCTCTCTAGTTTTAGATAACCAGAATAATAGTAAAATTTACCCAGATATAATTTAAGGAAAATAATTTAATCCATAAAATGTACTAAAATTACTCTGAAGGATTTGGTTTATAAAAGCAAAATGTAATCATTGAAGACTGAAAATAGAAAGAAGGGAAACAGGAAATATTTTCTTTATTATCTTCCTTCTACTGAAGACTTAATGGTGTTAATTTTGAGTTTTTTCACATGGAACAGAAGAAAACTGTAAAAAATCTGAACCATGTGCAGACTAATTGCAATTCACTGTTAGGGCAAAGGTAGCAAGATGGCTCTCAGAACGGAGGCGCAGAGGGGCGCCTGGGTGGCTCAGTCGGTTAAGCGCCCAACTTCGGCTCAGGTCACGATCTGGCGGTTCATGAGTTCAAGCCTCATGTCAGGCTCTGTGCCTACAGCTCAGAGCCTGGAGCCTACTTCGGATTCTGTGTCTCCCTCTCTCTCTGCCCCTCCCCTGCTCGTGCTCTGTCTCTCTCTGTCTCAAAAATAAATAAACGTTATATAAAAAAAATTTTTTTAAAAAGGAGTTTGCCACAAGCATAACCAATCACGTAAGTTATAGCTACGCTTGATGAAAATTCACTTCTACAACCCAATTACAATAAACTTTTTGAATCCTTTAACTTTATAAGAGAAAGAAACAAAGCATACACACAAAAAATCTTTGAACTAGGGAACCAGACAGGAGGGAGAAAACACTTTAAAACCTGGTTTTGGGGGCACGTGGGTGGCTTAGTCAGTTGAGCATCTGACTTCAGCTCATGACCTCACAGCTCCGTGAGTTCGAGCCCTGAATCAGGCTCGCTGCTGTCAGCAGGTCCCGCTTGGGATCCTTTGT
>CM053560.1:29252137-29302857 GCA_028646485.1 Cryptoprocta ferox
CATTTACTGGATTCAAAAACCATGAATAACAAGAAAGATTTAAAAATGCTTTCAAGGACATATACTTAGACAACTGTGAATTTTTTAATGTATATTTTTAAAATTACAAGAATCTTGACTTTTTAATCATTTCTTTGTGTTAGCAAACTTCAAGAGACTGAATTAGAAGCCCAGCAAGTTTAAGAACCTCAGATCATTTAGCTCTTTACTTTTGAGGTAGTAATACAATCACTCAATTAAGTTTAAACATTTACAGGGTACCTAAGGGCAATTCCTGTACAAGGCACAGATATCCTAAGACATCTTAGACAGCTGTGGTAGGATCTACTCCTAAAGATCAAATAAAAAACAAAATCCACAATACCTACCTCCCACCTCAGGAGTTACTTCTCATTTACCTAAATGAGTTAAGGAAACTTCTCTAAATCCTATATTGAATTGTTTTAGTACAATTATTTATTTTTATAGTGAGGATACTGAAACAGATTATCAGTTTGAGACTGAAAACAGGAAAAGCATTAAAGGCAAGGAGTAGTTTCACAATGGCAGGGAGACACAAAACAGCAAACCCGTGGTGAGGGAGGAGGTGAGGGTTATCCATACTCTATCTCAAAAATTGGAAAGTTGTGAGCATCAGTATGTACAGAAAAAGACACCACTTAAAAACGTCATGCAGCTGATTGCTTAGTGAGAGGATTCATAGGTGATAAGTGACTTTCTAGTCCCTATGTACAATCGTGGCTGGCCTCTTGTGATAGCTCAATTGCTATTAAGTGAATAAACATTTAGACAAAAATAGGGCTCAAGAACAGTGTTATTTTCAGTAGGGAGTGTTTATTAGAGGAAAAAGTAAATTTGGGAAGACTGCGCAAATAAAAAGTTGTGTTTTGGTACCTCAAACAGAAAAGAAGCAAATGCTACTAGGAAATGAGACATGAAAGAAAGGTGAAAATACAAACAAGTATACGTGCATCTCAGAAAAATAAAAGATATATGCAGACATTCCGAAACACACTGTCATTTGATCTAAACATTTTTTCCCCTTACTTCCCATGTCAGCTAAGGATGATGCTAACACCAGCATGCCAAGATTTTGTTCTAAAATAAAAACAAATACTCATCAGTGTCATTTTCTCGGAGGCATATGGAGAATCTACTGTACAATCTTGAAGGATTTGTTCCAAATTAAAACAATTTCAAACTGTGAACATATTTCAAAGGACTACTCTATTTTTTTGATAAGTAAACCAGCAAACAACAGCAACCAATGACAAAGGATTAGCTGTGTCCTGAGTTAAGAGAAAAATCTACACGTCCTACTGGTATTTTCCACAATCCCAGACAGCCAAACAAATACAGATGGGCAGACAAAAGGCTTTCAAGAAATTAAATGATACACTGGAGTCATGATTCACACACAACAGTTCCTAAAAGGCACTTTCAGGATTACTTATCTTCAGAGGTGACTCCGAATGTTTTTTAATCCTTTGTAAATGGGGTGAAAGATATAGACCCTCTCCCAGAAAACAGCACTCAGTAACTATTTTGCATATATTTTCAGAGATTCACCTAAGAAGGGGGTCATTAGTGAAGAATATCTATTTGAAGTGACATAGATTTGAAAAGGGAAACTTCCTTACAAATGATTAAAAGGCATCAGTGTCTCAGTTTTCATACTAAACCTGTAATTTACACAGCACTTTTACAAATCTAAGCTCACTAGAGTCTGATAGTTAATGCTGAGACAGACCTAGACAGTTATTCCTGTTTTACACCTGAGGAAACTGAGGCACATATTTAATGACTAGTCAAGAGTATCCGGTTAATAACAGAGGTGGTATTAAAATGTAACTGATTCCTCATCCAGAACTTCATTGCTACCAGAAAAAAAACAAAAAACCAAAAACAAAAAACACTGTAATGTCTGCTCGTACCACACAAAATCATGCATGGGCTGGGTTCAGGGAATTCTACATACTAACCCTTATTTGCCTCATCAATAAAATACCTCTTCCTCAAACTGCTTTAAGAGAGGACAGTTTTTCCAAGTACATGAAGTACCTGAGTCTGTTCACTACACTGAACGAGCATCTTTCTCTGCGGTTTTGTAGGTCTAAGCTTTCTTCTGCGCATAGACTGATAGAGCCTTTCCCTTAAGCGGGGCCAGTCGCATGGACACTTATCACTGCACTGTATGACAGTACAGCATTAAGTTACAACCCCACAATGCCTTTCAACACTATCAAATTCCAAAGACAATTGACCCCTGCATTTAATGACCCACCCGCTGTGTTCTGCTTTGGTTCATGCGGTCGTTCCAGCTTCTCCTTTCGTGCTGGTGGTGCATTTCTGCTGCTGTCATTACTTTAGCTTCTCCAAGCACCAATTCCCTTCACCAATTTGCTTCTTCTAACTTGCCACATGGAGTGACGGGTCACAAAGTTAATGTATTGGAATTCAGAGTCCCTCTGTTTAGTAAAGTACAAAAGCTAATTTAATTCTCATGTTCTTGTCTATTCAGGGGTCTATCTAAGATTCAGTGATATTTGGATTCAAAATAACTGACCTCCAATTTACACACATGGCACAAACTCTCATATATTATTTATGGAGAAGATTTGGTTTTTCTTTGAAATAAAATGATATTCCCTTAACAAAAGATTATCTTTGGTTCCCAACACAAATATAATAGGATCCTATTTCATGGTTATAGAGTAGGGGCTCAAACACTACATTTGAAATAATTTTCTCAAACAGAAAAACAGAGGTTAAGAAATTCAGAAAAAAATTACAAAGTATAATAGAGCAAATATAAACCTCTCCATTCTGGTTGTTTTTTTATAATCTGTTGAATCATGCAGATTAAGGGACTCAAAAGAAAATGCTTTTTAAAAGTAGGCTACCAAACTGGTTTTAAAATGCAGGCTACCAAACCACATTTTCCTATCATACAGAATAGAACTTAATTGTACTTTTTCCTTTAAATATTCAGCGTAAGTTACTAAAGACATGCTTTATCATTATAAAAGAAAATTAAATGCAAAAGAGATCAACACAAAAGGCCTTAGTTTGCATCTAAAACTTTTCTCCCACCTAAGCAGAAAAACCGATGAAATCCAATTTTAACCCAAGTACCTGATTAATGGTGAGAAGTCCTATGAAAACAATCATTTGCTATTGTAACTGAGTATCAAAAGAGAAGTTATAGGATATATTGTTGCCAAAATAAGACTAAAATCCATGTTACTAAATTAGATGTTCATGTTTTTCTGTTGGTATTATGTAAGAAATCGGCAATTCTGATATTCTTATTTTTACTGTTGCTGAGCTTCACAAGGGCACGATTAGAAATCTCTAATATATGTCTCTATTTAATCATTTTCTTCCACTTTAAGTAAAGGATACATTTGAGTAGAACAGACTGGTCTGTATAATAGAAACAGTAGCACTATTAAGCATTTCCAACACACCAGGCAATGATATCTACGAATTCCTTTGATCCTCACAGCAACCCTGAGATGAGGAGGCTGAGGCTTCAAGACGATGGGCAGCTTTCCCACAGTGGAGCCCATATACCAGCAAGGGTGTCTGACATCATGTCATTATGTTAGGTTTTAGTATTTTGCTTTAGTACTTTAGAGTACATTTTCTAGATTTCATCCTTCCACACTGCCAACACCACGCCGCTTAAAAATAAAACAAAACCATTGGAGAAGTCATCAACACCTCCAAGTTCATTAGAATAAAATCTATTTGTGGTTTACGTATGGCCACAAGA
Organism: Cryptoprocta ferox; assembly: GCA_028646485.1. Classification (NCBI taxonomy): domain Eukaryota; kingdom Metazoa; phylum Chordata; class Mammalia; order Carnivora; family Eupleridae; genus Cryptoprocta; species Cryptoprocta ferox. The sequence goes on from CM053560.1 coordinate 29,255,916, forward strand.
ACAGTCAGGCAGTATCCTGTTTCGTTGATACATTTCAGGAGTGTAGTATGTAGGAATAGACAGCCCAGAAAAATGTCTTCTAAACTGCCAAAAAGGACTGTAACAATTAATGCCTGTATAAATAAATCCTTACCAATTATTTGAGATTTTATGTAATTTTTAAATGAGAACCAAAACATACCCCCTCTCTCACTACCTCCAATCACACATTTAGGCTGTTTTCATTTACTCTTATTTTATTCTAAACACAAATGAAACTCAAATAAAAACAGCCCCAACAGTGTTCTTCCTTTGGCAAAAAAATGTTTTTTAACAGCCCACAGATCATCACGTCAAAGATCATGGAAATTTTTAGTTCATTATCTGCTTCTTATTACCATTAATGACTTGTTTTTTTAAAAATAAGAACACAAACAAGAGAAGACAAAACCTGGAATCTGGAAAAATATGAGCTCATAGTAGTCAAAGACCTGCACCAAGAAGCAAATAAAACCTTCCAGGTAACTTTTCCTAAAAATCGGAACACCTCATATTCCCTGTGAAAACGAAATGGCATTTTAAATACAAAGACATACAGATTTACTATAGCTCTTATACATATTTTTTAGTATTTACATTTCAACAGTATTTAGATCAGCAGTATTTTTCTATCATAGCATGCTCACTCTTAAAATTTATTTTAATGACACCTTGAAAAGTTAAGGTCTATTTTAAACCCAATGATTTCTTGTATGTCATGAACATGTCTGATATGCTTCGCGTGAGAAATCACTAAAAGCATTTCAAGACTTTTTATAAAAAACAGAATGATACCCACACCAAAAGCTCAAGAGAATTTAATTTACTATGCTGTCACCAAATGGTTATAATCACTTCAGATATAATTAGTTCTCAATATTTAAGTTTGATACTGTTTTCTTCTTTAGATACTATCATTTTTTTTACATTCTCATTAGAAATTAATCTTTAGTAGAAACTGTATCAAAGGGAACAAGAGAAGGTTTACAAGATTATCAGCCTGAATACAGGGGATGTGGATGGAGGATAAAAAAGCTATGAGTCCAGCAACAGAAGACATCAGGGTTCTTCTTATCTTATTCAAGAACCAGACTCTATAATAACCATAACAGAATGAACTAACTATTCTGGGCAGGAGGTAACAGGAAGAAACAACTCCGAGATAAATAAAATGGTCAAAACACACTGACAATATAAAATCCCCCACTGAATTCTGCACAATATACCGTAAGTCTAAAGTAAGTAAGCTACTACTTTAACCAAACACCATCACTGTTATCGTAGGGGGCATCACATATCCACTAATGGGTACTAAATGCCAATATAAACTGCAAATGTTGATTTAAGAAACCTTAAATGTGAAGCTAATAGAAATGTTAATGCCTGAAACTTGAGTAAGCGAGAAATAAAACCAAAGAGAGAGACAAAAAAGAGGCACAAGTTTTCAAAGTACATAGAGATAAAGTAATATTTGGCAAAATCTTATATAACAGGTTGAGTGATCTAATTCTGAAAGCTCAGTGGCACACACTGTCTATGAGATGACTAAAAATGGTTTGTGACCTAATAAATTTCTACATTTTGTTGTTGCTATTGTACAATGAAAGAAGAGAACCAATTTTTGTTATTCCTGGTAAAACATTAAGAGGTGGCAATTGACTTTGAAAAACCCAAGGCCAAAAAAAACCTGATATATTCAATAATACAACTGAAAAAAATATTGTTTTGGTGTTTATACCAAAACCTTTTCTGAGACAATCATCTCCTTCTACACAGAAGAAAGTTTATTTTAATAACACAGTGGAAGGAGGGACAATAACACAAAGCCCATTTCAGGAAGTACTACTCTAAATCAACAGTACCCACCATTGCAGTGACTCTTGGGGAAATCTCTTCGTGTAAATTACTTACCTCCACTGCCTGCATCTTGCTCTTCGCCTTCAGGAAACGCAACCTGGCTTGGCAAGCTATTCCTAGACCGAGTGACCGTCTCTAACTGGGAAGCCCGGCCCAATAAAGATAGCTCATCTAGCACCTCTCCTTCTTTGGCCTCAAGATCAGATTTTGAAGTGGTTAAGGGTTTTATACTTTCGGGTGCCATCAGCCTATTGGAGTCATTCAAACACGCTACCGTGCCACTGTCCAGGCTCAGCACTCGGGCCCGGGTCTTGGCACTATTTGTGCTGGAAGTCCGACGTGTCGTCCGCTTTTTGCAAGTTCCTTCAGGACCCAGATGGGCTTTGTGTGCATGCTCAGAGTCAGGACCCCTTTCTTTAGGGACATGTTTGGTCTTCAGAGCACTGTATCTGCCCTCCGGAGACTGACATGAATGAGAAGTGGTGCTAGAAGAGCTATCACTGCTGAACTGGTGAGCAGACTGCACACTTGATGCTCTGCTCAAGTCACTTTGGTCGCTAGAGTCCTCATCGTGACAGAAGATAGCACTCTGTGGCTTTGTACCAGCAACGCCTCGGAAGGAGACATAGTCCCTATGCCGACTTGAATCAAAACTGCTGGCCCGTTTTTTTCCTGTCCGTCTCCGGCCTGACTTATGGGCAGAGGCCGTACGGTGGATCAAGCTAGAGGACTTAGGTCGTACATCCCCTTCCTTTTGCTTTCCACCACCGTCTTTACCAACCTTTGAGTCCGCCGAGACAGCTGACTTATCGCTCTGCTCCGGTTCGTGGTCAGCGGTTTTCCCAAGTGGTCTGTCCCCCTGTGAAGTAAATTCATTTGCGTGGGGATTCTTATTGGCTTCTTCAGACGCAGAGGTGCTGAGATCTCTCTGATTGGGTAGATCATCACAGGTATTGGAATCCTTGGCCTCCTGAACCCCACTGTTTGTACTCACTTCCAAGGCAGTCTTTTCACTGTTAGTCCTTTTGTCACTGGTACAGCTACTCTTGTCCTCTGGGTCAGCACAGCAATCTTCTTTCTTCCTACCGCTCTTCTTTCCTACTTGAGGAGACTCCTCGTGCTCTGACAAGATGCTCTCTATGTGAGTCGAGCTGGTCTGCTCACTTTTGTAGCTGCTGACGGTACTGTTGGTGTCACGGTCCGTCCCACTGCAGTAGCTCTCTGTCGACCCACTGCTCCGCGTGCTCAGGCTCCTCAGGCTGTCCACGCTTTTGTCTGCTTTCAAAGGTTTGCTCTTCCCACTTTTTGTAGGTGGCTGAGAATGACTGTTTTTCAGCTCACCAACAAGCTGAAATTCCCCAGATAAACAAGAATTTTCCACCAAGGATTCTTTGGATCCAGAGTGAGGCTTGGAAGATTCTAACTCGCTAACTGGATCTAACCCCCGTCTTTGCGGATACAGAGGGAAGTCATTCAGTGAAGTGTCTGGAAAAGCCACAGCAGAGCTGGAAGTCCGTGGTACCCCTCGTGGCCGGTGATCCTTCCTATAAGAGTGTGAATGTAAAGGGACGAGAGAAGCTACTTCTGTGTCACAGGTGTTGGACAGAGACTGATCGATGTGGTGGTGGTGACCGTGACTCGGCAAGCTCACTTTGTCACTGAAGTCCCTTGGTAAGTCCTGTCCACAGGAGGATAAAGAAGGCTGAATGGAGATGAAGGAATCATTGGAGACCAGACGGAAGAGCTTCCGATCAGTTGCCAAATCTGTTTCAAACACATATTTGGAAATGTTAACACAAATCTATGATCTGCTTTTCTACTGTTTAACAATGGGAAGAACTCACAGCATACAGTAACTTGAGGAAAAACAATTTCTCAAGTAGTTCACTGAATAAAAGTTGGCCAGTCATTCCAAAGAGTTGGTTTTTATTTCACAGCTGGACAAAGAAAGCATTCTATTGACAAAATGAACTGAACTTCCAAATCCTTGAATGGCCTGAGAAAAGGTTCCATAGACTATCAACAATAAGAGCCAACATAGGATTATATTTAAAACAGCCTGGATTTTTTTTTTTAAAGAGTTTATTTGAGGTAATCTCTACACCCAACATGGGGCTTGAACTTACCACCCCAAGATCAAGAGTCACATGCTGTACCGACTGAGCCAGCCAGACGCCCCATAAACAGCCTGGATTTTTACGCAAAACCTGTCTCTAGCTTACTAACCAGATAGCCCTGGTTTTCAGGGCCCTGGTTCCTTCATTTATCAAAGGAGATCTCAATCTCACTAAGTAGTACCATGATATAACTGACTTCATGTGCTTAGCACATGCATTTCTTAGCATAATGCCTGGCACAATGAACTGTAGCTATCATTATTTTACCTAACGCAATACAAAAAATTTTGAAAAACAAATGTGATTATCTTACAAGTCAAAAAAACCCTAGAGTAATTCAAAACAAAAAAATCAAAAGGCTGACCAATCCCCAAAGAAGGTGTGATGTAATGATATAAGATACCTTGCTGCTCACAATGGCTGAAAAGATTAAAACAGTTGTAGAGCAAAATACTGCATTTTCTCTTTCATCATTCATGCAACAATTACAAAATGCCTCATGCAAAGCTACATATCCCTGTATGTCTGTAAGACCATTCCTGTAACACTCCACTTAAGGGCACTGATTAGTGATTGGAGTTACCATATGTACTGTGTATCTAGAAATAAGTAAATCCACCTACCTACTTACCTATATTGTAATTTATCTTGAAATACACTTTGGCAATTGAACAGTACAATAAGCTGACTTTTTATATACTTTTTGACAGGCAAGAATGGTTGAATCTGCTGTTAGCTCAATAAAAAGAAAAATTATCTTATTTGTTATAACCGCATAGAAAAAATACAATAACAGATTCTGAGTCACACTCTTCCCAGGCAATCTCAACAATAAAATAAAATAGATTAAAATAAAATAAAAACGAATTACTAGAGATGTATATGTACTTTTTAAAAATCTAAAGATAGGGCGCCTGGGTGGCTCAGTCGGTTAAGCATCCAACTTCAGCCCAGGTCATGATCTCGCAGCTCCCCTGGGTTGGGCTCTGACAGCTGCTGACAGCTGCTGACAGCTGCTGACAGCTCAGAGCCTGGAGCCTGCTTCAGATTCTGTGTCTCTCTCTTTGCTCCTCCCTCTGCTCATGCTTGCTCTCTCTCTCTCTTTTTCTCTCTTACTCTGTCTCTCAAAAAAAAAACACACTAAAAAACGTTTTAGAAATCTAAATCTAGACTAGATTTAAATAAAAAACTTAGAAACAGCCTCTAGAATCTACCATATAAATTGATTTATAAATGGCCTATTAGGCTTTATCTTATGTTTTAAAGTCTCCAACATAAGTATAAAATTCATATTCTTTATCATTTGTCCAAAAGAGATGCCACTGTATTTGGGGTTCTTATCTCTCTAAATACCAAATATTAAAAGTTAGCACTGTATTTACTTTTTTGTAGTATTAAATTGCAAAGTTATTTCTAAAAACTCTCTATATCCAATAAGCAATTATGAAATAGTGTGATATTCAAACTTCAAAGTTATGAATTTTGTAGAACAAAAACTTAACAAGTAGCTGAAAATCACTAACTCTAATATATGATAAAAGACTTTTAAAAAATGCTATCAAAACCAATTCCAAGACATTAAGAAACCAGAAATATATTTTTCATTTAAAAAGAAACAGGCAGGGGCGCCTGGGTGGCTCAGTCAGTTAAGCATCTGACTTTGGCTCAGGTCATGATCTCACAGTTCATGAGTTCGAACCCCACGTCAGGCTCTGTGCTGACAGCTCAGAGCCTGGAGGCTGCTTTGGATTCTGTTGTCTCCCTCTCTCTCTCTGCTCCTCCCCTCTTCACACTCTGTCTCTCTCTCTCTCTCTCAAAGATAAACATTAAAAAAAAATTAATAAATAATAATTAAATAAAAAGACACAGGCAAACTTACTTTAATACATGTACCTTTTCCAATGTTGCTAAATATACCATAAAAAAATCAAATCTTGTCACAAAGAACCTTAGGTGGTTTTAGGAAACTTTCAAGTAAATATGCTTTCTTAGATATTTTTCTCACTGGTAGCAATATAGTCTAAGACAGGCTCAAATCAACACAAAGAGGTATTATTTTTAATCTAATTAAACTTTTAACTAAGAATTTCTTCCAGTAGCATTTAGGATAAGAAAGGCACACTCACATACTGCTCATGGTGATGCAAACTGCTGTAACCTTCTATAAAACAATCTGGCAATGTGGCCAAAAGCCTCCCAAAAGTATACATACTCACCCATCATCAGTAACCTATTTCTAGAAATTGCTGGTAAAGGATAAAATCAGCTATATATGTATATATAAGGTTTTAGCAAAAAATTGTTCATTTCAGGTTGTTACAAAACTTCTTAAAACATAAAAAGTATGAAAATGTCCAATGAAAAAGGTCAAATAAATTGGACTGCCTATTAAAATATCTCATGGCACTAAAAATGATTTCAAAGATTACATAGTAATGTGGAAAAATACTTGAGTGAAAATGATGGCACTATATAAAAAATATGGTTCCAATCTGTAAGAGCTAAAAAGACTATTAAGAGTATATTTGCATATGTTTGTAGAAATATTAAAAATAATATACCATATTTAGCCATAAAAAGGAATAAGGTCCTGATATATGCTACAACATGCTAAGTCAAGGAAGCCAAACAAACAAAAAGCCATATATCATATAATTCCATTTATATGAATGTCCAGAATAGGCAAATGCACAGAAACAGAAAATAAATCAGTGGTTGCCAGGGGCTGGTTGAAGGAGGAAATGGGAACTATAATGAATATGGGTTTCTCTGTGGGGTGACAAGAATGTTCTAGAATTGGATAGTGGTGATGGGTGCATAACCGTGTGAAAGTACTAAAAATCACTGAATTGTACATTTTAGAGGAGTGAATTTATAGTACATGAATTATATCACAATACAAAAATAATTTTAAAAAGTGACACACCAAAAAAACTATGTTACATCAGTGCCAAAAACGTAAATTATTTTCTACATATTAACTATCCTTTCTAAAATTAACATGTTACTTTTATAAACAAAAACCACATTTTCCTTCTCTCTTCTGGATCATCTCCACCAGTTATAAAAAACAAGCTGTTATTTCTCTTACATGTTCTTAGAAAATCCAAGTCTCTCCTTTATTCTCACTTCCCCTGCTGGCTTTCTCCTTGAGTCTCTGATCCCCTTTACACAAATTCGCCAAAAGTAATCTATATTCACTCTTTTCAGTTCTCCTCTAATCCTCTCCTACTGGTACTCTGATCCCCCTCCATGAATATACTTAACAAAATCACCAACAACCTCTATGCTGCTAATCCAATGGCCAAGTCTAGGTCTCATACCACCTGACCCATTGGCAACACTGGACAAAGCTGAGCACTCCACTCTCCTTGAAAATCTGGGATACAACCCTCCCCTTCCTTGCACCTCACCTGCTGTTCCTCCAGAGTCTGTGGCACCTATTAAACTGGAGGGGCTTGAAATTCAATCCCTGGACCTTTTCATTTTTCCATCTACATTCCCTCTTTTCTACATCTCAGCCAGAGTTCTGGTCCCACAATAACTAAAATTCAGAAATACTTGTAACTAAGTTCCTCCATCTTCTACCCAGCCCCCACATTCAGATGGGAATAGGCTAAAGTACTGATATTGGGGAGGGAAAAAAGGAGTGTGGCTGGAGAGGGAAACTGTAGATAAGCCCTTCTTAAAAGTGGAAAATTAGAGCACACGTCCCCTCATCCTCAGCTCACTCTCAATCATGCTGAATCATGTCGATAAAATGAGTGCCAACTAATCAATAACGACTAACCAGCTAAATGTCACTGTCCTGTAAACCCAAACCAGCCGGAGAACAGGAAGAGCCCCAAGTGATAATTAAGCCAGAATGAACAACTGCCACTAGGTGGTGCCAAACTGTAGCCGTGACCAACAAATGTGGTTAAGGGAGCCTGAACTCCATGTAGGCATACCCAGTTAGTTTATGAACTTCATGATGACCCAACCCGCAGTTAACATGACCCAATTTTTTTTTTTTTTGGTATTTATACACTGAAAAACTCTTAAGTTTAGAACCTCAACCCAGACTTCTTACCTGAAATCCAGACCTACCCTCATTATCTACTAATTATTGCCACTTAGAGATCTAACAGCCATCTCATACTGATATGTCCCAAACTGAACTCCCCATCTTACTCTCCTCCCTCCTCTCCCGACTCCTAAATCTGCCCCTTCTCAGCCTTCCCCCTTTCCATCCTCCCCATCACTTAATCCCAAAACCTTATAGTCATCCATGAGTACTATTTCTTCTCTTATTTGATATATCTTAATCCATCAACATCGACATATCCTCTCACTAATATCTTCTACACACTCAGACTACTTCTCACTGCCCTGCTCTGTGCCTTGGATTATCACAACAATCTGCTAACTGAGCTTCTGCTCCAGGCTTTGACCCTTTTAATCATAGCCACAGTGATTCTGTTAAAATGTAATTCAGATTAGGACACTCCTCTGCTCAAAACCCTTCAGCAATTCCTAATCTCACTGGGAATTAAAACCACAATCTTTAAAATGTCTTACAAGACTACACAATTTGTCCCCTCACTTACTTCACATCTGCCACACTATTTCTCAAATCTGACAGGCATGTTGTAACTTTAGGACTTTTGCCTGTGCTGTTACCTTTGTGTAGACAGAGCCCCTTTCCCCCTGAACATCCTGATAGCTCACTCCTTCATCTCCTTCAGGTCTTCATTCTCAGTGAGGCTTTCCTTTGACCACTCTATTTAAACTTAAATCCCCCCTACCCCCACCACTCTATATTTGACTGATACTAGTATTATTCCATACACATAAGAGTAGGATTTTTTGTCTGTTCACTGATTTATTTATGGTACTTAGAATGGTGCTCAGAGCATGTAATAAGCACTAAACAGTATCTGTTAAATGTTATCTATGTGTGTTATCTGTTAAATGTTCAATGTTATCATATTAAAATGTTACATGACAGAAGTTACAAAACTGTATAAAAGTGGTGTAACACAACAACTGAAAGCATGATTCAAAACTAGATTTCAATTCTAGGACTGCCACTTTGTAGCTGTGTGATTTTGGGCAAGTTTCTTATAACTTCCCTATTAGCCATGATATGTCCATCTGTAATGTGAGAATCATATTAACGTCGAATGCTTACAGTGAAGATGAACTGTGTGAATGCGCATGAAATGTTTAAAAGAAAACCAAAACCAGCAGTTGACAAACTAAGACCCGTGGAGCCAACCTGGCCCTCTGCCTGCTTCTGACTCAGGTTTTAGTGTAACACAGTCATCTCACTCATGTACGTGCTGTTTATGGCTCCTTGAGCTCTACAATGGCAGATGAGTAGTTGCAAGAGAGACCATATGGCCTACGAAGCTATCTGACCATTTATAGGAAAAGTCTGTTGACTCCTCGCGTATATAATAGCATGTGCTCAGTGAATGGCAGACATCACGATCGATGTCAATATGTATCTGCAGGGTAAGTCTGTGTGTATATAATTCCCAACCCAACAGATTATGAAATTCTTGCTCATGCATGGTACTTTCCAGATATAAAAGAAAGAAATATGGCCCCTAAATGCAGCAGCACTAGCCCCTCTAAGATCATTACCTAATTTTTGAGATGTTCTGATTACATATCACAGAAAGGGATACTAATTCTCAAACTAGTCAATTCACCTTCACCTTATATAAGAAAATAGTTTCTATATTATACAGCATGTTTAGAAGGTTTTTTTAGAGGGGAGGGGTATAGCAGGAGGGGTAGTCCACAAAAGCAAATAAATGACAGGGTACTGCAATTCCAAAAAGCAGAGCAACAGCACGATAAACTTATGTTCCAAGTACAGGAACAAAACACATTTGTAAGAACTGGAACTGGGTAAAATACTAAATTAAGAGGAAAATGTCATAATTTGGTGATCTATTTGTAACTACATAACTAAGTTTGATAATCTAAAATATATTTTTTAATGTTTATTTATTTTTGAGAGAGAGAGAGAGAGAGAGAGAGCGCGTATGTGCACGCGCAAGTGGGGACGGGCAGGAGGAGAAGGAAACAAAGACTCTGAAGCAGGCTCCAGGCTCTGAGCTGCTGGCACAGAGCCTGATGCGGGGCTCAAACTCACCAACCGCAAGATCATGACCTAAGCCGAAGTCGGACTCTTAACCAACTGAGCCACCCAGGTGCCCCATCATAATTAAGCACAGGAAATTAATCAGCTTGTCTGCCTTCTGAAAATCACCCACAGACTAATAAAAACAACAGGCTAGAAATTGGGAAACAGGTTTCTGTCTCACTGATTATGTACCTTAGGATAATCTCCATTTGAAAATGGGATAAACATATCCATCCTTTCATGTTTGAAAATAATGAAACATAAAAATGTGGCAGTTCTTAAAATAAAAAAACTCCATTAATTCCAAAATACTCATTTATAATGAAATTGAACAAAGGGGGAGGGGATCACTTAACGGCCAAATTTCTATTAAAAATCTGCTACAGGAGGCACCATGTTGGAGGCAGACATAGTTTCTCTGTAAGTCTAACAGCAACTTATTTCTCTGCCAAAACATACTATTGGGCAAGACATGAAGCAATTGACATTTAGGGGTCATACTGGATGGAAAATAACAGCTTCACAAAGGTTAATACACTAGGGCAAGATGCTCTGACCCAGTACAGACTAGCAGATTATCTCCCATCTCATACTCACTCCAAGGCACAGGCTCAGAAGATTTTTCTCTCCATGTCTACTTGGCAGAACACGAGTCAGTGAATTCCAGAGAGCTAAAAGTACTTTCAGAGATACCTGGGTGGCTCAGTCGGTTATGCGTCCAAGTCTTGATCTCAGTCCGTTATGCGTCCAGGTCATGATCTCACCGTTCATGAGTTTGAGCCCTCACTGGGCTCTGCGCTGACAGTGCAGAGACTGCTTAGGATTCCCTCTCTCTCTCTCTCTTTCTCTCTCTCTCTCTCTCTCTGCCCATCCCTAGTGCATGCACACACACTCGCTCTCAAAAAATTAATGATTTTTTTTAAAATCCTTTACAAAAATAAAAAAAGTGCTTATAACACTGTTTTACTATTATCCAAGTTAAGAATTTTATTTTAATACTTCTTTACAATATCATATTAATTTGTTATAAACTTCTGCCAAAATGTAAGCAGCATATTCTACAAACTCATCCCAGACCACATGATATATGGTATCAGTGTAAAGTATAATGTTCTTACCTTGTTCTTCACTTCCTTCCTTACAAAGACTAGAGCTCTGGCCCAGACTTAAACTAATATCATCAGAAGTCTTAGCGGTGTCTGTATCTCCTACAAAATTAAGAGAAACACGTAAACACATTATGTTAAAAGCAAAGGCTATATGGTGTGGCATCACAAGAAGGATGTTAACTACACTCATTTACTATATACTGTACTAGCACGGTATCTACAAGAGGAGTTTTTGTTTAGTTTGGGTTACAATATAGAAGATACACTGAACAGGAAGGCATCATAGACTGTCAACCCACATCTTTGTTCTCACAGCACTATCAGCCAAGTACTAGGGAAAACTTCATACTGCTAGCTAATAAAACTTCCTTTAGAAAGAAGCAATTTTTAAAAGAAATGTAAAGTATCTAGTAACAACCTGAAACAATACAAATTTCCTCCCCAGAGATAATTATAAAAATTCCCCTAAAGAGTATAGGGAAAAAATATGAATTTATCTGAAACAGATGTATGTAATAGGTACATATAAGATGTACAGAAAAACACTCTCCCTCTTTTTTACTGTCTCATTTGTGCCCAAAAAAGGTTTCACATCAAATTACTTAGTTTTCCACAAACCTCACCAAAACCCATGAAAGTATTTTCCTTCAAAGCAAGGAACTTTCTTATAGAGCAAAACTTACAATTCATGCAATGTAATGGAAATGTTCAAATATGTTGGTGAGATTTGGATGATGAAAGGAGAACCAAATTTAAATCAAGTAACCTTTAATACAAGACACATAATTGTATCTACGAAATAATTTCAAGAATGATTTTTCATTACATGTGAATACAGTCCTCAGTTATCTTTATTACATACAAAAATGAAATGGAAAGTCACAGGCAACTGTCAACTTAGAAAATGTCTACCTTTAATAGTTGCTGCTGTTCCAAGACGAGAGGAACCAGATCCAATCTGAAAATACGATATTAAGACTAATTAAAATGCTGTATCATTATCAACATAGACTAGCAAAATTATCAAGCAAAACTATCATATTATTAAAACAGGCTATCAGTCATTTTTCTTAATAGTAAAAGACCCCTGTTGGGTTGGGCATGTTAGATCAGAGCCACGTGAGCTGTTTGCTATGGCACATCCTGCATGTGTTACAGATGTGCTAGGGCCCTGAATCCCTCTGATGCTAGGACTGATGGAGCCCACAGAGCAGGACGCCTCCAGCATCAAGCAGCCCATGTCACACAGTTACTACCATTTTTGATGTTGCATCATGACATGTTCATATCATAAACAAAAGCAAAACTAGCTGTTGAGTCTACCCGAAACAAATTTAGACTTATCAGGGCATATAAAAGGAGGGTTTGGGACAAAACATTCACATATGCTACAAAGAGCAACCTAAATCTTATTGTCAAGTTGTTAGTGTATCAATATGAACTTTCCTGAGTGCTAGACAAAAATAAATAAATAAATAAGGAATCCATGAAAAATGATTTTTTAGCACTAACTATAAACAGAAAACTAAAATCTATTGAGTTTTTAATGCTTATATTCCAGATGATAGAACAGCCCCCCCCCAAAATCCCGGCCACCATTCATTTTACTACCATAAAAATCATATGAACAAATATCACAAACTCCATAAACACATCAAGGAAACCAAACATAACAATATGACAGTTACTAAATCCACACATAATCATAGTTCTTTTCTTTTCTTTTTTTTTTTTTTAACATTTATTTATTTTTGAGAGACAGAGACAGATCATGAGCAGGGGAGGGGCAGAGAGAGAGGGACACACAGAATCGGAAGCAGGCTCCAGGCTCTGAGCTGTTAGCACAGAGCCCAATGCGGGGCTTGAACCCATGAACTGTGAGATCATGACCTGAGCCGAAGTCAGAAGCTCAACCGACTGAGCCACCCAGGCGCCCCATAATCATAGTTATTTTCTATAACCTGTTTTCAAGAGATATCAGAAGAACACAGTCAAGCAAACTTAATATTTTAGAATAAAATTAAGAATATTCATATAATACTTCGTATTTTACCAAATCTTTCCTCTCAATGAATCAACTGACTAGGCGTATAAAATAAGAAATTTGCTCAAAATATAAGTCAATATTGAGTTTGAAGGAGCATAAGGAACTTTCTTAATCTGGCTGGCAATTAAGTGGTGTACACATATGTAAAAACCCACTGTGCTGTACACTTAAGTGTATACTATGCTGTGTAATAGTTGTATGTCAGTGAAAAAGTCAGTTTAAAAAAAAGCATATACAAACACCTTAGAACTACTAACTCTTGATGTGGCCAATAAAAAAAAAAAGCTTTGCAACATTTTTTTAACTATTTATTAAGCTTGATTCTCCTGATTTTTCCTTATCTCTGGTTTCAATTAGCCATAAAAAGCACTGCACCTAGACAGAGAAAGATCTAAAGGCATTTTCCTGTAAAAACAAAGTTTCGATCTTACCACACCTGCTAGATAAGTTATAGAATTCATATATGTTATTTTTCCACTAGAATAACAAACACATAACTCCCTAGATAGAAAAACAAGTAAGCAAACAAACAAAAAACCCACTTTATGCACACCCTTCTACAAATTTAAACTTAAAAAAAAACAAAAACTTTTGGGGGCGCCTGGTGGCTCAGTCAATTGAGCCCGACTCTTGATTTTGGCTCAGATCATGATCCCAGGGTTGTGGAACCACGCTCCATGTCAGGAGCCTGCTTAGGATTCTCTCTCTCTCGCCCTCTGTCCCTCTCCTGCATTCTCTCTCTCACTCTCTCTCTCAAAAAAAAAAAAAAAAAAAAAAAAGGCAAGTCAAGTTTCACATCACCTTTCTATTAAAAAAAACAAAACTTGAATATGATTATGGTAGTCATTTGGTCCCAACCACAAAGAAGTGTTCCCTTTTCTTTCCTTAACAAGATTCCCACTTTGTTCAGATGATGAATCTATCTTTTGATCTCTGAGAAGGGGGCCCAGTCTCCAGTCTAGGAGTTTGCCATAGAACACATGCGAGAGACTGCTGGAGGGGTTCAGGGAAAGATCTCTGCATGTCTGAGAAGACGACTGAGGACAAGTCTGCCCACAGTGTTCCCTGCTTCGTACTCTCCAACAGGGCCATATCTGAGGTGGCTGTGCTCATCCTGCAGCCACGAGGGAAAAGCCAAGACAAGTCCTAACATTACTGAGCTGCTGAACAAATGCCATACAGGCCCCTCCAGACCTGGATGACAAACATAAACTCTTACTTCTTTAAGTCCCTTAATCAGGTGAGCTCTATTACTTGTTTACTTAATGGACAGAATGGGTGGTTATTTTTTTTCTTCGGGCTTTTCTATATTACTTAAATTTATCCCCCCGAAATATAAGAATTGGGACTATTTACCCATAAAACAGGGGATTGAGAATATGAACTACAGTACAATCAAACAGAAGAATGCATTCCCCAGAATGTCACTGTAGAAAACACTTAATAACATTAATATTCATGGCATAGCCAATAGAGAAAATCAAGTTCCAAACAGCATGCATACTATAATCCCACCTTTTTAAAAAATGGTTTTTGATTATGACGTTATGGATGATTTTTATTTCTTCTGTTTGCTTTCCCTCACTAGCTATTTTTGTAAAAATGAACACATTTAGAAAAGGAAAAATTTAAGGAAGAAAAAGTAGTTTGCACAAACCAAAAATGTCCAGTTGTTTCTTCTCTTTTGTAAGTGCCACAGGAAAGGTCAGGAAGGATTATGGATGTCAAAGAAGAAAAATGTCCTCCGATTAAAGAACAATCAGGCAAGGCCACCTCCTCCATGAAGACGCTGCCCCTTCCTCTAGCTGGAAACAAATTATTTTCTCCTCTAAAATCATTAGTCCCTTTTCTGTACCATTCCTAAGACAATTATTACTTTGTATCTTATATTTATATTTCCTTGGTAACCATAGGTCATGTTTATGACTTTGGTTATTTAGAGCAAATCTACTACAACACCGACACCGTAAACTCTCTGACGGTAAGATCCCCTCCCCACTCCATTCAAGTAAACTGACTTGAAAACTATCTGGCACTAAAATATATGAAGGAAGACAAGTGACAAAAGGAAAAGAGGGGGAGGGAGGGAAGGTGGGAGCAGTAAAAAACAAGAAAAAAGAAAGGGAAGGAAATAGAGGGTAGACAATGGAAGGGAGAGATGGTAGAAGTGGCAAGAAGGAAACAATGGTAACGATAACTGAGATAGAGCCACTGCGCTCCAGTTCACTATCTAGTACAGAGGATACTCACACAAATAACTATGCTCATGTGTAATAAATGCTACATGATACAATATATACAAGAAAAACAGTATGTCTTCTGGTAATATCTCTACCAGTACACCAAAAGGCTGACTCTACTTCACTTCAACTTCCTTAAAGGGTAATAATAATTATGTCAGCCATTTATTTTCTTATCAACAGGATAAAACTAAAACACCAAAATCCAAGTACCACAATAACTTCCAATCTTTGCCAATTTTTATTCAAGAGTTAATATTTTAAGGAAAACCAAATAAGGTGTACTGTGCATTTGTGTGCAGACAAGCTTTAATAACACTCATAATAGGAGTCCCTCCCTAAAACATGGTAGAGTTACCAAAGACGCTGTATCCTTTTAACTGTCCTACTGAAAAAAATGATTAAAAGTTTGGCTCTTCAAAAGATTGTGGGGAAAACACAGTCTTACTCCCTAGGTAATCTTACATTGCCAACACGTGTAAGAATGAACAAAGGCTAGGGTTAATCAAGCATACAAAACATGCAGCCATATTTAAGGACTAAGTCATTTCATTTCATAAAGAGAGAAAGCCAGGTGAACCAAAAGAGGACCAAGGATAGCAACTAATTAAAATGTCACAGTCCTTTTCCATAATGTCCTTTGTGTGTGTGTTTTTTAACTCTGACATTTCCCGTCTGCTTGTTATGGAAAGAATACTACACTTCATTCCATCACAACTAAAACTGCAACCAAAAATTCATCCACTTGGAAGTTTAAATCATGAAATACAATTCAGGTAGAGGCAAATCTTCTATACAAGACCCTATTCAAGATTTTGATTCATAGAATATGGTGTTTTTCCTAACACTGTTCTGAGATAGTGTAGGACTAAACCATGTGGAATAGCAGAATACTTACTGTGGGGCAGTCAGGGTAATTAGGTCTGCTACGTATTCATTTCTTAAACAAAGAGCCAGATCCGATTCTACCTCTAAAGTTCTACTATCTATGTAGATAAAGATAACTAGCACCTATTCACTGAAAGTCAACTCTGAACAAGACAGTCTATTGGTGGAGGAAAGAGGAAAATTTGCTCTGTAGAGGCTTACTGACTGCCACATATGATCACATGCCAAAACCCAAGGGCTAAATAATTACATCAATAAGTGCTCCATATGCAAGAGAGGCAATACCAGAAGGTCTCTGAAAATCTGGAGAAACGGGATGGATATAACAAAACTTAGAGTTAGGCCAGAAAGTTAAAACAAACAAACAAACAAAACAAAAACCTAAGTGTGTGGAACAGAAAGGAGGAAGCGTGATTCAACCCACAAGTACAGTAGTAGAACAGTAGACAGACTGCAGTGAAAAATCAAGAAGTGAGGTCTAGATGCTAATACAAATCCACAGTCTCCTCTTCAATATAATGGAAAGGGTGACTTAATAACCCACCACAACCCACAGTTATCTAAAGTTCTACCATGACAAGACTTCAAAGTCTCTGGCTAAGGTTCCCCCCTAATGCTTATATAGTGTTTCTCCAG
Source organism: Cryptoprocta ferox (assembly GCA_028646485.1). Taxonomy (NCBI): domain Eukaryota; kingdom Metazoa; phylum Chordata; class Mammalia; order Carnivora; family Eupleridae; genus Cryptoprocta; species Cryptoprocta ferox. The sequence continues at coordinate 29,272,967 of CM053560.1, forward strand.
CTAGCAGGCTCATATGCTGAGAGGGCAAGCAGGACTAAGTGGGACTTGGATTAGTGCGGGAGATGTTTAGGGTGAAAGAGAGAAATGCAGCAGTGAAGGCCCAGCTGGGGTTGGACAGAATGACAGGCGTCAGCCACGCTTTGAGAGCAAACTTTCAGAGTTACTATTTTAAATTAAAACTTACAGAACAGAAAGACATTAAAATTGGCAAAAGCAGATCTGTATTGTACACCCAACTCTACCACTAACACCTTGAACAGCAAAGGTTTTGAGAAAGTTTTTTTGTTAATTATAATCAACAGAGTATATCAGTTTCAGGTGTATGACACACTGATTCAGCAATTCTATACGCTACTCAGTGCTCACCACAGTAAGTGTAGATTTGGAAGAAGTTAAATTTTTTTGCCATGTTTCAGCTAGAAGTAACCCCAGACATCTATACCCTTCCAACACAATTTGCCAATTCCCTTCCAATAAAAAAAAAAAAAAGTGAAGGTAAATGAGAGTAAAAGTTAGGACCTAATTTTCCTAAGGGCATTCACCACAACTGTCGTGATCAAAAACTGCAGGCAATCATAGTTGCCTGAGTAGTTTTGCTGAGCATGCTGTGTGCTCAGCTGTGTGCTCAGCAAAAAATGCTCTTAATTAATGTGAAAACTCAGTTAAAAATAAGAATACTAACAAAAGATATTAATAAACCATCAAAAATTTATTACTCAGCGAGATAAATCCAAACACCAATGGACTATTACAGACAGAATTACTTGAGACCACCATCAGGAGGAGGGAAAAAGACAAAATAAAATAGCAGGTTCCCACCTGGTTACTCGGATCTAGGCCAGCATAAGAATTTCTTGAACTGCAACCAACTGGGGGTGTGGCCTCTCGAATGAACTCAGACATTTCAATCCCTCCACCAGGATCGCTGTGGGGAAAATTGAGAAAAAGAGAGCAACTCATTATTCTGCCACCAACTTTTTTTTATTATTTCTAAGGTATGATACCCTTTTCTACAAAACTAAAATATACTAATTTCTAACAGAGAAAATAGCAATTTATAAAAAGATCATTCTTCATTCATAAGTCTTATAGTCTGAACTATTTTATAACCATGTCACTACTTGAAAATATTTAAAACTCTCTCCCATATGGTCAACACCCAATCCAACATTAGAAAGTAGCATTAATGACAACTATAGATGCTAAATATAGCACATATTTTATGACATGTGCCATAAAACCACTCTAGCAAAGACATAATTTGCCTTTTGTTTCCCAAGAGCAAAGAGAAATTGGCCATGGCAAACACAGAAAGTAATCACATCTTAGACTACCTGTCTCCAAGAACACAGCCTCACTGAGCTGCGTGACACTGATGAACATGCAAAAGAACAGTCCACCTCATCAAACTACCTCTATCTGTAGTTTTTAAGTTAACAGCATTTAACTGCAATACTAACTTATGTAGAAAGCTACGATTTTAGATTTGTATAGAGTTATACGGCTTAAGTTTAAAAAGTAAAATGATGTGATGTAGTAAAACAGGAATGAGACAAGAGAGGAAAGTACTAAGCTCAAAGAACTGAAGAAGTCTACATACAGTACTTAAGAGGATCCTCAAATTAGGAAAAAACATCACACCAAATTTCAAAAAATTTAAGGAAGTTTTATCATAAGGTTCCTCAGGAACACAAATTTTAAAACAACTCAGGCCTAAAAGTTACCATAATCCTATTTTTTGCCCAAAGTTTTTTATCATTCTACTTGGTACATACAGAAGAAACACTAGATAAACTTCTAAGTTATTATTATCAAGGGTAAAAGTTCTACATACATGCCAGAATTATAGTAGATATAAACTACCCTGCCATCCAGCATCCAGTTCAATTATCTGGTTAACAATAACACCAAAAAGCAACCCAAAATTCTTCTGGTGAGCCACCTCATCCCAAATTCTCCTGCGGTTTTGGGTAATGTTAATCACATAGTCTCAGGTTTAGGGGTGAGCACTACTGGCCAAAGTCAATCAGCACGTTCCATTCTTTAGCTCACAGAACTCAGTTCTAGGATAAGCACAGGACCCAACTCAGGCTAGTATGAATCAGGCAAGGAGTATTCTACTGTTAAGAGAGGATATTTCTCTATACCTGCTAGTCTTAATGCTGAGACGATTTAAGACCTGGGGCTGCTGCAGCCATTTTATAATCCTAAGGGGAGACACTGTCTAAGAAACCAAAGGAACAAAAGGAGCCCAGCCAGGTCATGAAGTGACTGAAACTGCGCCTAGCCAATCTGAAGACATCCTCACACACAGACTTTTCAGTACCGTGTGCCATAAATTCCCATAAACCTATTTCAGTGAGGTATTCTGACAACTGCAATCAAAAGATACCGACAAAATAGCATTTGCTAACAAGTATACCTTCCATTTAATAAGTATTTATCACTATAGCTGTTTAAATTCTAGCAAATTTTTATTATTAATGGTCTCATAACCATCCTGTCCCTTTACTTAATGGGTTCCTACCTCTAGGCCATTGACTGTAGTTAGCTAACTCATGTTTGCTAAAGAATATTACCTTTCTAACTTGCTATCCATGTATAGAAATAAAACATAACGGAACACAGTTACAAAGGGGACAGGCAATTCAGCACGCAAACGTCCAGACATGAAAACAGTGAAACACGCTCCAGTTTGTTAGCTGTCTGGTGTCAATCCATACAGGACATGTAGGCCAGAAGGAGACACCTCTTTCTAACTGGGCAAAATCGTAAGTGGTTTATAGACCGCTATCACCACACCGAAGGAGGGGGGAAGACTAACCAGCAACGCTACTGTTCTCTCCACCAGAATGCATTCTCTAGGTCACATTCCATGGAAATCAGAAGATGGAGAGCAAGGTGAAGATTAAGGAATAAAATATTTAACACCAGAGAAAGGATGGAGAGACTTCACCTTTCCTAGTTTCTATACATCAACTGTACCAGTTTATAATTCACATTATCATTCAATTTATCCATTTAAACTTTGCAAATCAATAGTTTTTAATTTATTTATAAAGTTATGCCACCATCACAATTAATTTTAGAACATTTGTTATCACCTTATTAACAAACCCCTTCAGCTGTTATTACCCCCCTACCTTCCCCATCCCCCCCAGCCTTACGTAGCTAGAAATCTGTTTTCTGTCTTTCTAGGGTTTCCTCTTTTGCACATTTCATATAAATGGAATCATAGTATGTGTGGTCTTTGTGACTGGCTTCTTCCACTTAGCATAATGTGTTCAAGGTTCATCCAAGTTGTAGCAACTATCAGTACTTCATATTTTCATGGCAAATAATACTGCATTGTATGGACAGGACACATTTTGTTTAGTCATTCATCAGTTGATTGATAATACTGCCTAGTTTTATATATTCCTTCTGAAAACAAGTACAAAGGATTATAATCTGAAGGTGAAGTTACTATAAATAACAAATAAAAGCAAATATTTACTAAGTACTAATTCTTTCCAGTCACAGAGGCACGTGCTTTATTTGCATTTTCTCATGAAATATCCTAATTTCTATAATGTAAATACTATTATACTCATTTTATAGATGAAAAACTGAAAACCAAAAGGTGTAAAAACCTGTCCAAGGTGTCAGAGGAGTAAACAACATAAACTGAGTCGTTGGTATATGGAGTTCAGGTGGGAAAGGATGATACAAATAATATTTACACAGCACTCTCCAATGTGTTATATCTGTTCTTCACCCCTGCCTCCCCCACACTTGAATGTAGGTTCTTATGGCCAGTGAGAACTGAGACAAGATTTGAACATCTTGTCTGCATAGCTCTGAAGTCCACTCTAAGATACCAATACTTGCCTTTCAAAAAACAGGCACTGAAGTTCTCTTTCCAGTTCAAAGACAAAAATAAAACACCACTGTCTAAAGGAGGATTTCTTAATCTCAGCACTACTGACACTTTGGGCCACTTGGTTCTTGATTGTGGGGGACCACCTTGTGCACTGTAGGACACAGTTAGCAGCATCCCTGGCCTCTACCCACTAAATGCCAGCAGCATTCCCCCAGTTGTGATAAACAAAAAATGTCTCCAAATATTGCCAAATATCTCTAAACATTGCCAAATGTCTCCTTAAGGGTAAAATCACCCCCAGTTGAGAAACAACAGTGCAGAACTAATGCCCAGTGGCCAACACAGAGTGGGGAGCAGGAATTAAAGGGAGCAAAAAGGATGAATGCAAAAATGGACAGCAACTTTTGTAACAAAATAATCTTCTAGCAAAATTACTATACCTCTCTTTTCTACAAATTCAGAAGTAGAACTTTTAGCCAGCTGTCGCTGTCCTAAATATAGCTAAACACACAAAACGGCTGAGTAAGAGTTTTCTTTATTAGCAAGACTTGCAGATTTTCGGCAATAGCAATTTCAGCACATACCTGGAAAGTATAGTAGTTTACAATTCTCACAGAAGCAAAGTGGTCTACTGCAGTAAGCAATACACCAAATTCAGGGAATCTCTACCTTTATGCCTTAATTTCCCCATCTGTTAAAAAAAAAAAATACCAGGTACACGGAGAGGCAGAAAAGCAGAAGGGGTCTAATGTGAATTATAAAGGAGACTTCACAAACTAATTTGTTGGTTATTAGTATCATTAACTGCTCAGGCTTTAGTCAAAAACTTCACATACCATTTCAGTACTAAATGTATAAATCTAATCTAGATTACAGTGATGTTCATAAAACTATGAATAAAATAAATCTTCAAAAACTTTAACCTAAAATTTACCTATAGTTTAAATGGATCCTTAATTTACAATATTTCAAGCATTACTCCCATGAGAAACAGAAAATACGGTCTCCAAAATACTTGTATTCCAATCCTAAAATTGTATTCAAATTCAATGTGAAACATTAGAAATGTAATACAAACATTAATGACTTTGACTCTTTCTCTAAGATAAAGATTTAACAAGCATTTCTGAACTGCTGTCCCAGAGCCAATGAAAACCATAAGGCTCAAGTAGTCCTACTACATTCATTCATTCGTGCAACAAATCGACAACTATATTGTACCAGGCACAGTAACAGGCTCTGGAAATAAAGTATTTTCCTGTTCATGTCTTCTCCTCAGAACAGAATGAGAGTCCCAAGTGGGAGGGTGAGGGAAAACAGATGTCAAGAGCAAAAATCTACATCAAAGATCTCATTTAATGGTGAAACTTTAAAACACTTTAAGATTAGAAAAAGAAAAGGATGTAAGCCAATACTATTTCATTTTAACCATGTGCTAGAAATCATAGCCCATGAAAAAGTTAAATAGGGACTAGAGGGTGCTTGGGAGGCTCAGTTGGTTGAGCGTCTAACTTTGCCTCAGGTCATGATCTCACTGTTCGTGGGTTCGAGCCCCGCACTGCGCTCTGTGCTGGAGCCTGCTTCGGATTCTGGGTCTCCCTCTCTCTCTTCCCCTACCTGCTCATGCTCTGTGTCTCGGTCTCAAAAATAAGCAAACATTAAAAAAAAAAAAGTAACCGGCTATATTTAAAGGGAACAGAAAGGTAATTATAAAAGAGTTTCATAATAGAAAAGCTGTAAAACAATTTGGCAAATTTAACAAAAGCTATGCAAGCCTTTTAATGGAGAAATGATAAATCTTTATTGAAAGATATTAAAGAAGATTAAATAAATGGAGATTCGATATTGTAAAGATAATGATTCTCAGCAAAAGAATAAAAATCTTAAGTTCTTGTAGACTTTGCCCAGCAGACCAGGCGTTTTATTTCAAAGAACAAAGAGCCAAGAATAAAAGTCACTCCTAAAAAACAACAAAGTAGGAGTTCTGCCCCACCATTATCAAAAGTTATGTTATGAAGCTATAGTAACTGGGATGGCGTGGTAATGGCAGAGCACAGAGAACCAGATCAACAGGACAGAAAAGAGAGCCCAGAAACATATCCACCATATGTGGAAATGTAACTTATGACTGTACTACAGATCACCAAGGAAAAGACAGTCTGCTTAACAAATACTGATTAAACTGGTTATTCATAAATAAGTCTTGAATCCTTACCTGACACTACCAATTAAAAGAATTTGTTGAAATGAGAAAACAAAAGAAATATGAAACTTTTAAAAGACGATATAAGAGAATGTATTTCTGATCTTCCTGTAGGAAGTAAGTTCTTAAGACACAAAAGTGCTGGGGCGCCTGGTGGGTGAGTCGGTTAAGCGTCTGACTTTGGCTCAGGTCATGATCTCACGGTTTGTGGGTTCGAGCCCCGTGTCGGGTTCTGTGCTGACAACTCAGAGCCTGGAGACTGTTTCAGATTCTGTGTCTCCCTCTCTCTCTGCCCCTCCCCCACTGGTGCTCTGTCTCTGTCTCAAAAATAAACTATAAAAAAAAATTTTTTAAAGACACAAAAGTGCTAATTACCAAAACACGATAAACCTTAAATTTAAGAATGTATGATAATCTTTAAGACCCTCAAGGAAAGCAAAATGGCAAGCCACAAAGTGGGAGAAAAAGTCTGTAATGTATGTAACCAATAAAGCAGTAGCACCATGAATATATTTTTAAAACTCTTACTATTCAATAAGAAAAAGAGAACTCCAAAGAAATATGAAACAAGATACACATGGACAATGGAAGGAACAGAAAAGCTAACTGGACCAAAAATATATGATAAGATGCTCAACATCATTAGTATTCAGAAAGTTTGGCTAAAAGTCCCAATGAGACACCTTTCACACTTACTTAAATGGCAAAGCTTTAAAGCTTACTAACATCAAATATTGATGAGGATATGGAACAAGAAGGACTTTCGCATACTAATGGTGGGAGTGTAGACTGGCACAATCATTTTGGCTAACACGCTGGAATTATCTAATGAAAGTGAACAAAAGTGCCCTATATACTAGTTTATATTCACTAGATATATACATGTATACCAAGAAACACATACAACAATGTGTTTTCAGTACACACGGATAAGTAAAATGGATAAACTGTAGTCTACTCCTACTTGGTAGACTATGCAAAAGTAGGTAAGAATAAATGACGACTATAAGCATCCACATGAGTAAGCCTATAAGACAAAATATTTGGCACAAAAAAGCCCCTCACAGAGAAATACAGACAATATTATTCTCTTTAGGATATCCCAAGGCAGACAAAATTAATATATGTTTAATAATATCTACACAGACTATATGATGATAAAGAAAAGCAAGGGAATTATTAACACAAAATTCAACATAATGGTCACTCTCGAAGGAGCGAGAATAGAATGAAATGGGAAAAGAAGTGCATGAAGGCCTGTGTGGTATTTGTATAATATCCTAGTTCTTAAGTTGTGGGGTAGGTAATCAAGTGGTCACTTGATTATTATTCTCTAAATTATATTGTACAGTATGATGGATAAACTCTTTATAAATAAATACATCTCACAATAAAATTTTTTAAACTAAAAGAAAATGAAAAAACAATTCATTAACAAAAGGCATTAAAAACATATCATATCCAGAAAAAATAAGTGCTAACAATTACTGAGTGATAACTGTATCAGGAATGGTTCTAAATGCTTTACATATATTATCTCTCACTCATTCTTTGTAATAATCCTATGACACAGTACTATTATTTGCCTCATCATTCAGATGAGAAAGCCAAGTCATAAAAAGCTTAAGTAACTCCCCCAAGGTCATACAATCAGGAAGAGACTCAAGCCCTGGCAGGTTAAGTGCAGGTTTGTTTACCCATAAGAGGTTATGCATTTCCTAATAGAATAGAATTAAAAAATACATAGACCCCAAAAGAAAAAATATCAAGTTTTAGGAGACATAAAAGGCAAATGAAAAACTGGACATATACACCATGTCCCCGATGAGGCTTCATATTTGAAAGGCTGAGTTCTCCCTATAGTAAATACACTGAACAAAATTCTAATGGATTTTCTGGAGGATGAGCACACAAGGGACATCTCACAGAAATCTAAGTACAGGTGAACCCTGTACTTCACAGGTTTGAACTGTGAAGGTCCACTTGTATGTAGATTTTTTACATTTTACAGTAATGTAAATGTATTTTCTCTTATGACTTTAATAACAATTTTTCTCTAGCTTATTGTAAAACTATAGTACAAAGCACATATAACATACAGAATATGTTTTAGTTGACTGTTTATGTTCTCGGTAAGGCTTCCAGGGAAAGTAGGCTATTAGTAGTAAATTTGTGGGTGGGGAGGGGAGTCAAAGGTTATACATGGATTTTTGACTACATGAGGCAGGCGGTCTGGTGCCTTTAACTCCCTCATTGTTCAGGGGTCAGGTGTATATGCATAAGAACCAAGATGACACGGAAATAGAAAAATACTAACGGGGGCACCTGGGTGGCTCAGTCGGTTAAGTGTCCAACTCAATTTTGGCTCAGGTCAGGGTCTCATGGTTGTGGGATCTGAGCCCCATGTTGGGCTCTGCACTGAGCATAGAGCCTGCTTGAGATTCTCTCATTCTGTCTGTCTCTCTCTCTCTCTGCCCCTTCCCGCTCAAAACAATAAATTAAAATTAAATTCAAAATAAAATAAAAAAATAAAAATACTGAAAAAGGATTCACACCGCTAAATATTAAACATATTAGTAAGTCATAAAAACAGTATGGCATAAACAAAACAGAAAGAGAGCAATGGGGCAGAAAACAAAGCCCAGAAACTAACATATGTAAGTATGCTACATGAAAAGGAAAGCATTTAAAATTACTGTGAAAAAAATGCATTATTCATTCAACAGTGTTGGGACCAACCTAAAAAACAAAATTTCAAAAAAAAAAAAAAACCAGAATTTTTTAGCTTGATTTCAATTTAAGAATGAAAAAGAAAATTATTAAAATTGCTGAGGGGTGCCTGGGTTGTTCAGTTAGTTAAGTGTCCGAATTCAGCTAAGGTCATGATCTCACGGTTCAGGAGTTGGAGCCCCACATAGAGCTGTGTGCTGACAGCTCAGAGCCTGGAGCCTGTTTCAGAGTCTGTGTCTCCCTCTCTCTCTCTGCCCCTTCCTGGCTCTCAATGTCTCTCTCTCTCTCTCAAAAATACATAAACATTGAAAAAAAATTTTGTTTAATGCTGAAAGTAGGGGCTCCTGGGTGGCTCAGTTAAGGGTGGTTCGGTTAAGCATCCAACTTCGGCTCAGATCATGATCCAGCGGTTCATGAGTTCAAGCCCCCACGTCGGGCTCTATGCTGACAGCTCAGAGCCTGGAGCCTGCTTCAGATTCTGTCTCCCTCTTGCTCTGCCCCCCCACCCCCCCACTCAATGATCAGTCTCTCTCTCTCTCTCTCTCTCTCAAAAATAAATAAACATTTAAAAAATGCTGAAAGTAGACATGGTAAACGCTTATATAATATAGAGAAAGAAAAAATGTTCCACAATTTGGTATCCAAGGCGTAACTAATAAACATTTACAGAATAGACCATATAAAAATAAACTGTGACATAAAAATAAACAAAATGCTATAAACTGAGGGAAAGTATTTCACACAAAATATAAAGAATTAATATCCTTCATAAATATTTTCTCCATATCAATAGTAAAAAACTAACCACCAATAGAAAAATACACCATTCACAAAATAAAGTGATAGTAATAACATAGGAAAAATATCTCTAGCTAGCAATCCAAAAACTTAAAATTAAACAATAAGATATCTACCACAGTTTTGTCTAAATACTAAATACTCAATGTTGTCAAAAGTGCAGAAAAAGCAGCCCTCAAATGGCTGGTCATGGTAATTATAAGGTAAAATCTTTGGAATTTGACAATATACAATGAAAAACTTAAAAATGGAGGGGCATCTGGGTGGCTCAGTCAGTTAAGCATGTGACTTCAGCTCAGGTCATGATCTCACAGTTTGTGAGTTTGAGCCCTGCACTGGGCTCTCTGCTGTCAGAGCAGAACCGGCTTCAGATCCTCTGTCCTCCTCTCTCTCTGCCCTTCCCTTGCTCATGCTCTCTCTCTCTCTCTCAAAATAAATAAACACTAAAAAGAAAAATTAAATTGAAAGAAAAAATTTAAAACTGGGGATAGCTTTCTAATAGTCTCCCTCTGTTAAATTATAATTAAAATTTTAATCATTTAAAATTTAAACATCACAGGGGCACCTGGTTGGCTCATCAGTGGAACATGCAACTCTTAATCTCAGGATTGTGAGTTCGAGCCCCACATTGGATGTAGAGATTACTTAAAAATAAAATCGTTAAAAAAATATATTTAAACATCATAGTGAGCTAACATTTAAATTTAAATTTGAAAATAATTAAAGTAACTAAAACCAAGAGAGTTAAATAATGGAATACCTACAAAATGGAATACTGTGCAGTTATTAAAAATAATATCACAAAAGATGGGGCGCCTGGGTGACTCAGTCGGTTAAGCATCTGACTTTGGCTCAGGTCATGATCTCATGGTTTGTGGGTTTGAGCCCATGTCAGGCTCTGTGCTGACAGCTCAGAGCCTGGAGCCTGCTTCAGATTCTGTGCCTCCCTCCCTCTCTCTCTGCCCCTCCCCTGCTCATGATCTATCTCTCTCAGTCTCTCAAAAATAAATACATGTTAAAAACATTTTTTTAAAGAAAAGGGATACACAAAGGCTTTCGATGCACTGGGAAATAGAAGCGTCACCTTTCTTAAAAAAAATGAGTACCTACTTTTCATATTATACTGAGTGGAAACATGGCAGAATGGTTAAAAACATGGACTTCAGATATGACTCCCTGGAATATTTAATCCTTCACATCCTAGTTTCCACATCTAAAAATCAGGAATGATAAGAGCACCTACCTCGCAGAATTGTTTTGAGGACTATTACATACGTCAAGTGTTCATACAGTAACTGTTCTTTGAAGACATAGATTAGTGGTACCTATCATTTCTATGAAGTCACAATAAACTTTTGACTATGGATAAAGTAAATCCTTCAGTCAACATGAGAAAGGGGATGAGGCCAAGGTATAGGAGAGAATGTGACTGAGAGCTATAGGAGGAATATTGAGCTGGGGTGGAGAAAGAAAACCTCCAGGAGAAGGTGACAGCTCCACAAAATTGAATCCCAAGAGGTCAGTTATGCAAAGATGGAGGGAAGGAACAACTAAATTGCTAAAGTGAGAATATTACTGAAAAATATTTACAATAGATGAAGTAAAAAATGCAGATTATAAATGTCAAGTAAAATATCACAATTTGCTTAAGAGATGTATACATTTTATTTATAGGTGTAAATAAAATATAAATGCTAAAGATTTATAAGCCATGCTTCATTATTTCTTTATGCCGTTTTTCACTGGTTTTGGTCTTTGGTGTGAATAAACTATTCCATAGTCATAACCATTACTGTTCTAGCATGCTATTTAGTAATAAGGCCCGATTTAATCCCCCAGATATGCCAGTTAGCTTTGCTGGGGTCTAATGTGACCAATCTGTACCTGTCATTATACCTCTAATATGATGGGATGATCTGGTGGTAAGATCAAACACTGCCTTGAAACCACACATCAGGGTGGAGGCACAACACAATCTTCACACCACTGTCGACATGCAGTGTAACACCTGAGTGGCCTGAGTCTCCTCACCTCGGTCCATTACTGTCTTTTCTCCTGGTTGAACAGTTGCCTTGCTCAGCTTTGGCTCGCTGATCTGGGAACTCGTTTGCGCTCCTCTCTATAACTTCTCCGGCATCAAGCGCCCGGTGGAGTCGATAGTTGACCATCTTCAGAACAATGAAAACAGCAGCTATCACAGGGCAGTAAACTGCTACTATAATCATTGAAGAAGGAAGGGCCTTGAAGAGAAAGAAAATAAAGATAGACATTTTTAAATATTTTATATTTTATTCAACTGGAGAAGTCTGTAACTAAAAGGACACACACATTTCATACACAAAGCAACAATTATGTTACGAGCATTAAGTTGCAAAAGTATAAGGCAGCACTGCCCACAACCATAGCCACCAGCTACATACAGCTACTGAGTATCTGAAATACGGTTCCTCTGAACTGAGACGGGCACTAAGAATAAAATAACAATGGACTTTGAAGATTCCTTATGAGAAAAAAGAATGTAAAATATCTCAACAATTTTTATATTGGTTACATGTTGAAATAATCTTTAGATTATACTAGGTTAAATAAAGTACGTTATTAAACTTATTTTCATCTGTTTCTTTTTACTTATTTTTAATGTGGCTACTAGAAACTGTTAAATTACATGTGTGGCCTGCGTTACGTTTCCACCGGAGAGCACAGTATAAAGTCCATGCCAAAAAGCTTATAATACAATTGGAGTGAGATATCACATTACACAACACACGAGTCAGACAGGAATGTGGTCCAGATATAGAAGAAGCCCTGTTTATGTGCCCTCTGTAACTTTGTTTAGGATATAAACATTCTTTGAGCTGAACAAAGTTGTTCTAATTAGAACTGTTAGAAGAATAACCTTTCAACTATGACTGTAAACACAGATAAGACATGGGAGATGTGCAAAATCCAAACAGGTTTTCTTTTAAAACACTTAACAACCGTAGCCTAACAAAAGAATACAGAACAGAATCCAGCAAATAACTGAAAAAACTCCGATGCTTGCAGACCTGTTAGGCTTGAGGATCTGCTGGTGTGGACCCACCTCCAGGGGTGACAGGTGTGGAGGCCAACCCGCTTGGGAGGCATGGCCTCAGAGTCACATGAAACACAAATCACTCTGGTGTCTGTAGCTCTAGATTTTGTAAGGTTTAACCTCAGTCATCTGAGAACATGGCTCCAAATTTGCTTAGAAAGATAACTTCGAATTGCTTGAGACAGTGAAACTAAAAAAAGGTCTTGGTGACCCAGGTAGGTTTACAATACAAACATAATTAAAAGTTTAAAAAAAAAGTTATTTGGGGTGGGGAGAGGAAAGGAAAAAGTGTGGGTTGGAATTGGAAGGGGAAAAAAGTAAATCAAGCCCACAGTTTACTATTTTTGAGTTGGAAATGGGCATAACAGGAATACATTGGTATTTTAAAAACTTGGAGTAAGAAACCCTTCATGTTAGTGTATCTAAAAAATTAAACCTGTGATCTCAATTTAAATGTCACTGAATGACTAGTTTAGGCTTATGTTTTTTTTAAGTTTATTTATTTATTTTGAGAGGGAGAGAGCGGGGGAGGGGCAGAGAGAGAGGGAGAGAGAGAATCCCAAGCAGGCTGATGCAAGGCTCGATCCCACAAACTGCGAGATTATGACCTAAGCTGAAACCAAGAGTTGGACAACTTAACAGACTGAGCCACCTAGGTGCCCCCTAGGCTTATGATTTTAAATTAAAAAATGTTTAAGGTTTATTTATTTAGAGAGAGTGAGCCTGCACAAGCAGCAGAGGAGCAGAGAAAGAAGGAGAGAGAGAATCCCAAGCAAGCTCCAAGCTCCATGCTGAAAGCACAGAGACTGAGGGGGCAGGGTGGGTTGGGACTGGATCTCAGAAACCGTGAGATCATGACCTGAGCCAAAACAGTGAGATCATGACCTGAGCCAAAACAGTGAGATCATGACCTGAGCCAAAACAGTGAGATCATGACCTGAGCCAAAACAGTGAGATCATGACCTGAGCAGAAATCAAGAGTTTAACCTAGCGAGCCATCCAGGTGCCCCTAGTAAGTGTAATTTAAATTAAAAGGGTCTTAAGCTATATTTAAAAAAAAAAAAAAAAAAAAAAAAACCTCTCAAACAGAACTGTTAAAAATGCGTTCGAGTGTGAAACTCCTGTTTTAATTTATAACTTTGATAAATCTAATTATTTTTGTAAACAAACAAAAAACCCTGAATAACAACCTTTTCTAAGCGGAAGATACCCACACTTAAATTTAAGACAAAAATTCCAAACACACAAACACCTACAGACACATACACTGCTTAGAATATTTACAAAAGTTCTGCATAATGCTGGTTTCTATACAGTATGTTCACATAAGAATTATAATTCTTATCATTTAGTTTAACACCTTCCTTCATTTTCAGACAGAAAATTGAGAGCTACTAACTTTGACTTAGCCAAGATTACCCATCTTAATAACAAAATTAACCAAGACTTCTCATGTCTGTCACTGCATGTTTTACAATACACTGATACCAATTCCATTTTAAATGTAAACTATCAATGAAAAATAAGTCAGAGTCCATCATTATTCACCATAGCCCATATTAAGATAAAAATTATTGATTATATTAATTAAGTGGATTGAGAGAGAACAAGTTCATGATTATTATTCAGAGTAGTAGATGAATTCAGTGGAAATGTTAATGGCCTCTCCCAATGGGAAAAGAGAAAAGAGACACCTTAATATTGAATGTTGTATCATATCTGCCTCTACAAAGAGTCAAAGATTATGAATGCTAAAACAGATAGAAATCAACTCTTTCCCTACTATTATACTGCTAACAGTAGCACATGACTGAATGCCAAGAAACATACTAAATGTACAGGATCTATATGATAAGGACAGAATTTCTTTTTGAAAAACACTGAACAGTGAAAAGACAAAGCAAAATAAAATTCAAGTGACCATTTCATACCAGAAACCGGTATTAGATAATGAACACTTATATTTTCTATTCAAACCACAAAAGTTATGCATTTATTTTATATCCCGTGGTTTAAATGCTTAAGCATTTAAGCCCCATCAATGATTACTCTGGAGGCTTCTAGGTGACAGAGAACAGCTGTTCTATCAGTTTCACTTTTCCCAGGAGGGACAAAAATGCATGGACACACACTGGGCTGTTGTGTGACATTATATAAACTTATACTTAGATTACTCCACAGGGCTCTCAGCTGACTCCAGCACAGCTGAAAATACCAGTATGATCATAAATGTATCATACCATATATTTTAAATATCTTAAGTTTGCTTTTTATTTTTTATTTTAGTTTTTAAAGTAGGCTCCACACCGAACATGGGGCTTGAACTCACAACCTTGAAATCAAGAGTCATATGCTCTACCGACTGAGCCAGCCAGGCACCCCTGGCAGGTACTTACAGACTTAAGGTTAATTATGTCTCATAACAAATAATACTTTAATATTTTCAAAGGTCATGTTTCATCCTAAGTCAGAATATTTTATCACAGATGTTATCTTCAAGTTAATGCTGATGCAACCAAGCACATTAACTGCTCTCTGATAATAAAAGTCAGTCAGTCTACTTTATGTTCACTCCAAGGTCTATCTACAGGTATAAATTGCTTATGTGGAAAGGTTGGTTTTACTTCTTCCTTAAGATATCACAAACAGTGGACAGCAGAAAACGAAGATGGGGCAGCAGGCGGCGTAACACTTATGGACGAACAAGGCCCTCGTTGAATAATCAGAAAAGGTCACAAGCGCTGCAAGGTCACAATAAAGACCTGCAGAGTCATCACGGACTTCAAGTGCTCTTCTTCTACATCTTAAATACCTATGCAGCTCACACATCTTACTTTTCAAAAAGCTGTAATATGAAAACAGACAAGCTGGGTAGTTTTTCAGCTCTATTATGCTTATGATTAACTTCTTGGTTTGAGGGATTTGCTTATTTCTGTAGTCACACTCAAGTATTCCGACCAACTCAGTCAGAAATCAGTGGTCTATAACTTAAAGGTTATCAGAGTGGCAGATTGTCACCCACAACTGAGGTCAAGGCTGTGAAAAAAAAAATTTTAACAAATCTCTTAAAATAGTTATCATTAATGTAAAACACTTTCTATGTCTGTTTTCTTTTTCCACTATTGCAACTACCTTATTATTTAAGACAATGTTTACCAAACTTTTGGCATCACAGCCTTAATGGGTATTCAAGCAAACATATGAACTGTGTATTTTACATAGAGATTCATCACATCTTAAGTTCTTAAACTGACAGATGGATTAAAGATTTTAATGTAAAGAGCAAAACTTTAAAAATTTTGGAATATAAAAGAATATCTTTATGACCTTTAGGATATTTAAGCATGATTGTCAAAGTACATACTATAAAGGACTGATATTAAAATTAAGAACTTCTGTTTGAGAGACACTATAAAATGAGTTAAAAGACAAGCTACAAATTAGAAGATATATTAAAACATGTGTTATCATATAGGCATATGTATTGTATACTTATGTATGTGTATATATGTAATATACAAATAATATGTATAAAAAGTTTCTTCAAAATCAGTAACAGAGGCAAACAAACCAATGAAAATAAAGGACAACAGACAGATCTAATACAGAAATAGATGTGGTGAAAGACAACACATGAAAACATGTTCAACTTCATTAGTAATAAGCAAAATAGAATTTAAAACCAGAGTTTAGCGGGGGCGCCTGGGTGGCTCAATTGGTTAAGCATCTGACTTTGGCTCAGGTCATGATCACATGGTTCATGAGTTCGAGCCCCAGGTCAGACTCTGCTGACAGCTCAGAGTCTGGAGCCTGCTTTTGGATTCTGTGTCTCCTTCTCTCTGCCCCTCCCCTGCTCATGCTTTGTCTCTCTGTCTCTCTGTCTGTCTCTCTCTCTCTCAAAAATAAATAAACATTAAAAAAAATTTTTTTTAATCACAGTTTAGGGGCGCCTAGCTGGCTCAGTCAGTGGAGCATGAGACTCGATCTCAGGGTCCTGAGTTCAAGCCACATGTTGGGCTTACAGCTTGCTTACGGGAAGGAGAAGGGAAGGGGAGGGGAAGGGAAGGGAAGGGAAGGGAAGGGGAGGGGAGGGGAAAGGAGGGGAGGGGAGGGGGAAAGAAAACCACAATATATCATTTAACACCCTCTCTACATACAAAAATTAAGTATGGAGAACCAGACCTCTTATAAACTACTGGTAGAAATACAAAGTGATAAATAAATCACCCAAGATCTAGCAATTCCTTTCATAAGTATAAAAATGATACAAACTCTTGTACATGCAATACTAGAAGACTTTTACCCCAAAAATGGAGCAAAACGTCAACCGAAAACCAAGAGGAAAACGGAAAGCTGCAGACTAGTTACCAATGTGGAGCAGGACAATGAAAACTGCAGCCAAATGCAGCAACATTAACTATACAAATACAATACGTATTATATTCCAAATATAAACTTATGCTTTGCTATATTTTCCTGATTTTTTTTGGAAATGATCATGTATTTCTTTTATAGTTAAAAGAGCTAAAATTTTAAGTGATAAAAAGGTTTTCATAATAGAAAAAGTGTATTAGCTTTCATCTTTTATAAAGACATGATGTGTATTCATCTCAATAACGGATGACTTAGCAATATATCAAGTTCCAATCAAGGCAGTTTCTTACCTTACTCTTTATCTGCAAAAAATATTTTAGCTCTCAATTACACATCCCTAAGAATGGCACAAAGTATGAATGACTGTCAGATAGCTCTAGATATTTAAATCAATATAGACCCCAAATTGTGGTAAGCCTCCCTGAGAACTGTGTTAGCTACTTTTAATAAGATCATCTCTCTTAAAAATTGGATGGATA
The DNA here is from genome assembly GCA_028646485.1 of Cryptoprocta ferox. Taxonomy (NCBI): domain Eukaryota; kingdom Metazoa; phylum Chordata; class Mammalia; order Carnivora; family Eupleridae; genus Cryptoprocta; species Cryptoprocta ferox. The sequence continues at coordinate 29,290,486 of CM053560.1, forward strand.
AAAATGCCAAAACTACAATGGGGACACCTTGATGGCTCAGTCGGTTAAGTGGCCAACTCCTGATTTTGGCTCAAGTCACGGTCTCTGGGCTCGTGGGTTTGAGCCCCATATTGGGCTCTGTGCTGACAGCATGGAGCCTGATTGGGATTCTCTCTCTCTCCCTCTCTCTCTCTGCCCCTCCCCTGCATGCACACCCTCACTCTCAAAATAAATTAAAACTATAATTACCATATTTGATCTACCAATCCTACTTCTGAGTACTTATCCAAAAGAATTAGAAGCAGGATCTCAAAGATATACCTGTATACCCATGTTAACAGCAACAATATGCACAATAGCCAAGAGATGGAAGCAACACAAATGTCCATCGTGGATGAACAGATAAACCAATGTGGTCTATGCATATAATGGAATAGTATTCAGCCTTTAAAAGGAAGGAAATCCTGTCACATGCTACAACACAGATGAACCTTGAGGCCAATATGCCACATGCAATAAGTCAGTCACAAAAAGACAAAATACTGGACGATTCCACTTATATGAGGTATTTAAAGTAGCCAGATTCCTAGAGATAGAAAGGAGAATGGTGGTTACCAAAGACTAGCAAGAGGAAGAAAGAGGGAGTTGTTTAATAAGTATAGACTGTTTCATTGTATGAAAAAGTTGTGAAGATCCAATGCATGACAATGTGAATATACTGAACATTACCAAATAATATACTTTCAAAATGTGTTAAAATGATTAAGTTTTATGTTAAATGCATAGTTTAATCCCTTAAATTCCGATAGTTTATGCTTAATATAAAAAAAACTGTCCTATTTCAGTCACGAGTGATAGGTTCAAGCTATTCAAGATGTCAAATATATTTTTGATAGGCTCTTGAGAAAGCCACTTAGAATCGCAGAAATAGTCACACTAGATTTTCAGGCATGAAGTAAACTTATCTTACATTTCATTTCAAAAACTCAAGTGAGTAATTCTCCCCTATGGCTAGCACAGTGCATGGTAGACAAGCAATCTTTTATACAATGCTCATTTTATGTGCAGCAATGTAAAGACATGTACTCACAATCTATGTTTTGTGTGAGACTCATATTCTTCTCTATACTGAACACCACTGAATCAAGATCTGGAAGCATACAGTTAACAAATGAGTATTTCCTTAATATATTTGTAGCTGTTCTCAATCAGAATTTCAATGCATATTTTCCAGTTCATGTTACAAAGTGATTATCAGTTATATAACACTTAATGACAACTAGCATTTTATACTTAGATATCAACTAAGTATATCTAATATCAAGTATATCAACTAGTATATCTAATACCAAGTGATGACCATGGGTCAGGCACATTTCTAAGTGCTTTATGTATATTAATTCATCTAACCCTCATAATCACCTCATGAAGTCAGCACTGTTATTCTTCTAATATTACAGACGGAAAACTGAGACACAAAGAGATAAGGAACTTGCCCAAGATCTCAAAATGAGACATTAAGGAGCAGTTTGACTCCAGAGTCCTTGCTCTAAATCATGACACCTAACTGCCTCTAAATCAAGGCTGGCAAACTTTTTCTACTTAAAGCCAAATAAAAAATATTTCATACTTTACAGGTCATAGGATCTGTCGCAGCTACTCTGCTGTTTGAAAGCTCTAGACAATATATGAACACATGAGCATGGTGTTTTCCCAAGAAACTATCTATGGACACTAGAATTTAAATTTCATACAATTTTCACACAGAATGAAGTATTAACTCTTCTTTTGATTTTTTTCAACTACTAAATATGTAAAAAAAAAAAAAATTCTTAATTCATGAGCCATACAAAAACTACATGGGCCATGGTTTGCTAATATCTGCTCTAAATGAAATATTCTTTTCTCCTTTAACCACTAAACCAAACAAAACATCATCATGCACTTACCTTTCATATATGAGAAGTATGAACCTATAATATCCAACATCACCAGTTTCATCCAACTGTGAAACAAAGTACTGTTCTTCACAATATATGCCCCCAAAATCAAGTCACATGCAACATCGTTATTTAATAAGAAAATTCTGGAAATCACTCATCTTGCTTGCTCTCCAAGCAAAACCACCGTAATTAATGTTAAAAAGGAGGTCACAAGTTTTTAAGCATATAGTTGTGGGGGACAGGCTTAGGAACCCCCTGGGCTTATACCAATGGGTTAACAAGACATAGAGAAATAAAAAGCCATAGGATGCTCACACCCAAGTTTGGATAAACATGACTGGCACCCCGAGAACAGGACAGTGCAAAGGGACCCCAAGAATAGGGGGGTGCTGAACCCCAAAGACAGAGAGGAGCAAGCAAAGGCCCAAGATAGAAATGGGTGCAAAGGCTCCCAATACAAAGGTATATGAGGTACGCAAGATTAGGCCTGCAGGGCAAAGTGCCCCCCAATTTAGTACTATAGCAGAGAAGCTGCTTTCACAGGAGAAAAGGGCCAGGTTAGGCAAAACAAGTAAATTGGACTATAGACCCCTGAGCTACAGGCGAAGCAGCCCAGAACAGAGATGGTTAACAAAAGAAAAGGTGCTTGTTAACCCTGAGGCTATTTCCCCTGTCTTCTCCTCTATGCTAGCTAAGACAGACAGACACTGCGCCTCCTATCTGCCCATCTGCCCAGTGCCAGGATTTTGTTTTATACTGACCCAAACCCCAAACACTGTGTATCGTCAAAAACCCCCTTTTCCCTCATGTCCATAAGTTGATGTTCATAGTTTCTTTGTCTCTCTGTGCACACCCATCACGTCTGTAAGCCTTCTGATCTTAATAAATACGGGGCAAAGACCCTTATTCGAGGCTCTTGTCTTTTCCCAGACAGTAGCCATCTCTCTCTCCTATTTTTTAATCCTGTGTCCCGCTCTCTTGCTTAGACAAGAGAGAACTTTAAACCCAGAGTCTACAACATATAGTATGTCATATATACATACGACAGTATACCTGTTCTTTTATAGGACATGATAGTTTTGAATAATGCCTGTTTTTGGTATCTTCCCTTCGGTGAGAAAATTTATTAATTTGTACTAGAAAACACTGGTTTGGGACAACTGTGGGAAAATATCATTAGTTCCATAGAAATCACTAGAAAAGTGATTAAAACTTCAATGGTCTGAGGGCGCCTGGGTGGCTTAGTCGGTTGAGCATCCAACTCTTGATTTCGGCTCAAGTCATGATTTCACAGCCTGTGGGACTGAGCCCCACATGGGGCTCCACCTGACAACATGGAGCCTGCCTGAGATTCTCTCTCACTCTCTCCACCTCTCCCCTGCTCATGTTTCTCTCTCTCTCTCAAAATAAAAATAAACATTAAAAAAAAAAACCTTCAGTGGCCTTATAGAACCATTTGACAAAGTTTCATGACAGAAAACTGACTAGGGACTATAGGCCAAGGGCCTGTCAATACAATAAAGGAAAATTTTTCGGGATGGCTGGGTGGCTCAGTTGGGTAAGCATCCAACTTCAGCTCAGGTCATGATCTCAGGATTTGTGAGTTCAAGCCCCATATTAGGCTCTGCTGTCAGCATGGACCGGGCTTGGGATCCTCTGTCTCCCTCTCTCTCTGTCCCTCCCAAGCTTCTGCTCTCTTTGAAATACAAACACTTAAAAAAACACAAAATTTTGTTTTTTAAGAAAAATTTTAAACAGACACAAACACGAAGACTATATCTCACTGTCTCTCCCTAATGTGATGTATATTTCACATTAAATACATGTGAAGACACTGTATTAGACATTGTCCTCAGAATGTTTCACTATAAATGTATAACTAATAAATACAACTGTCATTCCTCTGAGGTCTTTGGTGCCTTGTGATACCGTTAGCACAATATCCAGCTAGAAGAAAAAGTTGAGTAGCAGTTTTACTTCCCAATTCAAAACACTGTATTCATTCAGATTATTCTTTTTAAATCTGTGCTTCTCTGCTTGTGTGGTTTGAGATCTCCAAATGCTGCCAACTACCAAAGCTGTTGGTGCTTCTAGTGAGCTGCAACAGAGACCATCAGTGACATATTTAGAGAGAAAAACTGAACCTACATCTTCCTAGCTTGAAAGTCGTCCGCTCTGCCAATCTCCTGTAGAAACGGGAGTGAAAATTAAATGACAGAAAAAATATCTGGCAAATGAAAAGTTTGGCAGAATTTGAAAGCAGTATGCCTCATGGCCTAGGCAGCGAGAGAGAAAAAAAAGAACAAAACAAAAACCCCACAGGTACTAATCCTGTCCTAAACTGTAACTTGCATCTGTCAATAACACCTGGACTAACTTGTCTTCACACTTTTGCAGGAGAAGGAAAATTAAAGAGTTATTACAATAAGCAACACTGCCTTCTTCCCACAGTCGGCCCCCAAATCAGTCGGTGCTACGGCTGCTTCGGCTGGGTCCAAATGACCAGCGGGGCAAGAACTAAGAACCATTTTTTGTAAGGCTCTACTGAGACAGCCACTTCGCCCCAGGTTCTAGCTTTCCCACCAACAGACCTGAAGCCGGGGAGCCTACCTCTGCTTATGTACCCTGGTGGAAAACCCCTTTTGGCGTACTGACAAAAGAATATGAATGGATAAGCTAATTCCTACAATGTGCAGAACAGTTCCACATCCGTACCACCTTTCGTTTCTGGCAAACAGAAAATTCTGGGGACAAGGGAGGAAGAAGGAAGGGCTTAGCAGAAAATGAGTGTTAAATTAGGGGTAAGGAAAGAGGTTAGATCAGAAAGAAAATTAATGGTTTTAAGCCTTACGGTTTTCACATACAGGCTGCCCCAAAGAACTTTACAAAGGCCTTCATATCACAATCATGGCTCTAGGAATTCAGGCCTCTGGCGATAGCCTCCTTCAGGGATGGAGGGAAAGCATTCCAGGCAGATATTTCATTTCAGAGGAGAGGGCTGCAGAGGGAAAGGGAAAAGCACCCCCAATGTTGAGATGCAAGCATACTTTCCCATAGAAAAAAACACAAAAATATAATTTTCTGTAAATCCAACTACATAATAAGTCGAAGTGACTTCAGAGGGCCAACTGGGAACCTCTGTAACAAACCCACAATACACCTTCCCCAAAAGCAACTAACTGATTTACAAGTGAAAAATTAGAAATTGAACCAACCCATATTTCTGCAGGAATTTACAGTTTATCTGTAAATATTTTAATATGAATAGAACCATGAAAAATACTAGATACTATCTTTTAGATCTGTTTATATTTATATTTTATATTTGTCACTCTATATTTGTATTTACATTTTTAGCTACAGTCATCAAAATGTATTACATATTAACCAGATGAAAAGGGACCAAAGTAATATAGTACATACAAATTCATCATCACTATATATGTACTAGGAGTTGGAGATGGGCAGCTTAAATACATATGAAAAGAGAGGGCACAGATATGAAAAGGAGAAAAAAAACACTAACAAATAAAAGGATGCATAATGATGGACTAAAATAACTGTGTATATTTAATAGGAATTTTCCCATACTTTCATTTTTCCCCCCAAAAAAATATATATATACAATTATGCACAAATATATATATAGAATTATAATAAACCTATTTAGATTTACTATTTGGGAATATATATTCCCAATATATATATATTTTGGGAATATATATTCCCAAATACGATTAGCTAATAATCTAAACTATATAGATGGAATGGGTAATTAATGATTCACAAAAATCCTTTCCAAAACTAATCCATCCTCTCCTATGAATTGAAATGGCTTTCTTTCTTCTTTTTTCTTTTTTTTTTTTAGAGAGAGAGAAAGAAAGTGTGCACAGGGACTAACGCAAGGCTCCGTGCTGTCAGCGTGGAGCCCATGGCAGGGCCCAATCTCATAAACCATGATATCACGACCTGAGCCAAAATCAAAAGTTGGACACCTAACCAATTAAGCCTCCCAGACACCCCTGAAATGGCTTTCTACTGAGATTAAGGTACCTATTCCCAAATCAGCAAACAACAGCCAAACTAAAATGAAAAATAACTGATACATCTGGAAATTTTAACCGGTTATTAAACTATGACAGAACAGCAAATAAAAATGGAAAGGTAGAGATATTTACACATCTACATAAAAGAGCCTGATACAGATTTATCTTTCAACATTACCCAGACAGTATTATCTAGAGACTGAACTCCATTCTTTACCAAAAGATTTCCCCAAATGAAATCTGAAAGAATCATCACATAAGAACATAACTTGAAAAGCACCGTTATAATTTACAACCGTTTATCTGAGTAAACCTAACCACCCCAGAAAGAGAATAGGATATCTTATGCTAAGAACAATCCTGATTCATATTTCTTTTCGTAAATTGGTAAGCTGACACTGTGGTGTATAAATCATTCCTGTATTACTTTAATCAAAGTAAATCTTTGACTAATTTGATAAAAACAATTCAATAAATTTAGATAAAAAAATAATTCATCTAAGTAACAAATCTGAGGACCAGAGGCTATCTCACAAAGTCCAACTTACATAGCTTGACCTTTTTCTTTATTCCATTTATTTCTGATATATTTTACCGAAACAATTTTTCCAGGATTTACAGTAAGTAAAAATAAGAATTCATTAACACGGTCTGTCAACATGACTTTGCAATTTTGAAAAGTAGCAGCTAGGTTATTACCTCACAAAATGTCAGTTGAAGATATATTCAACAGGATTATCTTTAGGGCAATACATATAAAGTAATGGGATTCTTCTTGCCTTATATACTATACTCTGATAGCTGAAGTACACAGTACAAACACAAAATAAATAACAATAGATCAAATGTAATGCTTAAAAATGAAAATAATCAATAACCAAAGTATTATGTGAAAGGAAACTGTGAGGGAAAAAGTAAAAAAATATTTTTATATTATTTATTTTTTAAAGTTTATTTACTTTGTTTTGAGAGAGAGTTTAAGCTGGGGAGGGGCAGAGAGAGGGACAGAGAGAGAATCCCAGGCAGGCTCCACATTGCCGGCAGAAAGCCTGATGTGGGGCTCGAACTCACAAACTATGAGATCATGACCTGAGCCAAAATCTAGAGTCGAATGATTAACCAACTAAGCCACTCAGGCACCCCAAAATATTTTTAAATAAAAGATTAACACACGCTAAAAGTTAGGTTATCAAAAGTTATTTGTGTTCCTTTCTGTTTCACTAAAATTTAGTGGAACAAAATGCAAGCTGCAATACTAATATAATGTAAATCAGTAAGATATATAAAATTAAAAGCATATTAGCTCTCAAGAATATTAACAGATCCCATATATCTTTTTGGCCTGAGCTCAATGAATTTGCTTGAAGCAGAAAAATGGTATTTCATGTCATATATCCATCTCTACCTTTAAACGGAAATGCTAGAGGTGCTTGGGTGGTTCAGTGGATTAAGCATCTGACTTTGGCTCAGGTCATGCATGATCTCAGGGCTCATGAGTTCAAGCCCCACGTCGGGCTCTGGGCTGACAGCTCAGAGCCTGGAGCGTGCTTCAGATTCTGTCTCCGTCTCTCTGCCTCTCCCCTGCTTAAGCACTGTCTCTGTCTCTCTCTCGCTCTCAAAATGTAAATAAACAAAAAAAATTTTTTTAAAGATATGACCCTAGTTCTCTAATAAATAAATTAAATTAAATTAAAAATAGTAATAAAAGTAAATACTAACTAAAATCAAGCAAAGTATCAACATACTAGATTTAAGTCAGATGTTTAACTGACTGAGCCATGCAGGCACCCCCAAAATATTTTTAAATAAAAGATTAATACACACTAAAAATTAAGTTATCAAAAGTTATACAGGTCAGTTATAAGTTATAAACATTCTGTTATATAAACAGATGTTATATAGGTTCTGTTAGGCAAACAGGCCTAACAGAAGAAATGAATTAAGAAGTGAATACAGCATACTTAATACCACGATTTACTTGGTTTCCATAAAGGCAACTCTGACACAACTTAACTCAATGAATATGAGTTTTATTCATTTACTCAACATATATTTACTAAACACCTATTAAGTCCCAGACACTCTTCTAACGAATGGTAATACTGCAATAAACAAGATCCTTACTCTTCTTGAGCTTCTTAGAAGAATAAATAATTTCAGAATGACTAATTTCATGTTCTACCCAGTGCCAGGTACATTAAATGGATTATCTCACAGCAATCCTTTGAATAAAGTACTATTATGATCACCATTTTACAGATAAGAAAACTGAGGCTATGAAGTCATTTGCAGGCAGCAAGTGGTAAAAAACAGTCTAAGTCCAGTGGTTAAGAATCTGAGGAGTTTTTTTTTAAGTTTATTTATTTATTTTAGTACTCTACATCTAACATGGGGCTTGAACTCATGACCCTGAGATTAAGAGTTGCATCTTCTTCCAACTGAGCTAGTCAGGTGCCCCAAGCACCCAAGCATCTACATTTCTAACCACTACACTAGGCAGTCTTCCCTCCAAGGCAGTGTTTCACAACTTTTTTTTTTATTATTATTGCACTAAGGAGCCTTTTCAGACATTTTTTTCCTAATCACTCCTGTGAAATAATAGAAAATATATATATTGGTTTCTGCCCCTGGTTCCTGGCACAGAACTCCTTAAAAAAAAAATACAAAACAAAACAAAAAAAAAAACCTTGGAATTCCTTAGTGATAACATCTAAGTCCCTTGGAATTTCCTGGGTGATAGGAATGTCTTTGTTCTAATGAGGTAACTGCTGGTGGGCTCCTGGATGGGGGCTGGTTACCAGAAAGATCAGGCCATGATTAGAAGCTGGAGACTTCCAGAGAAGGAGAGGGGCTGGAAATGGAGTTAATAATTGATGACGCCTACATGATGAAGCCTTCACAAAATCCCAGTAGTATGGGGTTTGGAGAGCTTCCAGGCTGGTGAATATGTGGAGGTGCTGGAGAACGGGGCACCCAGAGAAGACATGAAAGCTCTGTGCCCCTTCCCTCACACCCTGCCCTACATACCCCTTCTCACTGGATGTTCATCTGTATCCTGTATCACATCCTTTTGTAATAAACTGCTGAACAGTAAGTAAACAGTTTTCCTCAGTTCTGTGAGCCACTCTAGCATATTTAACTGAACCTGAGAATGGGGTCATGGGAACCTCCAATTTGTAGGCAATGGGACAGAAGCCTAGGTGACAACCTGTACTTGTTACTGGCACCTGAACTGGGGGGAAGGAGACAGTCTTGTGGAACTAAGCCCCTTAACCAGGGGGACCTGAAGCTCTCTCCAGGCAGTGTCAGAAATGAGTTAAATTGTAGGACACTCAGCTGGTTGCTCAGAGAACCGTCTGGTATGGGACAACCCCACACAGCTGGTACCAGAAGTGCTATGGGTGTGGTAGCAGCGGGAGAGTAAAAGAAAACACACGCAAGTGCAGGTTTTCCAAACATCCCCCTCGTGAAATTTTACCACCACAGATACACTAGATCTGTATGTCCCCTATGTATATGTGTACTTTATACACAAAAAGATTTCTTTACCACCACCACCACCCATCTTCCCCTATCAAGTAAGTTATTTTCACCTCCTTGAGGGCAAGCAACTTCATGCCCATTGAGGATGCATGATCTGGAGCAAAGCTTCTTAACCTCTGACACCTGGGGCCAGATAATCCTTTGTTGTTGGTGCTGCCCTATACTTTAAAAGTTGTTTAGCACCATCCCTGGCCTCTACCTGTTAGAAACCAAGTGGTAACTGTGACAAAGTTGGGTTAAAGTCGCCCAGCCCTAGAAATGCAGGTAAGTAGCAGCAATTGCTTCTCTTGCTGCTCTTTACACAGTCATAAGAACTACAGCTCCTGACTTTGTTCACAGAAAACCTGGAATGGATGGGATATAAGCTGACTGCAAAGGCTGTTATCTCTGTAGCTGGCGTGAAGGAGCACGTGTAACAGCAGCGGCGATGGCAAGAACGGACTAGTATTTTATATAAACGTAGCAGGGAAAGAACCCCACATTAGACCAATAAGTGAAAGGACATTAAATTTTAATAAAATCCATTTATAATAGATGCCATAGAATAAGGCTAAGTAACCCCTCCCTCCAAAATGATGAGTGAGACAAATTGCCTCACTTTAAGTATAGATGAGAACCATAACGAAATCCCTAGGAGAACATTGTGTTTTATAATGGGCTTCCATTGTAGTCACACAATATGCTGGTCAGAAGGAGCCAAGATTAAGGATATAATTAGATGATGATGGGAAGGGCGGCTCTGAGAGTTCCAGACTCAGAATGCATACTGAAAAAGATCAGGGGACACTAAACTCATCTCAAATCCATCACAGGTGGGCTTTCAGGAGATTAATCAGAAAAGCATCTTGTGAGTCTGTGTGGAGGAGGATGGTGAAGAGTGACGTGGTGGTGGTCCTGAGGTCAAAGGGAAAAAGGTCAAAGGGGAAAAGGCAGGGCGATATGCATGACCCTGAAGCAGTTTCCTCAACTGCAAAATGAAATAAGAGTATCTTTATTTCACAGGGCTATGATGAAGATTAAGTGAGAAAATCTGAAAATGGATGGTTCATGGGCATGTAAAAATAGCACAATAACCACGTGACGTTTTTAATCATGTTTAAGCAATGTGGTGGCAAAACTAAGGTAAGCAAACAGAAAGACCTCTGAATAGAAAAGGTTCAAAGAACCAAAGATGAGCTACAAAAAAGATGAGCTAGGTAAGACTTGTGAGATCTCAGAACACCCAGTGGTAAATATTTAGTCTGACAGTGAACAACCAAAGTCATTAAAAAATAGAGAAATATTTCTATATCACAGTAAAGAAGAAAAGAAACTATACTTCAAACAAAAATATATCGTGCTCAATAGTAAAACACTGGAATGCCCATTAAAGTAGGGAAGCAGGGAAGGCTGTCCATATTTCAAGCATTATTTAATACGGACACATAAAATACCATGCAGGGCAATTATACAAGAGAAAAAAGTATAAGCATTGGAAAGAACTTCAAATTACTTTTTACAAACATAATTGCTTATATGAAAATCCTTTTAAAATAAACAAAAATTATTAGGGAAAAAATGAGCCAATTCCGTAAAGTGTAATGGTTGCAAAATCAATAAATTAAAATCAATTGTTTTAGATGGGATCCTGGAACAGAAAAAGGACATTAGGTAAAAACTAAACAAATCTGAATGAAGCATGGACTTTATGTTAATAATGATATATCAAATATTGGTCCATTGGTTGTGACAAACGTACCATGGTAATCCAAAATGCAATCAACAGGAGAAAATAAGCACAGGATATATGTACCATCTTTGTAACTTTTCTATAAATCTACAACTATTCTAAAATAGGTTATTTTTAAAAAATCAACAGTTTCCTTACATAGAAGCAATGACCAGTTAGACAGGGAAAGAAATGGTTCTATTTACACTATGTTAAAAACTAAAATGTACGAATAATAATCCTAAGGGAAAATGTAAAAGGCTAACGTTAAGAAAACCTTAAAAAGAAAATTCTCTTTAGGGACATAAAAGAAAGGAAGAGATCACGTTAACTCAATATTATAAAGATGTCCAACTTCCTTCCCTGAAGTAACTCACAAGTTCAATGCCTTTCAATCACAAACTCAATGGCATCCCTTGGAAACTAAACAAAATGAGTAAATAAAGATTCAAGAATAGAAAAAAAAAAAAAACTAGTAAGACTACTAGTAACAAGACTACTCCTATGAAAGAAAAATCTATACATAGATAAAACAAGGGTTACCAACAAAATAAAAGTATTCATGTAAGAGTAGACACTGATAAAACAGAACCAAATACCCCAGTGGGAATTTAAATCATAAAAAATATGGCATTTAAACTACTAAGAAATATATGAGACGGTTTCATAAAATAGGTTGATTGGGACGACTGCCTGTCAAAAAATTTTTTTTAACTTGACACTCACACATTGGTTACAGCAACATAAATTCCAAATGCGCTAAACTATAAAACTATTAGATGTCTGCAATATATTACAGACAAGGGACTAATCTCCTTACTATATAACAGTGCTTACATATCAGCAAGAAAAAACCTGGGAGAAAATGGATAAAGCACATGAATTCTTCACAGAGAAATAAAAAGAATGACACTTAAGTTTATGAAAAGCTGCTCAATCCCACTCAAAGCAGGAGGCATGCAAATCAAAACCACTCTAAAGATACTACTTCTTACCTATGAAAAGAGCAAACCCGTATGAGGCTATGGCACATGTGAGCACAAACAGATACTCTCATGTATTGCTTCCAAACATGCAAAGTGAGTACACAACCCCTCGGGAGGGCAACTTGGCAGCACTTACAAAATTACAAAAGCATTTATCCTCTGACCAA
>CM053560.1:29303357-29386830 GCA_028646485.1 Cryptoprocta ferox
TCCCCCACTTGCAAATCCAAGTTTTATCCCTTCAGTCCTTCTCAGTTCAATCCATACGGACGTGCGCGGATTACAGAGCTCCCTGCTCTTCCGCCATCTTGTTCGATTTTTTTTTCTATGCAACTATTTAAAAAAAAACAGCCCAACAAACAAAAATCCAGGACCAGACTGGTTCACTGGTGAATCCTACCAAACATTTAAAGAAGAATTAATAACAATCTTTCTCAAACTCTTCCAAAAAACAGAAAAAGAAGGAACAGCTCCAAATTCATTTTATGAGGCCAGCATTACCCTGCTGCCAAAACCAGACAAGGATACCACAAGAAAATTGCAGACCAATATCCCAGATGAATAGAGGTAAAAATCCTCAACAAAATATTAACAAACCAAATTCAATCACATTAAAAGAATCCAACACTATGATCAAGTAGGATTTATTCCAGGGATGCAAGAATGGTTTAACACCTGTAAATCAATGTGACAGGCCACATTAACAAAATGAATAATAAAAATCATATATGATCAGCTCAATAGATGCAGAAAAAGCATCTACCAAAGTCAACATCCATTCATATAACTCTATATGAAGTGGGTACAGAAGGAACGTACCTGAACATAACAAAGGCCTTATGTAACAAGCCCATAGTTAGTACCATACTTAACAGTGAAAAGCTGAAAGCTTCTCCTCGAAGATCAGGAACAAGGCTAGGATGCCCACTCTTGCCACTTTTATTCAACATAGTATTAGAAGTCCTAGCCAGAGCAATTAGGTAAGAAAAAGAAATAAAAATCATTCAAATTGGAATGCAAGAAGTAGAACTGTGACTATTTGTGGATGACATACTATATTTAGAAAACCCCAGGGCTCCTGGCTGGCTCAGCTGGAAGAGCATGGGACTCTTGATCCCATTCAAGCCCCACGTGGGGTACCAAGAGCACTTGAATAAATTTAAAAACTTAAAAAATAATAATAATAAAGAAAACCCCGAAGACTGTTTAAACCAAAACACCAAAAAACCGTTGGAATGAATAAATGAATTCAGTAAGTTGAGGATTAAAAATGAGTATACAAAAATCTTGTTGTGCTTTTATACACCAATAACGAACTATCAGAGAAGTTAAGAAAATAATCGCATTTACAATTGCATCACAAAGAATAAAATCCCTAAAAAGAAACTTAACCAAGGAGGTAAAAGATCTGTACACTGAAAACTATTAAACACTGATGAAAGAAACTGGAGGCAAACCACAAATAAATGGATAAAATGCTCATGTTTGAAATAATTGTTAAAATGTCTGTACTGCCCAAAGCAATTAAAGACTCAATGCAATCTCTATCAAACTTCCAATGTAATTTTCACAGAAAGGGAAGAAACAATCCTAAAATTTTCATGGGATCACAGAAGACTCCAAAAAGCCAAAGCAATCATGAAAGGAAGAACAAAGCTGGAGGCATCGTGCTCCCTGATTTCAAACTACATTACAAAGCTGTAGTAATTAAAACAGTATGGTATTGGCATAAAAACAGAAACATAGATCAGTGGGACAAAGAGCCCAGAAATACACTGACACATATGTGGTCAATTAATTTACAACAAAGGAGCCAAAATATATAATGCGAAAAGGACAGTCTCTTCAGTACATGGTTTTGAGAAAATTGGACAATCACATGCAAAAGAATGAAACTTGGGGGGCGCCTGGGTGGCTCAGTCAGTTAAGCGTCCAACTTCAGCTCAGGTCATGATCTCATGGTTCTTGAGTTCGAGCCCCGCATCGGGCTCTGTGCTGATAGCTAGCTCAGAGCCTGGAGCCTGTCTTCAGATTCTGTGTCTCCCTCTCTCTCTGTCCCTCCCCTGCTCATGCTGTCTCTCTCTCTCTCTCTCTCTCTCTCTCTCTCTCTCAAAAATAAAGAAAACATTTTAAAAAAATTTTTTAAAAAGAAACTTGGCCGCAAAGTAACTCAAAATGGATTAAAGACTTAAACCTAAGACCTGAAACCATAAAACTCCTAGAAGAAAACGCAGGAAGTAAACTCCGTGACATTAGTCCTTGCAAGGTTTTTTAGGGGGTTGACACCATAAGCAAGAGCAACAAAAGCAAAAATAAACAAGCTGGAACTACTTCAAACTAAAAAATTTTGCACAACAAAGGAAACCGTCAACAAAATGAAAAGGCAACCTCCCGAATGGGAGAAAATACTTGCAAACCTGTATCTGATAAGGGGCTAATATCCAAAATATATAGAGAACTCTTACAACTTTATATCAAAAAACCAATCCAATTGAAAAATGGGTGGAGTGGGGCACCTGGGTGGCTCAGTTGGTTAAGTGTCCAACTTCAGCTCAGGTCATGATCTCATGGTTCACGGGTTCGAGCCCCAGGCTGGGCTCTGTGCTGAAGGCTCAGAGCCTGGAACCTGCTTTGAATTCTGTGTCTCCCTCTCTCTCTGGCACTCTGTCTCTCTCTTATAAAATGAATAAATATTTTTTTAAATGGGTGGAGGATCTAAATAGACATTTTTTCAGAGACATAAAGATGGCCAATAGGTACATGAAAAGGTGCTCAACATTACTATTAGGGAAATGCAAATCAAATCCACAATGAGCTATCACCTCATATCTTTTAAAATAATTATCAAAAAGACAGGAAATAACAAGTGTTGGCAAGGATGTGGAAAAAAGGGAACACTTATGCACTGTTAATGGGAACGTGAATTGATACAGCCACTATGGAAAACAGTACAGAGGTTCCTCAAAAAATTAAAAATAGAACATATAATGCAGCAATTCTACTTCTGGGTATCCAAAGGAAACAAAACACTACTTTGAAAAAATACATGCACCCCTTCATTCATTGCAGCATTATTTACAACAGCCGAGACATGGAAACACCTAAGTGTCCATCAGTGGATGAATGGATAAAGAAATTGATAAACTGATATATATATATATATATAGTGTGTGTGTATATATATATATACACACATACACACACACACAAAATTACTTAACTATAAAAAAGAAGGAAATCTTGCTATATGCCACAAAATGGATTGATCTTGAGGGATTATATACAGTAAGTAAATTAAGTTAGACAGAAAGAAAAAAAATACCATATGATCTCCCTTATGTGTGGAATCTAAAAAACAACTGAGCTTGAAACAGAGAAAACTGGTGATTACCTGGGGGGGGGGGGAGCGGTGATGACAAAAAGAATAAAAGAGGTCAAAAGGTAGAAACTTCCAGTTATAAATAAATCATGGGGGGGTGGGGGTGCCTGGGTGGCTTTGGTGGTTATCCAACTCTTGATTTCAGCTCAGGTCATGATCTCATGGTTTGTGAAATCGAGCCCTGTGTTGGGCTCTGCGCTGAGTGTGGAGCCTGTGTAGGATTCTCTCTCCCTCTCTCTCTCTCAAAATAAATAAACATTTATAAATAAGTCATGGGGAGATAATATACAGTATGGAGACTATAGTTTAATAATATTGTATTAATATTTGTAAGTTCCTAGGAGAATAAATCTTAAAAGATTCCATCACTCAAACACACACAAATCTAACTATGCATGGTGAAAGATGTTAACTAGACTTATCATCTCACTATATACAAATATCGAATTATATCCTATACCTGAAACTAATATGCTATATGTCAAATAGATCTCAAAATAAAACACCCAAACTGAAGAAGCCCTTTGGTAATGATGCATGTGTGTTTAATATACATTAAGTGTGAGGAACAATATATAGAATATTGTGGTGGGGGAATTTGAAACTGTAGATTGTGGTGACATTCACAGTTGTTTCTTACAGGAGGTAGTGCAGGTAGAAAACTGGGAAGATGGTGGGGCAGGTAAAAAAAAAAAAAGGCAATTTTTTAACCATCTTTTTTTAACTTTATTTATTTATTTTGAGAGAGAAAGCATGCACAGGAGGGGCAGAGAGAGAGGGAAAGAGAGAAGAGAATCCCAAGCAGATTCCACAATGCCAGTGTGGAGCCTAATGCAGGGTTTGAACTCACAAACCATGAGATCATGACCTTAACCAAAATCAAGAGTTGGACGCTCAACCAAATAAGCCACCCAGGCACCCCAACAGCTTTTAGAGTTTTGTGTGTGTGTGTGTGTGTGTGTGTGTGTGTGTGTGAGAGAGAGAGAGAGAAAGAGAGAGAGAGAGAAAATCTAACCATGGATATTTATTCCCAAATTAAAAAGTTAGATGAAAACATGTTTTGTTTTGTTTTTTTACAAACTTTTCACAGGGAAGGTCTTCATAAGCATAAAGAAAACTAGTAAACATGACTACTAAAAATGTTAAATTTATATGCTCAAAAACCCAATCATCAAGTTAAAAAGACAAAGGAGAAAATTTAATATATGACAAAGCTAATTTAAAAAAATTTTTTTAATGTTCATTAATTTTTGAGAAAGATACAGAGACAGCATGGGCAGGAAAGGGGCAGAGAGAGAAGGAGACAGAATCTGCACCAGGCTCCAGGCTCTGAGCTGTCAGCACAGAGCCCGACAGGAGGCTTAAAACCCTCTGTGATCATGACCTGTGCCAAAGTTGGATGCCCAACTGGACTGAGCCACCCAGGTGCCCCACAATGCTCATTTTTATACATAAAAGGGCTCTCAGAAATCACTAAGCACAACATGACTGACTTTCAGAAAAAGATAAAGCATCCAAAAAGCAATAAAAAATATAAATGTCTCTCAAGCATATGAAAAGATACTCAAAGAACTTATTAAGAAAACACAAATTAAAACAAGATGCCATTTTATACTAGTACACTGAAAAAGATTCGTAATAACCAATGTTGGTGAGAACAAAAGGAAACACATTCTTTCACACAGGTGTAAATATAAAATAGTATAGCTTTTTTGAGGTGTAGTTTGGCAACAACTAGGTGAATTTTAAATACGTATACTCTTTGACCTAGCAATTTCTTTTCTAGAAACTCACGCTATATACTCCCACAAGCAAGATCTTATATATGTGCACCACAGCATCGTTTGTTTGTTTTTTAATGTTTATTTACTTTTGAGAGAGAAAGAGAGAGAAACAGAGTGTGAGTGGAGGAGGGGCAGAGAGAGAGGGAGACACAGAATCTGAAGCAGGCTCCAGGCCCTGAGCTGTCAGCACAGAGCCTGACGCGGGCTTGAACACACGGACTGTGAGATCATGACCTGAGCCGAAGTCTGACACTTAACCAACTGAGCCACTCAACCACCCCATGTTTCTTCTTATTCTGGTCTTTTACTTTAGAATATATTTTTATTATGGACTTTATATACTCATACAGTTTCTACAGATAGTATTATTTTCATGATAAAAATCTAATATTGGGTTTTTTTAAACTGGAAGTGAAATGTTCATGGAATATTCTATACTGAGTAAAAAGCACTATGTAAGTACTGGTATTATCAGCACTCTAAAGTTTCCACTGCAGCACGAATCAAAATTATTCAGTAATTTATTCACTGCTGAAAAATGGAGATGACCTAAACCAACAACCTAATCAGGAAACAATAAGGTATTTTCAGACATTCACAATCAGAGACTAAGAACTCCCAAGCTAGTGACTGTTAGCTTGAGGGGTCTGTCAGAATCACCTATGGGCTTTGCTGTGGGTACATTTAGGGGGAGTTGTTTTTCAAAATACACATGCCCAGAATCTCCTCCCAGGTATAGGACCTCAAGCAAGTTAAGTCCCAATTATCAGATGGTGGGTTTGGGGTTCTTTCTTACAGAAAGGCAATGACAGCTCTGCCCCAAGGCTGTGTCCTGTGCTACAGGCCAGCAATTCTCAAGTGGAGCGTCATGACAGCTACTAGTAAGAAAACTAAAAAGACTTTCCAATAATCTTCCAAAACTGCTCAATAACTTCCTTAAAATTAAATAAAAGGATTATCTCTATGTTAGCCTCACTTTAGTCTGTGCTGTGATACGCATTTTGCTAAAGGAGAAGGAGATGAGCAGTGACCCAGAATAAAGAGAGGAGTGGGGGACGCAGTTTGAAACCATCCCATGGATAATTCTAATTCTCCTCAACCTAGTAGTAAGCAAAAAAAATATAAAGTTACAATTAGTTGAAAGCCACATGCCAAAATAGTGGGAAGAACTATGTGGTGCATTCTGTGATTTTACAATGACTTTGACTTTCCTTATTTGTGTATGGATATGTCTTTAATGAGGAAGAAAGCCAAAAGATACATAAAGAAAGCTTGAGTAACAATGACACTGCATAATGATATGAACAAAAATTATGGAAGTAAAATGTGTCAGTAAATTTATAAGATTACTAAACCAAAGCCAAAGCAACAATGAAAGGGAAAGTTGCAATACAACACTAATCAATCATGTTAAATATGTTGAAATGTGTAAAGTCTAGAAACTCTAACTTTAGACAATAAAATGAAGTTTAAGTTTACAGGAACTACAGGGAGGTGCATCTGGGTGGCTCAGTCTGTTGAGCATCTGACTTGAGCTCAAGTCATGATCTCATGGTTCATGAGTTCGAGCCCCACATCAGGCTCTCTGCTGTCAGTGCAGAGCCTGCTTTGGATCTTCTGCACCCTCTCTCTCTCTGCCCCTCCCCCACTCCCACTCTCTCAACAATAAACATTAAAAAAATATGTAGTTTACAGGAACTACAGAGACTACACAGGAAAAAAAAACATGACACCGCAATTAGGCAAATCCGTAACGTAGAACGTTCTATAATTAGCTTAGACTTTTTAAAAAGTCAATTGGATGGAGAAATGATTAAACCATAACTGGATCCCTGGTTTGGAAAAACTAGCTATAAATGATATTTTTGTAATAACTGGGGAAATCTGAATATAAACTAGGTGTGAGATATACGAGAATTATTAACCATCTTCAATGAGATAAAGGTGTTACAATGATGAAGGTGAAGCCTGAAGCACTGGGGGGGGGGGGGTGAGGTGTCACGATGTATGAGATCCAAGTGTGTGTGTGTGTGTGTGTGTGTGTGTGCACGCCTGCGAGCAAGAGAGAGAATGTGTATCTAGATGTGTGCATGTGCAGATATATATCATACATCAGTATATAGTTGAAGCAAATATGATTTTTAAAAGGTTCATATCATTGAATCTAAGCAGAGATCACGTATTATTCTTCCAACTTTCTTGTTCATGTGAAAATTCTTCATGTTAGAAAATTACTTTAAGCTTATCCTTCAATAGCACAATACTGCATCTTTTAATATTCCTGTGGCATAAGGGACTGGAAAAAAGTAAGACTTTTTGATAATACAGCATAATATTTTTAGATCAGCTAAATTTATTCTCACTTTTTAAAAATCTTTAAATCGAGGATTTCTTTACTAAAAGGCACCCACAAGCCCTCCTTACTCCCTTGCAAAGTTCACTAGGGTTCTGTCTGAAAGGTCTGTGATGCTCGCAGAAATGATGTGCAGCGCTTCATCTGTGATGTATGTTGTGGCATAAATGAAACAGTACAAACGATAATTGGTTTATTTGGGTTTTTTTTTTAAGTTTATTTCTTTTCAGAGAGAGAGCGTTGAGTGGGGGAGGGACAAAGAGAGAGGGAGATAGAAAATCCCAAGCATGCTCCCAGCATGGAGCCCTATGCAGGGCTTGAACTCAGGAACCATGAGATCATGACCTGAGCTGAAACCAAGAGTCAGAGGCTTAACTGAGCCACCCAGGAGCCCTTATTTGGGTTGTTTTTTTTTTTTAACTGTTGTTTTTATATCCTTTCTTTTAACCATTCCAGACACTTATTTAGAGACAGTAATATGAACATAAATGATATTGTGAAAACTTGATATAATTCACTGGGGTGCCTGGGTGGCTCAGTCAGTTAGGCATCCGACTTCGGCTCAGGTCATGATCTCACGGTTCATGAGTTTGAGCCCTGCATCAGGCTCTGTGCTGACAGCTCAGAGCCTGGAGCCCGCTTCGGATTCTGTGTCTCCCTCTCTCTCTGCCCCTCCCCCCTCTCAAAAATAAATAAACATTAAAAAAATTTTTTTAAATAATAACTCCCTGAGAAAGACTTAACATATTGGATATGTTATAATAAAGTACTTGATAGCAGAGCAAATCACTACATTTAAGAACATATTTTCTTTTAATAAATAATTTTTTCCTCAGAACAAAAATTTATTTGCCTGGTGGGAAGATTATGAGAAACACTGTTCCAACTCAAATAACAAAACTCATAAAGGTTCCCCCACCATAAGGCCTACCACAGTGCCCAGCATACAGTAAACATTTTGAATAAAGAACTATCCTTTGGATAAAGCCTTCCAGGAAATATTTGCATCCTCCTTCCACTTCCTGAACACTGTATGACACATAAGGAATTAGTCATATTTGTACCTTATAATATGGGTGTGTATTTCTCTCATGGGCTTTAATTTATAAATTAGGAAAAACAGCATTATACAGGAAGCTAAGACACTGTCGTCCATTTTGTATGAATGATACCTGAAGCCTTTTTCGCCTTTAGGATTGTTTCATTTCATATACTTTTTCATATTTGAAACATCCCAATTTTAAAATAGGCTAGCATAGGTTAATGGTCAATGCATGATTCAAAAATCATTTAGAATACACTCCTTTTGTCCATTTCAAATGTATGGAACACAGACATAAAATCTTCTACTAATTGTTCTTATACAATTTGGTGAAGTTGTTATAAATTGTAAAATTCCTTAAAAAATTGAATCCCCGCATAGTAAGGGAAAGCAGTAAGAAAACCATATTAAAGATGATGATACTAAATGCAATTAAGTATCGTGGGTTGGATCTTGAAACAGAAAAGGGACATTAGTGGAAAAACTAGTGAAATTCAAATAAATTCTAGAGTTTGTTAATAGTACTGTATTAATGTTAATTTCTTTGTTTTAATAAATGCACCATGGTTATGTAAGATTTTATATTAGAGGGAGCTGGGCAAAGGGTATCCAAAACTCTATTTTTGTAACTTTTCTGTAAATTTTAAATTATTTCAAAATATAAAGTTTTAAAGATAACTTTAGTGGTTAAATCTGTTTAGTTTATGTCTAGACAACACACAGGGAGCGAGGAGAGGTAGGAAAAGGAAAACACCCAGATACATAATTCAAGCTTCTCAAATCTGTGACTAATCTTCCTGCCTATTCTCAGCACAGTTGGCACTCAGGGTTCTATTTGGTTTGTACAAAGCTCTACAGAATAGAACTTTTTTTCCCCCTAAAAACCTCAAACGGAAATGGCTTGCTTTTCCCCTCGGTTTTTTCTTTCTTATCATAACACAAAGCAACAGAGACTAGTACCAACAGTGCAAGTTAAAAAAGATACAACCCCTTGGATTCTAAGGATAAAGGAAGATGAGAAAAGTCTGAACTGTTTTACAATCCTACCAAAGAAAGCATTTAACCAACTTTCTCAAGAAACAAGCAGAGGAATCAGAATCAGTAACTACTAATTTTACTGTGATTTAGTAAAATGCAACTCTATACTAAAGAAGACAGCATAGGAAAATATTTGTTGTAATCTGCCCTTTTCCATACCATTACTCAATGCAATTCTTATGTTACTCTCCCAGGGTATCCTAGGGGTCACAGACCACCTACAAAATAACTCTCTGACCTCCCCAGCTATGCAGAGACACAAGAAAACCATTTGATTTAACTCAAATAACAGAAAGAAGAATATCTTCTCAAAGAAGCATTTCTGCTTATTTATCAATTGCCTGCTATGAAAATAGTACAGAACACAGAAAAAAATCACATAAAAGATGTTATGTGATAGACATTAGTACAGTAAGCATCCTTAATTTGTACTAAGTTAAGTCTGAATTAAAAAGTACTCCAAAGGAAACTGTACCAATTATCAAAACAGAGTATTACTGAAATGGTTTTATATGACATTCCATTCCATTGAATAAGAAATTTACAACAACACTCTGTTTGGGAAAGTGTTGAGTGACTGTGGGAGGTACTCTCAACACTGTTGATGAAAACTTAAATTAGTTCATCCTTTTAAGAGGGTAATTTGGCATTTTTGACCATTTTCTTCTTTTCAAAGTGCTCTCCTTCCTTGGCTTCTGTAACAGGTTCTTCTCTTTATTTCCCTCTTGCCTTGTCTCCTTCACTGATTTTTAACTGTTATTAGGCCTTGGAGCTCTGTCCGAACCACCTTCTTTTTGATGAATTATAGTTTCTCCCCAGATCGTATCTACTTGTGGCTTGGAGTAAGCCACTGTAAGTGACAACTATACAAGGGTGATGACGTCTAAATAAATTTTGCCCCAAATTTCTCTCCTGAACATTCCTCTTCAACACTCTGAACTCATGTTCTTCAACTTCAAAGGCATCCTCAAAATTGCCCAGCAACACTACCATTCCTTGCTAATCAGTCCACTTCCCCACTCTCTAAAACTTAGGACAGCATCTCGCCTTCTGGAAATCCTCCTTAAACCTTGAATACCCTCCTGACCTCTCCCCTCACTCCCAACAGAAAACACTCCCCACTTCAAGAAGATTAGCAAAATAAAAACAGCTTTCCCTCAACTCTGACCATCAACCGTTCATCACTTCTCCCCACATCCCTTCTTTCTCAGGACGACCCCTTACTGCCTGTACTCTTTAGACTACACAGTCATCTTGCCTTCTCAGGAACCTTGCACTATTATCCATCATTCTCTCGTTCATGTTCTCTCTCAATATAAAGATTCACTCATAAATTGAACGATTATTAAACACGAATATGCATATCCCTTGATTCAACAAGTCTCCTTCAAGGAATTTATACAAAAGACTAGTACAAAGATTTAACTGCAAAAATATTCACCCTACTGTTTTCTAAATAGCCGAAAAGTACAACCTACGTAAAAGCAGAAAAATGATTAAATACACTGGAACACATCTATACTATGACCTGCTACAGAGCTATTAAAACTGTTACTTTTCTTTCCCTACATGGAAACATTCACAATTTATAGTCAAACAAAAATAGAAGGCTTCAAAACCGTACAAATTTTATGAGCCCATTTTTTTAAAGAAAGAAGCATAATACATATTTATAAGCTCCAAATACGCTCTGGTTACTAAAATGTTCAACTGACTGGGTGAATGTTACAAGAGGTTTTTACTTTCTTCTTTTTACTTATCTATAATTTTGAATTTACCAAAAATATCTATATACATAATTAAAGATTCTATTGAATTCACAGAAAAAATCTAAATACTAAGCAAATACAAGTATATGACTACAAAAAATTGAACTAAGAGGATAAAGTATGCAATTATCATTAATGTATTTTATTTTATTAATGTTTTATTTATGTTTGAGAGAGAGAGAGAGACAGAGTGTGAGCAGGGGAGGGGCAGAGAGAGGGGGAGACACAGAATCTGAAGCAGGATCCAGGCTCCGAGCTGTCAACACAGAGTCCGACGTGGGGCTCGAACTCATGAGCTGCGAGATCATGACCTGAGCTGAAGTCAGACGCTTAACCAACTGAGCCACCCAGGGACCCTTCATTAATGTATTTTAAATTAAAACATGTTCTTATTTGGGGAGAGAAAATGTTTTTGGTATATAATGAAGTTTTCTACTCTCTTCTGAGTCCTGATAAAACGTACCCTCATGGTGGAGTGACACCTTTTACATAAAGCCAAAAGAGGTCCTCATCTACAGGAGACTAGATAAAGATGAACAAACTTTAATATATTCATACAAAGGAATACTGCTCATCAATAAAAAGGAACAAGTTAATGGGACGCCTCGGTGGCTCGGTCAGTTTAACATCCTACTCTGGATCTCCTCATGCCCACGTCAGGTTCGTGAGTTCAAGCCCCGTGTCAGACTCTGCGCTGTGTCAGCGCAGAGCCTGCTTGGAATTCTCTCTCTCCCTCCCTCTCTCTCTCAAAAATAATAAAGTTAAAAAAAGGGTGGCAGGGACAAGTTACTGATATATACAATATGGCTAAATCTCAAAAACATTATGCTGAGAAAGACTGACACAAGGAATATGCTACATGACTCCATTTAAATGAAGATCTAGAACAAGATAAACTAATCTACTGTGGGAAAAGATGAGAATAAGGGTGAGACGGTTGACTGGGAAGGGGACGCAGTAAGTTCCTGGGTGACATTAATGTTCAACAACACGACGGTGTTGCACTACACAGGTGTGTGTGTTTATTAACATTCAAAACTCATCCAATGGTTCACTTAGGATCTGTGCCTATTATAACTAGCTGGTGGTATGCGTGCAGGAATGTTTTCAGGGTGATCTATCCTGGATGTCTGCAAGTTACTTCACAAGCATCCCCCTTTAAAAAAAAAAAAAAAAAAGGTCTTAATAATTCTCTCTCTCTCTCCCTCTGACCCTCTCCCCCACTTGTGTTCTCTCTCTTTAAAATAAAAAATAAAATAAAATAAAGGTCTTAATAGAGGGATACATAGAGACATAATTTAAAAAATTATAGAAGACAGGTGGTGGGTATAATTCTCCCAACTTTTTTATATGTCAGAAAATTCTCATAATAAAATGTTGGAAAAATTTAACTTTCAATAAAGTCAGCTAGCAAAGGCAAACTACCTGGTTAAATCTATGCATTTGAAAGCAGGAAAAGAAATAGAAGAAACCTTCCTACTTTTTCAATTACCAAATGATTTTACAACTTGGGAGTAATTTTCCAATGGCAGAAAACATCCCTTAACAACAGACATGAAAACATTTTAGCAACCAATTGCCATTTCTGTAAAGTCACAAGCATTTCTGCAAGTTGACAAATATGGATGCTTTTTTGGGAAGTTCATTTGCAAACCACCTTTGGACAATGACATAATAAAGAGGTAAGAGCTATTACCTATGTCATAACCAATTATGGACACAATTACATACACCTTGATACGAACTATTGAAAATATTGGTATGAAAACACACAGTATACAGGTCAAAACAGACCACCAGCTATTCATCAAGCTTTTCCTAAAAGACACAGAAAATAATAATAAATAATGCTTAATTGCTAATTTATAATACAAAAAAACTTTCCTAATTAAACTTTTTAGGAAACATAAATTATAAACTGAAAATTTCGGTTTTAGTTATCATAACAAAATCTTGTTTACATTGATCTTTAAAATATTTTTTAATGTTTATTTTTGAGAGAGAAAGGAGAGCAGGGGCCTGCTAGTGGGGGGCACGGGCAGAGGAAGAGAGAGACAAAAGAATCTGAAGCAGGCTCCCTGCTGTCAGCGCAAAGCCTGAAGTGGGGCTCAAACCCATGAACTGTGAGATCACGACCTGAGCTAAAGTCCAACACTCAAGTGACTGAGCCACCCAGGTGCCCCTAAAATATTTTTAAATCTTTGCTGAAGAAAATGACATGAAGGCCTCCTAGAAATCCTTACTAATCATTCTGTAGATGATAAACATCAGCTATAGAAGATACAGTAAAATAACCTAAAAGAAAAAATTGAAACCTTCACAAATTTGTTATGAATATTTTAGTTTCTGAATATAATCTCTCCACAGATTTGTATAGTATATATTACTATATATCATGTGTATATATACTTGTGAAGTTGCATATACAAAAAAACTATATATGCTACACTTTGAATGATTTAAGGGTTTTTCAACAGTCATTGTGCATTTACTTTTTCAATAATTCTATATTTGATTTTTGTCATGCACATGGACACTGAACCTAACCCCCACGTAAGCTGTAACTCCACCATATAATATAGCCTCCCACAGTAATTTCCCATCCCCCCAAATTCTCTATCAGTTATGCTGATAAGTCTAAAGAAGATTCACATACATTATAAAAAATTCCTTCAACAAGTATTTATTCAAAGCTTAATATGCGCCAAACATGGGAACAGACAGGATATATAATGACAAATAAATCACACTACCCCAGCCCTCAGAGAACTTACAAGATATGGAGGGAGAGGAATGAGAGACAGCAAATAAGTAAACAAAGATAAATGTGTTTATAAATAGAATTATGAAAGAAAGTTACAGGATGGAATGATGTTCGAAAGAGACAGAACCTACTTATGGTTAGCAGGTCAGACCTCTCTGAGATGATATTAAAGCCCAGCCCTAATGACCAAGCAACAGCTGGTTTTGCAAAGAGAAGGAGGGAAGAGTATCCCTTCAGGAGTCCTAGCATGTGCAAAGGCCCAGAAGGAGGAACACGCCCAGTAGGTTGAAGTAACAGAAAGGCCAGTGTGACTATGGCACAAACTACAGACAAAGGTGAGACTGGTTTCAGTGAGGGCTTAGTAAGAATGTTGGATTTTGTTCTAAGTGTAAAAGAAAATCATTGAAGGATACTAGCAAGGGAGACTGACACAGAGTCTTTTCCTTGGTATGGCAGGAGTTGTAAAAGAGTTAAGAACAGAAGCTAAAGTAGTACAGACATAACACAACAGAACACCAGGCGAACTAGGAAGTGGAAAGGAAGGGCTGAGATATTCTGACAAGAGAATTGGTAAGGCGGGCTCGTAAGGCAAGGGGGGCGGGAGACTGTGTGAACACCTGCACACACCATGGTGCTATTCACAAGGGTGACAGAGTAAGAAAACAAGCTTGGTCCTGACGGTGTGGGGAAGGTTTAGGGGGAATCAGGAACAATTTAGACACGATACCTTCGAGATGCCTGTAGACAACCAAAAGGTTATGATGAGTAGGCAGCTGGATTTAGGTCAGGGGCTGGGACTTAGGGGCATATTGATCAAGTTCTTTAAACTGACCTGGATGTCTATAAAATACAAATGGGCCACACTCCAGATCTTATGTATCAGTATGACCACGAGTACATGCACATTTTTAACACGCTCAGGTGATTCTGAGGTCAACTGGAGCCTGAGAAGCACCTGTGTAAATAGATTTTAATGTTATAGTTCATCACCTAGGGATATAACTCTTTACAGAAGAAAACACTATGTTGAGCAATAAGATAATTGTTCGACTAATTGAAAGTTATCTAATCTCCTCCAGGCATACAACATTATAGAGGAAACACTGTTCTAATTAGCCATTCTTTCAAATGACATTTACTGAAGGCCACTCTGAAGGTGAGTAATTTTTTATTTCCTAAATTATTTCCTTACAAAATACACACGAAATGTCTCACAAGTGAATAAATCAAGGTCCAGAAAGGTAGAGTCTCGCCCAAAGGACACACGATCAATAGAGCCAAAATTCACGAATCAAGATAACACCAGTTCCAATCTGCTTTCCACCACACAAAAACGCCACAAAGCTCATGACTACAACACTCACCATCTGTCACATGTCATGTGCAAAAATGATTACAGCTGACCCTTGAACAACACGGGTTTGAAGTACATGAGGCCACTAATACGCAGACTTTTCTTGATAAATACAGCACAGTACTGTAAATATTTTCTCATGGTTTTCTTAACATTTTTCTCTAGCTTACTTTATTATAACACAGTATATAATACATATAGCTTAAAAAATGTTACTTGACTGTTGATGTAACCAATAAGGCTTAGGGCCAACAGTAGGCTCTTAGCAGGCAAGTTTGGGGGGAGTCAAAAGATATACATGGATTTTCCACTGAGTAGGGGTCAGTGCCCTTAACCCCCATTTGTTCAAGGGTCAAACGTATAAAAGATAAAGTGGGGTGAGTGCCTTATGAGGAACAGAAAAGACAATGAAAGTAAGAAGGAAAAAATTACTTCTTCATTTTCACTACTGAAAAGTTTTATAACTGCAGAAGCTATAAATTCTACCTTTCAAAGCATCCACAAAAGCTCCTAATAGCAAAAGTGTTTTTACTCCTATACAGAAAGCCCTAAGACTCTACCTAACTTAACCTACTGCCTCTTCAGAGACTTTGGGCCTTCAATTAAAAAAAAAAAAAAAAAAAAAAAAAAGCTACCTACACAATGGCTACAAAAGCCCTGTATAAATCTAGCTCTATAATTGCCTAAGGTCACAAAACATGTCATCCACGACTACCCTCAAGTGTCCTCATCAGTAAAATGAGAACACAGCGTTTGGGATAAAGAACCTATACACTTAACAGTCACTATTATTTATAGTTATCATTGGAAGAACATACATATAATAATCTATAACTGTTAGATTTTATTTTTTTCCATTTTTTTAACGTTTATTTATTTTTGAGAGAGAGACTGAGCACACATGGGGGGAGGGGCAGAGAGAAAGGGAGACACGGAATCCAAAGCAGGCTCCAAGCTCCGAGCTGTCAGTGCAAAGCCGGACATGGGGCTGGAACCCATGAACGGTGAGATCTTGACTTGAGCTGAAGTCGGCCGCCGAACTGACGGAGGCACCCAGGCGCCCGTTAGAGATTTCATCTTTACATGGGACGCTGGATTTTGCTTCAAGTATATCCTTCTATCTATCTCCATCTCTACAACTAGTAATGTTTCTTCAAATGCTGGCAAATCCTCTTTGCTGACTGCCCCCAGACAAGAATCAATCCCCCGACTATAAACGCAGGGTACCTCTGTACTTACCTTTTCACAACACTTTTAATGTTTGTAAACTGTTCATTATCCCCAAGCTAGACTTTAAATTCGCTGAAGGCAGAAGCTGTGTCTTGTTCATTTCTAATCATTCAACATCTGAGTGGTTATTCTGTGCCTTGCACTGATCTAGGTCCTGACGACAAAGCAGTGAACAAAACAGTCTCCGCCCTCCTCAGACCATATACTCCAAAGAGATAAAGAAATACTGACATAGGGGTGCCTGGGTGACTCAGCTGGTTAAGTGGCCCACTCTTGATTTCGGCTCAGGTCACAATCTCATCATCCTGAGATCCAGCCCCATGTTGGGCTCTGTGCTAACAGTGAGGAGCCTGCTTGGGATTCTCTCTCCCTCTCTGCCCATTCCCTGCTCACATACATCCTCTCTCTCTCTCAAAAATATATAAATAAACATTAAAAAAATAGAGATACTAATATATATCACTTAATAATAAATATTATTAAATAAAGGAGAAAAAGGAGGGCTAGAAAATACTCTAGGAGCTAGGTTGCTATGTTACATTGGTTATCAGGGAAAGAGCCTCACATATGACTGAAATCTGAATGGGTGGAGCAAGTCACACAGATACCTTGAGGAGTCATCCAGACAGAGAGGGAGAAGAGTGAGTGCAAAAGCCCTGAGGCAGGAACATAGTTGTTATGTGGGAAAAATTCAAAGGCAAAGGGATGGAGCATAATAGAGACATATAGGAGGGCAAGCTCTGAGAGAAGAGTGCCATGATCTATGTTTTAAAGAATCACTCAGCCTCCTGTAACATGCTTAGAGAATATAGAAGCAGTGAACCTCATCAGGATCCTGCAATAATCCAGAGGAGCCAAAAACGGTGGCTTGAACTAAGTGAGTGATGATGAGGACCAGCTGCATATTAGTCAGGTTTTGAAAACAGAACTCACAAAATCTGATGAACTGGATGTGAAAAGAGAGAAAGACAAATCAAGGAGAGATTTTAAAAGATTAGGAAGAACAGAATTCCCATTAACTAAGACAAGAAAGTCGGAGGAGCAATTTTCGCAGAACCCAGCAAACTGCCCAGTACGAAGTAGACACTCAAATATTTGTGAATTGAATTTAACTGAATAAACTCCCAAAATGAAACCATAAACTCAATGTATTACTTTCTCTTTGTGCTAATTTCCTTTAGTGATGTTTGCTGATTACACAAAGAGACTTAGCCACCAACAACGGTTCACGTGCTTACATGGAAACCTTACGCTGCAACACAGCAACTAATCCTTACATCTGAAGTACCAGCTTCAGTTTTAAATCGACAATTCTCTTGGATATGAGAGAAATCTGCCATGAAAGCTCTGTGACAGCCTGAGGATTCTTACACCCAAAATAATTAACCTGTTCCTTAACGATGTCATATTCCTGGAAGGTCCAGCAGTGCAAATAGAACCCCCTAGGGCAGAATTAATTGAAAATTAAAACACTTAATGAAAAATTTTCAGAATGGGACAAGATTGAACAAGTCCCCTAAAAAAAATTAATAGTAAGTCATCAGCATTTTTTTAAATGTCTTTTTTACCTCCAGCAATAAGTCCCTTCAAAACAATTTTGATGTAAAACTACAATCTGCTTGGGAATGTAAAATTTCGTACATCTTCCCCCAAGCAGGCACTTTTCTGCCTATCAGTGAAAAGGAGCTTCGCTTAGGAAAGGATTGGGTGTTCTCACTACAGCACTTCTTAGGCGTGCTCCCAGATTTTCTGATCCAGAGCCTTTACTCCTGCTCCATAAAGAACCACAAAGTTAATAGAAATACATTTAAAAGGAAGCCTCCTGAAACAAAAAGTTATCACCCTTTCCTCGCTTCCGGTTACTTTATAACTGAAGCTTTAAAAAAACTGAAGTTTAAGTATCATCTCCCTTCCACATCAGTTTCCCTAACGCCCCACCCTAACCTAATGTGGTTAAAAAAAAAAAAAAAAGTGCGTACAACTTTCAGCGAAAAGACAGGGTAAAAACCTAGATCCTTCGGAGAAGCGGATCGTACCGAATTCAGCAACAGGCAGTGCTTCCTTTTCCTATCAGTAAACGGCCTTGAACCAATCCAAAAAAAATCTGAAATGCCAGCCAGATTCCCCGTATCTCCTCCGCTCCCTCCCCCCAAAGCTGGCCTGGAAACACAGCAGCCACTGACCACAGAGCTGAACAGAAAAGAACCACTGGTAAGCAAAAACAAGGAGTTTTTGGAGGCAGGAAGGTCAGGAGCCAGGTTTCCAACCACCACCTATTCGCGAGCCGGAGCCCGGCCGCCCCGCAATTACATTCCCAACGGAGCGGTGCGCGTTCCTCCCCCGCGCCGCGGGCCCCGCAAGCGGATTAGGGGCGAGGTGGAGCGAGGAGAACCGCCTCGGGTGAAGGGAGTGCCCGGGGGTGCCCGGGCGCCCGCGGAACGGAGCGCAAACGAGCAGGCGTGCCAAGGATGAATGCGGCGTCCCTGGGGAGCAGAGTGCCCGGCGCCTGCCACGAAACGCCGAGGGCAGGGAGCCCCCATCGGGCTTTCCTCCCCGGGTGCAACGGGCTGGAGGGGCGACAGGTTCAGGACCCTCGGCGAAGGGGCCCCGGAGGCTACTGCTTCCCCGGAAAAGGGTGGGGCACACGGGGGCGCCAGGTGGGGGCTGCTGCTACGGCTCCGTCCCTCCTGTCATCACCGACGTAGGGGACACCCTAAAGAGAGTGGGGACTGCGTGGGGGGAGGGGAGCACTACAACCAGCGGGGCAGCGGGCCCGAGGGGGCGGCGGGCGCGCGCCGGGGAGCGGAGCAGCCGCGACCCCCGGCCCGGAGCCCGGGAGGCGCGAGCACCCGCCGGACTCTGGAACGCCAGCGCTGCCCGGCCAGCGACCAGGGGAAGCGGGAAGGGGGGGGCACCCTCCTCCCCGCCCCCACACTCACCATGTAGAGGGTGAAGGGCAGGCCGAGCAGAAAGAGCCACAGGTAGAGGTGCAGCGCGTTCACGAAGGTGGCCTGGTGCGGGTCGTAGTACCAGCCCCCGCTGAGCGCGGCCCACACCCCCTGCCGGAGGATCTGCAGCGTCTGCGACCCCATCCCCACCCGGCGCCGCCGCCGCCGCCGCCGCCGCCGTCCCCGCCCCGGCCCCAGCTCGGCCTCGGTCGCCGGAGCCCGCAGCTGCCCCGTCTATCCCCCTCCGGAGCTCCGGGAGAGCGGGCCGGCGCTCCGGCGGTCGCTAGGGCTGCTGCAGGAGGAGGAGGAGGCAGCGAACGAGAAGGAGGAGGAGACCGAGGAGGCGGCGAGCGGCGGGGCGGAGGAGAGCGGAGAAGAGGAGGAGACCAGCCTCCACAGCGCCGCCGCCATCTTGTCTCCTAACACCCGGAGCCGGAGCCAGGCCCCCGTGCCCGCGGCCCGTCTGCGCCGCCGCCGCCGCCGCGACCCCCGCCGGCCGCCAGCCCTAGGCCCGGCGGAGAGGGAGGCCCGGCGCCCGGGAGGGACGGGGAGCAGGCCGCGCCCCCTCCAGCCCCTCCCCTCCTCTCCTCTCCCTCCGCCCCCCGGACTGGCTCCCCGCGGGTGCGCGCAGCGCCTCGGCTGCTGCGGGCGCCTCCTGGCGGCGCCCGGGAGAAGCGCGCGCCGATGCGGGCCGGGTCCGCCCGGCCTCTGGGATGCGGAGGGGGGGAGGCGGGAAGCGGCTGGGCTCTGGGAGATCCCCTTTCTGCCCCTGCCAAGTGCATTGACCAGTCCCCAAACGGGGGCCTTCACACTCCCAAACCTCGTCTTTAGAACCTTGTCAGCATCCTGGCTGACGTTTTATCATGTTTATTTTATTAAACACCTGGGAGCAGTGAGGCTAATATCTGCGATGCTTATTTGAAAGCCAGGCAGAACTCGATACAGCTGGTGACTAGTGAAAAGTCACAAACGAGCCCAATTTGAGCAAGAACTGTGTTGGCCCTTGGAGGGAGCTGGAGGCCCTATGGTGGGAAAGAAAGCTACGCCAGGATTGGAAGGCTTTACTACTAACAAAGGCAGATAAATTAATAGAAATTTCAAGAGATGTAACAGTCCAGGGTAGACAGGTTTATCATCTTACACGCGGTGATTTTTTATTTTCACGTGCTGTAACTTGTAGCCATTTTTATTAATAGCCCAGTCTAAACTGTGACTCCACCCCAAGTCACAATAGAGTCTTAGAGCTCTCTTACTGCTGTAGAGACTGGAAATCATTCTTGGCTCTTTGTAATGTTTGTAAGGCATTTCTGACATCATTGAATGAAATTTTTTTTTAAGTTTGGACTTTGAGTTTAATTATTATAGCAATAAAAGGATTCTATATTCCTGGATTAAAGCTGCTGTAATGAATCAGAAAGGCAAGATAGCCAAAAGAAACTGGTGCTATTTTAAGAAAAGTATTGAAAAACCATTGCAATACCTCCTGGGGCCCTACCACTTTACAGTTCAAAGATTTTCAGACCCATTTCATGTGACCTGCACAAAGCTAGGGGAAGGTCAGAAGCTATCCTTATTTTATGCATAAGGAAACTGAAGGGCAAAGAAACCAAGTGATTGCCCGTGTCCTCATAAGTAGTGGTAGTTTGAGAAGACCTCTGAAACCAGCAGTCATTCTAACTGCTCCAAATGAAATGTAATTTAGGAGTTTATTTCTCAGCACCCTCCACCTCATCCATTCAGACAAGAATTTGAACTAATCAGTACTGCTCAGTAGCTTCTGGTTGCCTGCGGCCAGTTTAAACATGTGACCAATGGTTGTCAAGTGTAGTCCCAGGACAAAGTGTGTCACTTCATCTAACTTTGTTAGAAATGCAGAGTCTCAGGCATCGCTTCAGAGAAACTCTGGGTGTGGGGCCTAGCAATCTGTTTGTTTATTTATTTTCAGAGAGAGAGAGAGAGAGAGAAAGAGCACAAGTGGGGGAGGGACAGAGAGAAGGGGAGACAATTCCAAACAGATCCCACCACCATCATCGCAGAGCCTGATATGGGGCCTGAACTCACAAACCATGAGATCGTGACCTAAGCTGAGATCAAGAGTCAGAAGCTTAAGTGCCTGAGGCACCGGGGCGGCCTCCTAGCAATCTGTTTTAACAAGCCCTCCAAAAGATTCCAGTGTACCTTAAAGGTTGAAACTACCATTGTAGAACACAGTCCCCAGGCTTGATCTATTTTCTTATAACCAAAGCCACCAAGTTCCAATAAGATGCTTTCAAATTGTGAGACACAAATGAACACTGGCCAAAATATGCTTTAAAATATATTAGTATGTCTGGGGCACCTGGGTGGCTCCATCAGTTAAGCATCCAACTCTTGGTTTTGGTTCATGGGTTTGAGCCCTGCATCAGACTGTGTGTGGAGAGAGCGGAGCCTGCTTGGGATTCTCTCTTTCTCCCTCTCTCTCTGCAACCCCATCCCTGCTCGCTCTCTCTCTCGTTCTCAAAAATAAATAAACATAAATATATATGTATATCTGAAAGCACAATCAAGTTTAATACAATTTGACAATGAAAATAGTGGCCTTGAGGCTTGGTTTTCGACATAAAGTATTGTCAAGTGTTCATTAGTTTCTCCTAAAAGAGACAGGAAAGCTCTCTGAGCAGGTTTTGGAAGTGATCCCAAGCACTTCCAACACAAAGATGTAAACAAGGATACAATTCCAGTACCACATCAGTTTCCACGCCAGCAAATCTCTGCTTTAGTTTCATATAAAAAGATTAACTGTAATAAGGGTGAGGTAGACTGGAAGAAGTGGAGACTAGACCCAGATACATCATGGAATTGGAGGCAGACCCAGCTGGCGTGATGAGCAGCAGCCAGAAGGCAGTATCTGAAGGGTAGGGCACGGGCAGCTGCCAGGAAAGCAGCCAACATGACGCTGATTTAACACAGAGAATGCAAGTGTCGTAAGCCAGTGGGCAACTAGAACACAACCTTGGGAAATCCAGGAGCAGACAAAAATCGGGAAATTGTGGCAAGCATTAAGAAAATATGTTGCTTAGAGCAAAGCCCCAGCTTCAGCGCTGTCTTCCAGGTATGGATTCCTCTCCTTATAAGGAATTGATGAAAACAAATAGAATTCAGGTCTTTGAAATGAGGTACTGGGCAAGCGTGCAGGGCAAGGACTTGGGCTCAGGGCGACAAGGCAGGTATCCAAAGGCTAGATCTGACAGAGGGAGATACAGAAACAAAGCAGAAACTTAATACCTAGAACTGACACTGAATTTCACATTGACCACAGGTTGCCTTGTATTGAGGTCCCAGAGTGTTAATACAGAACTCTCATTCCCTTCCCATATGGCTGGGAGTGATCCGGGAGCCTAGAGAAGAGAATCGAGTGACACAGCCATTGAGTGAAAGGGGGCCCGGCAGAATAAGCAGGCTCAGAAGATAAGAAAGGCAGTTATAGACTACATTTTTCAGCCCAGGACTGGTAAATGCATTTTAGAAAAATGCTAATTAACTAACTTAGCAACTGAAAGAATTCAATGAAATGGATGACCTTTTTGAAAGACTGACTCAGTCTTTGGAGTGGGGGTGGGAGGGGAGAACCCTACAATGCCTTTTATCTGTAGCTTTCAACATGTTTACGAATGCTGCCCCAATGAGCTTTCTATTTTACAGACAGGAAGCCAAGGCACAGAGAGGTTAAATGGTGTGCCAAAGGTAATATACCCTAAATTATAAGAGCAGGACAAAAACTGAAGAATCTAATTTGCTAAGTGTTAGTCCTCTGAGCCCTGCACAAAAGCTATTAATAATGTGACACTTAGCATGTCAAAGTGAGCGGCAGTGACATACTACCAAACCACCATCTGACATTTGCTCATCTTCCAGCTAATTCTATTAAAATTATACTTCCTGACTAGTTCATGGGCCCCTGGAGGACTGGGCATGCTCTGCCAGCAGGTGTTCCTCTCCTGCCCGAAAGGAACAAAGCTGAGTGTGCAAAACCCCCACGCCAGCCCACCTAGGAGCAGAGGCAAACGAACTGCAGCTCTGGTTAGTTTATGCGCTGACAATTACGTACTGTGGATATTATCGCCCAAGTGTCCCGCCAACAACCTAAATGTAGCAGGTATCCATGTTTTCTCCCTCAACCCAAACCAGCCCTTCTGATTTGTTTCCCTTCGTGAAACCGGTATTTTCCAACTAGCTCAGACCTGAAACCTCATATACCCTCCCCCATGGTCTAGCCTCCTGCAGTCTTTCTCCTGCCTAACCCTTCTTACACAATGCCAGATCTACCATCCTGGTGGATACCTTTATCAACCCGCACTAAATAGTCTCCCTCACCTCCAATCTCTCTTCAAAATCATTCTACGTTCCACCAACTAATTAATGCCCCTAATTCACTTTTTCTGTGCCCCGCCTTTTCTCAGAAGCTTTCAATTCCCTTCTGGTGGCCACAGTACTAAAGGCATAGTCCTTAGCCAGGCATTCAAGGTCCCCAACAATGGAATCCCACTATCTTCTCTAGTTTAGCTCCCGCTACTCCCAAACATAAACCCTTTCAGCATATCCATTTATTTAATTTAATCTACAATCCCATCCATTTATTAATTTCTGCCTCTATGCTCTTACTGAGACCATTTGCCTTTACCTAGAAAAACTTACTCCTCTATCTGCCTACTAAAATCTGCTATGACTACTTCAAATCCGTTCATCTATTTTTTGAATAGCCTAAAGCACTCATATGTTCCATTCATTTAGCACTGAGCTGTGTGCTACTTTGTCTTCCTCCAGCCAAACTGTACATTCCTTGAGGGCAAGGCACTTCTCAGCCTGTCCCACAATGCCTAGCAGAAGGCTGTTAAGATCAATTGACAATCCATGTGGGCTGAAAAAATAAAGCATTACAGAAGGCAATGACTTTTCGGTTAAAGATTTTATCTGTTTTAGGTTTCATTTGGTAACTCTTCAACATTCAAAGGCATTATCACCAGCTTGGAAAAAATAGGGAATGAAGGTTAGGATAATTTGGAAGAGAAGGGAAGTGCCCTAGAATCCTTCCCTGAATCTCTTTTTAGTTACATGCTATATACCATTTTATATCATATCAAGAAAATAAATGTCAAAGCAGGGGAGGGGAATTTCCCAAATCCTACATTATATAATTATAAAATACCAGTCAATATCTGGGTATGGAGCTAAATAAGTAAAGCAGTTCATCCTTCTTGGAAATCTCAATCTACTGGGTTTTTTTTTTAAACTTTTAAAAAAGTTTTTATTTATTCATGTATTTAAGTAACCTTTACACCCAACATGGGGCTCGAACTCATGAGATCAAGAGTTGCATGATCTTCCAACTGAACCAGCCAGGTGCCCCTCCACTGGGGTTTTTTAAATGTCAATTCCATTTGAGGAGGCTTTGTGTCATCTTGAGGGGATCTTCTGTTATATTTCAAAATCCCAATTCAGTTTTCTTAAACTCACACACAACACTTTTAGGGCAGGGCAATAAAATGAAAGGGGAAGTGTATGTAATATCATAAAACTCCCCAGATGCTGGGAATCCCTGAGTTAGAAACAATATACACATGTATTATTTCCCATCTTTTCACATTTAAGGATTCTTCTATGTCAATGGCTGTCCAATGTGTTTACCTGTACCATATTAAGGATCTTCTTACCTTTCTGTTCCAGCCACGGTAGCATAATTCTGGCAGGACCTATTGGACCAAGTGATTTCGCGGGGTGATATCCTGAAGAGCTCACCTGATTAGTAGCCATCAGTGTCGTCTAGAGCACCTGCCTGTAGTTATGTAGAAAATGAGAGTTGTCACCTCTGGAGGCTGGATGTCTGGCTCTTCTGGCAAGGAGCACTGAGAGCATTCCTTGGTGGGAAGCGGTGTCCAGTAGTGGAAATACTATGGGGTGGGCAGTCAACCTGTGTTTCAATCCAGAGTTATCTACTTTCTAAGTCTGTCCTAGCCCCAGATCAAGAAGTCCAAGCAGAATTAAAGAATCCTGGGGGATTTAATGTGGCAGACTCATTGCATTTAGTTTCAATAGTTTTTTATTTATTTTTATTTTTGCATTATTATTATTTTTTAAGTAGGCTCCATGCCCATTGTGGGGCCTGAACTCATGACTCTGCCGACTGAGCCAGCCAGACGCCCCTCAATTACATTTTCTAGTGGCAAAAATAAACAACGATGTAATCAAAAGATCTTTCCCTTGGAGATTTTCCATAGCTTTCTTTACAGAAAACTTGACAGGACATGGGAATGTATTTCTTATGAAGTTTGTTTGTTCTTTTGGCTTGGTTTTTGGTTTTTATTTTTGTTTTTGCTTTACCTATTGTCACTGGGATTCAGCAGCTGTTAATATACATCACCATTTTCTAATTATGCACAAATAGTATATTTTGTATATGTGTCCCAGGGAAGTGATATCTTCAGGATGAAATCTCCCAGATAAATCAGTAGAGATCGTGATGCAAACTAAAAGCTCCTAATCCATCCAGTTTTCTCTTTCTCTCAGTATTTCCATCTTTTAAACTCATTATGTTCTCACGTCCTGTGACAAGTGTTTTTCAACATGGAACCCATGAATCCCGCACCCCCAAATCACAATCTATTAAGAACATTCCAAATTCTGGTACATCTCTACACAGGGTATTGAAAAACTCCTCCAGTGTTGGAAATCCCTGAAATAGAGAATTAATATAAGCACCTATTGTTTGCCATTTTTTGCTATTAAAAGATAGAATTCCAAGCAGCCAATAGAACATTGAAGGAGCTTTTAACAACTGATATGGATTGATCTTTAAGATAAATGGTTAAGCGAAAAAAGAAGTGCAGGACAGTGTGTATACTATGCTGTTGTTTGCATAAAGACAAAAAAACACGCATATTTTGTATGGGATTATGTATTGAATGTCCCTAACAGGACATCTGAGAAAGTGGCAGCAGGAGTTGCCACAGGGGTGAGACAAAGGCTTACTTTTCATTGCATCTCTTTTGTACTTAATGAATTTCTGTCACATGCATGTTGCTCATTTTTAAAAAATAACTTGGAAAATAATGCAGATCCCTAGGTTCTCTAACACGGGGCCCAGTGATCTGCATTTTAAGTGTCCTAGTCTGCAAATCACTGTCCCCAATCGTTCTTTTTTTTTTTTTCCTTTAAGTCCTTCCTTCTTTTCTTTCTCCTGACCTTCCTACCACCACCACCTCTCCGGCCCGCAGTTCCTCATCTCGTGTAGGTCTCACGTGTTTGCAATTCAATCATTCCAAGCCCAGTGCTTTTTTCACTCCTTCCCCTCACACCCCTGCCATCCACCACACCACACCCCGGGACTATCTGCCTTGTCTACCTTGGGCACACAGGCTAACCTCCCGGGTGCTAATCTCAGCTGCCACCTGGATTCTTCCTGACAGTTCTTTGGTTCTCAGATAGTACCTGTTTCATCCTCGTAATGACTTTTAAAAGCTCACCAATGTTCTCAAACATCTACACCCCTCTCGCTCCCGAAGCACAAAGAAAACAGAGGATATCAGACTGGCATCTCTCAATTTCCTGTCCTCCTACCTCTATATTTATCTACACATGATCCCATCTTCCCTTCCCTCTTTTTTTCCTTCTCTGAGTGGAACGGGAGTTGTTCTGCCTAAGGAACTTGCTTCACTTGGCTCTCTGTAGCCCTCTCCTGCAATCTCTGAACCATACCCAATCTGTTAACCTTGGCTCCTCGGGCACCAAAAGCATTCTCATGCTACTGATTCTTTCCTTGAGCCTACCAAGGAGGTAGGCACTCTCCTCCATAAACCTTCTGTGTGCTCCAGCCTCCACCCTCTTTCTCCTCCCCAGCCAAGTTTCTCAAGAGTGGAAGGACACTCCTCGCCTGCCTTGAACTTAACTCTGGTCACTGCTCTTGCCCCAAGTCACCAGTGATTTCCTAGT
Organism: Cryptoprocta ferox; assembly: GCA_028646485.1. Lineage (NCBI taxonomy): Eukaryota > Metazoa > Chordata > Mammalia > Carnivora > Eupleridae > Cryptoprocta > Cryptoprocta ferox. The sequence continues at coordinate 29,330,774 of CM053560.1, forward strand.
TGCCAAGTCCAGCAGACACTTCAGTCCCTGTCTTATTTAATCTTTTTGCTCCTGGGTCATCGTTCTCTCTTCCTGGTTTCCTGTCAACTCCCTCCCTGATTATCCTAGACTCAGTCTCCTCCATGGAGTCCTCCTCTTCCTTCTACTTCTCAAAGATTGTCAGTGGAGTAAAAAGAGAAAAAACTTCCTATCACCCACTTCCAGGAGATATGAAAGCCTCCTACCCTGAGTCCTGTAATGACCCTCAGGCTGTGGGAAGTACTAGAAAGTGAAAACCAAGTTCATATGAGGGGCCATTAGAAACACGTCACCCCAAAAGTATTGGTGAAAATTAGTGTCTCAAAAGCAGTACGGTAAGGTCTGCTCTAAGTATGCCAGCTGTGATCTATATTTGCTTTGGGGGTTTTGTTTGTTTTCAAATCCCTCACTCCTAATAGCCTCAGGCTACTAGGAGTTCTTAAACTTCTAATCTCTAATTTATGAAGAGCTTTTATAAGCATTTATTTATTTGGCCTTCAGGCTTATACTTTGAAAACCTGACCTTAACTTATTGGGATTTGCTTGGCCCAGCCTCTCTGCCAATCTGCTTCCAAGCGGTCTTTTTGGGTGGTATTTAGTTTTTTATCATAAAAATTTTTTTTACTTTTTTTTTTATCAGAGGAAATAAAGAAAAAGGAGCTAAAACTTACCCACTAGGCCCCCTAGCCAGTCACAACCACGGAAAATGTTGGAATCCTTCTCCGTCTCTCTACTCCATCCCCCTGACTACTTCTGTACCATATTCTACTCGGAGTTCAGAGTCTGGGAAAGTTTCTATGTCAACGCATGCCATGTGCCTTGGCAGTTTGCTAAGTCTGAGGAACTTCAGGAGGTATTTTTTCCTTCTGACTTACCCATGTGTTTCACTGAGATCTTGGAAAGACTCCTCAGTGTGACATGGGCATCAGCCTACAGCTTCAAGTAACAGAAAATTGAATTCAAACTCACATAAACAATAAGGAAAAGTGTGGCTTCATACCTACTGCACGCCCAGGAGATAGGGCGGCTTCAAGGGCAGTTTAATTTAGTGGCTCTGGATCTGTTTCTCTGCAGTCCCCTGAGATGACCTCCTCAATGGGTTGCCTTTCACTTAAAGCTTCTCCCTTCATGGAGGCAAAATGGCTGTAGCAGTGACTGGTTTCACAAAGAAATGCCATCAATTTGGGTGCAGTTCACCTAAGAGCAAGGAAACTTCTTTCCCAGGAGCCTCTGGCATTCTTGAGTCAAGCTTTGTTCTCAGGGCAGTGCCATACACTGACTTTGGCCAGGGTTCCCGAACCAGTTACTGGCCATGGGAAAGGAGTGGCCCTTAGACCAGCCAGTCCCAGATGTGGACTGAGACACAGGGGGTATGCTGGAAGTGGTAGATGCCTAAATAAACTGGGGCATGTTAAGAATCAGGGAGCGGGCGCCTGGGTGGCTCAGTCAGTTGGGCGTCCGACTTCGGCTCAGATCATGATCTCACGATCTGTGAGTTCAAGCCCCACATCGGGCTCTGTGCTGACAGCTCAGCCTGGAGCCTGCTTGACATTCTGTGTCTCCCTCTCTCTCTCTGCCCCTCCCCTGTTCATACCTTGCCTATCTCAAAAATAAATACACATTAAAAAAAATTTTTTTTTAACCATGGAGAAGGATACAGACAGAACAAACAATCATACATGGGTTTAGAAACTTGGCTGTTTAAGTAATTTATTTATTAATAAAATTAATTGCGTTTAATTAATTACCATCAACAGATTTTGGCCTATTATTATTTCGTATTATTTCGAATTAAAACTTCACTTTTGAAGTTTTAATAGGTGATACCTTCGCATAGTTCAATATATAAGAAATATCAAACACCAAACAAAAAGTATATACAGTGAAACATCCTTTCTATTACTGACCCCAGATCCTCTGTCTCCCTCTCTCTGTGCTCCCCCCACTCTTGCATGCTCTATCTCTGTCTCAAAAATAAACAGGAAAAAATAAAATTTAATTTAAAAAAATAAAACAAAAGTGGAGTTAATACCAAATTCCTCTACCTACTGTTACGCCAGTTTATACCCCCACAGGCAGGGTTGGAAAGTGCCTGTTTGAGAATACCCTTACCCACAGAGTATGTTATCAGATTTCAGGGATCTATGCTAGCCTGGTCAATGAAAACTGTTATCTCAGTATAATTTTAATTTAATTTATTCTATTGTGAGCAATACTGAGCCACTTTTGGGTGCCTAGGAGCCATTTCTTCCTCTTCCAGTCTTCCTCTTCCAGCTGGTTCATATTCTTTGCCTATGTTTTTTTTTTAGATTTTTAAAAATAATTTTTTAATGTGTATTTATTATTGAGAGACAGAGCATGAGCATGGGAGGGGCAGAAAGAGAGGGAGAGACACAGAATCTGAAGCAGGCCCCAAGCTCTGAGCTTGTCAACACAGAGTCCGAAGCAGGGCTCGAACCCACAAGCTGTGAGATCATGACCTAAGCCGAAGTTGGATGCTTAACCAACTGAGTCGCCCAGGCATCCCTCTTTGCCTGTTTGTATTGCACCATTGGTCTTTTGCTTTCTGATTTGCAGGAGCTCATATGTTAAGGGAAATTAGTCTTTGGTCTGTAATAGAGCTGCAAATATTTCCATACAATTTGTCATTTGCCTTTTGACTTTGCTTATGGTTTTTTCTAGGCAGAAAACTTTAATGTTATGGGATAGAACATATCAATCTTTTCCTTCATGGTTCTGAGTTTAATGTCATAATTAAAAAGGCCTTCCCCTATTCCTAGGTGAAAAACTACGTTTTAGTTTCTTCTAAGAGATAAGATGGTTTCATCTTTATACATTTATATATTACATGCACTTGGAATTTATCCTGGAATAATCCAACTTTGTTTCCCCATTTGATTGACTTTAATTTTATGCTGTTACATGATAATGCCTCTTCTTGTTTTATGACACTGAAGGTATTGCCAATATTCTGTGTAAGAGTTTTAAAATATCGAAGTTTTCAGTGACTTTAATTAGCAAAACAATAACTCAGAGGGTTTCTGTAATTTACCCTAGGCCATGATATAGGTTGGAGGTTGGGGAGACAATGGGGTAAAAAGGTGTTGAAATCATACAAGGAATAATGCTTGTTGTAGTCCTGCAGACTGCTATTTGCAAATGTCCTTGCTCAGGACATGCACTCACAGGATAAACAATTGAAAGCAACAAAGTATAGCTTAAGTGATTTAAGTCACTTAAAACTGACACGTTTAATGTTCTCTTTATTAATTTAGGTTCTTTGTAGACATGGCATGATTAATCTCCTGTAGAATTAGGCCAGGTAGCGGGGCGCCTGGGTGGCTCAGTCGGTTAAGAGCCTGACTTCGGCTCAGGTCAGGATCTCACAGCCAGTGAGTTGGAGCCCCGTGTTGGGCTCTGTGCTGACAGCTCAGAGCCTGGAGCCTGCTTCAGATTCTGTGTCTTCTCTCTCTCTCTCTCTCTCTCTCTGCCCCTCCCCCACTCACGCCTCCCTCTCTCTCTCTCTCTCTGTGTCCAAAGTAAATAAAAACATTAAAAAAAAATTAGGCCAGGTATCTTGCTCCTAGGTGCATTCTAAGATGCTGCTGAGCCCCCAGAGTCTTAAACAAGAGGCAGCACATGGGGTATGAAGCCCCCTCCCAGGCTACCCAGGGAAGGGGAGCTCAGACAGAACAGAGACATATCTTGGTTTCCTAAGCTATGGATTTTAGCCATGGGGTTGGCCAAACCCAGATACCAGGGACAGTTACTCAACTCTCTCCTACTTCAAGGAGGATGAAATATGCGTTGTGATTCTCTCATGGAATAAAAACTAACATCTATCCACAGCAACAGAATGTCATGGTCACTGATGAGTAGAAATCCTTTGACAAGTCCAGACAGACTTCTGCTGCAGCACTGTCACATCGCATTATAGTTATTTGTTTACATCTCTGCCTTTCCCAGGAGACCGGAAGTTTTTTTAAGGGCAGAAATTCTTGGTCTTTGAATCCCTATAGCTTAGTGTACTCATCCCTCTCTATAGGAATGTGCTTATTGCATGCTTTCTCTACTTATATATCCCACGCTTCGATACTTGCCATTTGCCCAACAGCTATGTGTCAACCACTGAACTATAGAACTCCCTGTGCATTACCTTTTTCAATTCTCACAACAGTGCTATGAGGTGTGTACTATTATGTTCCCCCTTGTAACAGTGAGGAAACGAAGAATAGAGAGGTTAAGTAACTTGACCAAGGTCACACAGATAAAAGATGGTGGAGCCGAGATTCAGATCCCAGGTGGTCTAACTCCATTCAATCTCATGGTCTATTACCATTAAATCTAATTTTTTTTTAATTTTTTTACATTTATTTATTTCTTGAGAGATAGAGTGAGATAGAGCGTGAGCAGAGGAGGGTCAGAGAGAGAAGGAGACACAGAATCTGAAGCAGCCTCCAGGCTCCGAGCAAGCATTCAGCACAGAGCCCGACACGGGGCTTGAGCCCACTAACCATGAGATCATGACCTGAGCCGAAGTCGGACACTTAACCGACTGAGCCACTCAGCGCCCCTAAATCTAATTTTTAAAATTTTATTTTTTAAGTAATCTCTACACCCGATGTGGGGCTCAAACTCACAACCCTGAGATCCAAAGTTGCATGCTCTATAGCCGATTGCCACACAGTAGAATAGAACCTCTAATTTATTGGGAAGGATGTGGGAATGGGATTCAAAGAGGCTGGGTTCATTTCTGGATGGCAATTCACTGACGGTTGCTTAAGAAAGTGCATCTGTCTCCTGGTCTGTAAAATACATGATAAAATGACCCCTTTATCACAGGGGGATTAGATGAGGTTTCAAACAATCTGCTGTAAATTGCTAAACAAATGTCAGTCTCTGTCATTGCCTCCCACTCCCACTGACACCCTGCACGGTAGCCTTGTAGGCGTCCAGCTTTTTCCTGCTGCAAGTCAGGAAAAGCCTCCTCCATAATGCAGCACGTACATTACTTTCTGACGGTGAAAAAGGAATTTCTCCACTTTGGGGTGAGTTGAAATCCTTTCCCAATCCAAGTGTCAGGTCTGCTTAAGCAGCTGCTAAAGGAAAAGGATTATCCCAGCTCCTGCTTGTGGCTGCTCCCGCAGAGTCAAACGTCAGCTGAGAGCCAAGACTCTGACACCGGCTCCTTTCCCAGCATTATATAGGCCAGTGTCCTGGGATCTGACATTAGCCATCAGGAATTTCTTAAGTAGCAGCTGACAGGGAAAGGCAACTTCCAGTGCTAAGGAAATATGTTAAAACTTATCTCTTTACAGTAAAAGTCACAAAGATAGACAAATATGCTGAATTGACTCATACCCCTCCATACAGAGTAGTCATCTTGATGGTGATACTCATCCTGACGATGCTAAACAGGCGGCCTACTCTATCAGCCACGGGATCCAGAGCCGCTGGGTCACAATGTGTATCATTATATCATCAATGGCGGGGGCGGGGGGGGGGCAAGAAGTGGACGAAGGCTCCAAGATCCCAAGGATTTTAGTTAACAGGAAAATTTGATTCTGCAGTAGTCACGAAACTAATAGAAGGGAAATAAGGAGTCAGAGTGATAACGGTGGGGAGCACAGGCAGGAAGCATGTAGGAAAATGCCCTACAGGCTTGTGAATGGCACTGGCGCAAGTTGAGGCTGAATTAGCTGAGAGCCTGAAACAGACTCTTAGCCCCAGACACAGAAGCTGGGAGCTCCCTCCCCGGTCATTCTGATCGCATTCTCTTGTCAAGCAAACTCCACTTCCTTTCTCTATGTTCTACTTTCTAAGTGCCCACTAGCTGTTCACCTAGTGGCTTCCCTTACAGGAATGAGGGGCTTAACTACTCCTGCATGGACTGGAACAGGATGGGGAAGATATCTCAGGAGATTTCTTACCCTCTTTTGTCCACCCTCGTGAACATCTCCCCCTCCCAAAGCCCCCCAATGCCCAGAACCTGCTCTTCCTTGCTTAGAAAAAATTCAGACCATCTTCCAAAGCTCACCTCTCCCATGAAACTTCCTTGACTTTTCTCATTTCATACTACCTACAACTAGTACACAACAGAGTTAATGGGCACCCAGACATATTCTTCTCTGTCTGATGTGTGCTGACCTTTTGTTCCCAAAGAGATTATAAACTCCTTGAGGACAGAACTGCACCTTAAACTTCTTGAAATCACATGCCTGATTCTAGGATTTGGCAGTTAGCACAGCTGGGAACACCTGAGGCGCTCGAGTATCTCTCGTCCGGGGAATATAAGGAGCCCTAAGCTGGTTTCTCAGGAGAATAGCATCTAATCAGCCTTGCTGTCGGGCCTATACCAGACTTTCCCCTGATTCTAGTAGCTGGTCACCTGCCTGGAGGTGAAATCCCTTTCCTGTGACCCTTGCCATATCCCATTTGTTCTGGACTGGGTATGTGTTCTTCTTTGTCACTCCCCCCAAGAACCCAAATCCCACCACCATCCTTTCTAAGACACAGTCCCTCCTCCCCACTACCCAGAACAGTGAACTAGGGTTTCAGACTGCCTGGGCCTCTCTACAATGCAGGCTGTGCCCCACCCACCTGTGGCTCCTCTCTCACCCTCGCTGGCACTAACCAGCCAGCCCATCTCTCCATCTGACTCTTTCTGCCAAGACCTTCTGGAAATGCCTGCCTTGCTCCAGGGTTTCTGGCTAGTCTCTGAGTCCTTTCCACTCTGCCGTCAACTGAGCCATCATTCCAAGACTTTAAAAAAACATTTACCTCAAAGTCGGAGACACCCACACCCACACCCACACACACACCCATACCCACAAGTTCATTTATCACTTGAGAAGATTTCCACTACCTTCCTAAATTAATACTCTCTCTTCAGGCATTTCTCATCATTGCTGAGTCTTCCAACGTCCAGCTTGGAATTTTCTTTAAATCAAAGGAGATAATTTACTCCAACCCTCTTATTTTATTCCCAGTCTCTATTTTACTACCCCACATTTATGTTTATTTAGAAGCCAGTGGCATAAGATTTTTGCTAATGATGACTTTAGCAAGGGATTCTCTTTGTCCGTTAGTAAATTGCCATGGTGCTAGAAGACTTTATAGGAGGTCTCCACTTGGTAATCGGTTACCATTGAAATGCATTTATCCGCTGCTAAAATGAGATAATTTTCAGGACGCCTGGGTGGCTTAGTCGGTTAAGCGTCTGACTTCGGCTCAGGTCATGATCTTGCAGTTTGTGAGTTCAAGCCCCGCATCGGGCTCTGTGCTGACAGATTGGAGCCTGGAGCCTGCTTCGGATTCTGTGTCTCCCTCTCTCTCTGTTCCTCCCCCTCTCATACTCTGTCTCTCTTGCTCTCTCTCAAAAATAAATAAACATCAAAAAAAAGATAATTTCCTTCTCAACCTCAGAAAGGAGACACATACACAGAAGTTCTCTCTCTCTCTCCCCACCCCCCCTCCATGTGATCAGCCAGCTTTCTGTCTGGAACAATCAAAATACCTCCCAGCTGGAATGACAGCATCATTTTATTGACACTGAAATAGGAGAGTGATAAAGTAAGTCTCAGCAGGCACAGCAGAAATGCACTGCTTTTATGATTCGTATTTCAAAAATGATGCCATGAGACCAAAAATGCAAGGCATTTTGTGTTGGCAAAAATGTAAAGGCAGTCACCTCAGTCGAACCTTTCACACTCTAGAGGAAGCAATCTCCCTACAATCCCCCCCACCCCCGCCCCACTTCGGGAGCAGAGGACAATAGATTTCCTGCAACCATTCCCTCACTGTTCTCTCCGCTGCAAGCTGGCTAAGAAACCTGGGGTATATCCTACATGGTGATCTTGCTATAGCTTTGGAGGTACTAAGGAGAATTGGCGTGGAAGCAACCAGGATTATGTCTTGCCTGGCCCCGCCTCTTGACAGGGAGCGGAATTTGTCCACGCTCTCCAAACCCAGAATCCACAGGGTGTGTGTGTTACATGGCTCTCGGGGTGTCCCCCCTGTAGAAACTCCCTGGGAATCCCCTCCCCTTTCAGGTTTCAACGGCTTCTTTCCCCTCTTTTCAGACCCAAGTAAGGAAAACGATGCTGGCTCATTTTATGAGCCATGTAATTATAAGACAGTGCCACTGAAGGGAAACAGGATAGAGCTCACAAAGGATGGGCTGGAGTCCTGGGACCTCTGTCAGATCTTTGCTCTCAGGGTATCACCAACCCTCCTTCTTAAAAATGTTTTTCAGCTCACAGCATCGACGGAGCACTTCTCCTTAAGTCGAAGCTGCTGCTTGCATGTAAACATCACTGCATCTGAAGTCTTATTCCTGGACATTGGTTATGAGTCAGTGAAAACCCCCAAATGATCTATGTATCAGCCTGCACTTTCAGTTTATGTAACAAACAAGAGAAAGGGCTGAGCTCAATTTGCTGGAATCTCCCTCATGATGGTTTGCTTGTATTTTGAAACCATTGTTGGTAAACGTTAATGCTAAAGAAGGAGCTTACAACAAATGAAAGCAGAAATGAGGCCATCCACACCATCTCAATTTCCATGACTTTAAAAACATTGATCAGTCAACGGCACAGCTCAACCAGGAAAACCAAGGCACTTTGTTATGGGCAGAATTCTAACATGGTCCCCCAGACGTCTGGTGCCTGAAAGGAGATGCTGAAGCCTTCTCCTAGCGGGTGGGTCCAACACTAACGTAGGTCCTGCTGTGAAGAAATCCTGTTGATATCATTAAGATCCTAAATCAGCTGACCTTAAGATAGGGGGATTATCTGAGCGTTCTTGACCTAATCACATGGCTCTCAACATCTGGATCTAGAAGTCAGAGACAGAAAAAGTCCAAGAGATCTGAAGTCTGAGAAGGATTTAACAAAAGGGAGACCCTCTGTTGCTGGCTTTGGAGATGGTAGAGCCAGGAAGCTAGCAAGGCAGCAGTCTCTAGGGGTGCTGAGAGCAGCCCCTGCTTTGACAGCCAGCCGGGAAACAGAGACCTCAGTCCTCTGGCTGCAAGATACTGAATTTCAGGACAGCCCAAATGTACTTGGACAAGAGCCCTGAGCTCAGATGAGAACACAGCCTGGATGACACCTTCATGCAGCTATGTGCGAATCTAAGCAGAAAGTCGTGGTGTTCCCAGACACCTGACCCGAGGAATCTGTGAGACAATGGTGGGTGGTGTCTTAAAGGTGATAAACCTGTGATAATTTGTGATAATAGAAAACAAATACAAAATGGTTCAAAAGGCTTTTATCCAAGGGGCGCCTGGGTGGCCCAATCGGTTAAGTGGCCAACTTCTGCTCAGGTCATGATCTCATGGTTCGTGAGTTCAAGCCCCACATTGGGCTCTGAGCTGACAGCTCAGAGCCTGGAGCCTGCTTTAGGTTCTGGCCTCCCTCTCTCTCTGTCCCTCCCCTGCTTGCTCTCTCTTTCTCTCTCTCTCTCTCTTTCTCAAAAATAAATAAACATTAATAAAGTTTTAGACAAAGGTTTTTATCCAAGACCAAAATTTAACCTCCTTTGGGGAGAAACCTATCAACCACTGTGAACCAAATCCATCAGGTAAGTCCCTTGCAACTCAAGGTGTGATCCGTGGCCCAACAACATACACATAGCCTGGGAGCTGTTTAGAAATGCAGCATCTCAGGCCCCATCCAGATTTTCTGAGTCAAATCTTCATTTTAACAAATCCTCTGTGACTCATATGCATATTAAAGTGTGAGAGGCACTGGTTAGCATCCTAATTCAGCGCTGGAAATCTGAAATCAGCAAAACCTGGATTCTCAAACTGGCTCCACAGTTTTACTGCCTGTGTGGCCTTGGACAAGTTGCTTAACCTCTCTGAGCCTCTATGAATCGATACAATGGAGCAAACGATAGTACCAACTTCATAGGGTTGTGGTGAGAATTAAATGGCACAGTATGTAAAATACATTAGCCCAGTGCTTCCTGGCACACAGTTAGGGCTTAATAGATGTTGGTCATTATTGGATTGGGCACTAAGAGTGTGGTGAGTCGAATATAAAGGGGGCAAACCACATCGTTTGGAAACATGCAGGATCACAGAGGTGAATGTCCTCCTCTGATGACATATGTTGTCACAGACTCCTCAGAGGCTGCAGGAGGTCATGACCTTGCTTTTCTATCCCAGTAAGCATCCCCCCACCCCCGACCCCAGGCTGGCTCAGTCACACCTTCCTATCACAAGCATCGTCTCTTGTAACCACCTGTGTCTCCTAGCCCCTGCCAGAGAGGTCTCCCCTACCAGCATTAACCTATTAACCCCACTGGGCTCCACCTCACTTAGCTAATGAGATCTGGCCAGAAACCATGGAGACGGTTGTCCCAAACGCCCCGAGCAGGTGGTGTCCCTGGATAACGATGACAGCTCACCCCACAGACAAGATGAATGGATATGCCACAGCAGAGCACGGGCCACGTGGCTGGTTTAACAGAAATCTAAGGTTATTTTCATTTCTGCTGTAGGAAATGGTGACAATGACAGCAGCATTGACTGTAAGGACAAATGGGCAGACGGACAATTACAAAAGGCCAGTACGGGACAGAAGTCAGCTGCGATCTGCTCTGAGAGGTCCGGCTCCCCCGCCTGGTTTCTCTGTTCTTGGCAAACGCTCCTCTCCCTTGCTTTATCTTCTGAGCCTGAGCTGAAGAAATCTCTGTGGTTCAATATAAATAATGAGGATGGTATTGATAACAATAATAGCTCTCATTTATTGAGTGCATCCAGTGCCAAGCACTTCTCATGAATTATTTATACTCTTTATAACAACTCTGTGAAGAAGACATTATTATGTTTCTTTTTAGTCAAGGAAACAGAGGCTCAGAGAGGTTCAATGGCTTGCCTAAGTTTACACAGCAGATAAATAGTTGCCCCTGGATTTAAACCTGGGTCGGCTGGACTCTGTGCTCTCTTCACTTGGTCTCCACAACATAGCTGTTGCCCTGGCTCCTTGAACAGGCTCTCGACCCTCTGCCTGGGCCCCGTGCCCAGTCAGCTCTGGAGTTGACTTTCTCCTGTCCTTCTCAGGTAGGCACCACTTCTGGATCCTGTCTTCTCTGCTCAGTTGCTCACCTGTCCGGCCCCTGGACAAAATATGGCACATACGTATTTCTTGTTGTCCGAGTGGTTCTGATCCACGGGGTTCCTCACCCCGCTGCTCACAGGTGTGCTGGCTGGGCTTGCCCGGTGAGCAACTGGAGCGACATTCCTAGACTCTGGATAACTTCCCTCCCCCCAGACCCCGCCTCACCAGCAGAGTCTCCTATATCCTCCAGCCTGGCTCAATGATTACAGAAGAGTGTTTCCGGGATGTTCCAGGTGTTAAAGGAATTATATAAGGAAGCCATTAGACTGAGGTGGCTCTAATGCCTTGGCAGCCTATGTAAGGAAACCAAAATCTAAACCAGAGTCGATGCACTCAAATCTGAAAAATGAAATGTGAGAAGAGCCAATCACAGCCAGCCAATCAGGCTTTCCCAAGTAAGATGACCGCTTAAGCTATAGTCAATCAAGTAATATTCTTTTCTTCCTCATCCTCTCTATAAAACCTTTTCTCTAGCTTCTGTCAGTGGAGTGCTCCTTACCATCGTTGGTTTGGTTTCCAATTTGATGTATGCTCAAATAAACCCTTGAAAATTTTAATATGCCTCAATTTACTTTTTTAAAAGTTTACTTATTTATTTTGAGAGAGTGCATGCACGCAAATTGGGGAGGGGCAGAGAGAGAGGGAGAGAATCCCAAGCAGGCTCCATGCCGTCAGCGCAGAGCCTGATGCAGGGGCTCGATCCTGCCACAGGATCATGACCCAAGCCAAAACCAAGAGTTTTGGCCTAACTGACTGAGCCAAGTTTGGCTTAACCGACTGAGCCACCCAGGCGCCCCTCAGTCTACCGTTTAACTCAGGGAAACCACTCCACTGGTGTTCTTCTTTCTGCTCCTCTTCTGCTCGGTCTCGAATATTCTCTCTTTCTTTCAAAACCACATTCTAGTACCCAGTTCATACCCGATTCAACATCTACCCTTACTGCTCACAGAATAATACCTTGATCTGGAATCATATCCCTTCACAATCTGGCCTCAATGATCCTTCCAAGTACCAACACTATTCCAGACAACGGTTCCCTGTCCATTCTCTGTTATTTTCTGCGGGGCCTCTGCTCCTGCTCCACTTTGCCAGGAATGCTCATTTCCTTTTGCACCATTTCTGTATTGGAAATCAGGATCTAGCTCAAAATCCATCTTCAGCACCAAGATGGCTCTAATCCCCCCAGCTGGAAACAATCCCTTCCTTTTGTTATCTGCTGTGGGGCTTTATTTGCTCTTCTCTAGTGACACAATCATTTCATACATTTCACCATAGGGAAGTGTGTACATAATTTTTCTCTCCTTTTAGCCTATTAGGTCTCTGAGAACAGTGAGCACCTGAATTTTTTCTTTTTGGTAGCCTTCCAATGCCTAGCAAAATGCCTTGAGGGGTGCTTGCTGTAAATCTATTGACCCATCAGCTGGATGGTGGATGAGTGGATGGATGAATGGATGGATGGATGGATGGAAGAGAGATTTACAGGGATGGGGCTCTGGCTGGGGTTCACTGGGTTGCCATGACAGGAGAAAGGCTGTATCTGTCAGGGGAGTAGACCATCACAATTATGGAAAAGGAAGAATAACTCGAAGTGATGAACCATGCTGGGGGTAAAATCAGACCATGCATGTTCACTGTTTTTATCTTTACCAGGCTGTATCAGTAGGATAGTTTAAAATATGAGTAACAGAAAATCCAACTCTACTTCAACCCAGTTTCCATGGTAAGTAAATTTATTGGAATGAAAAAAGGAAGTCAGAGATAAGGGGAGGGATCAGGATTGGTGGCTACAAAGCCTCTCTCCATTTTTCTACTCTTTTGTCCTCATCCTAAACTTCATCCTAAAATAACTTGCCTGGTTTTTGGTAGTCGTCTAGTAGTTGTTGGGCTAATTGCCTCCCTTTTTACATTCTGCTAGTTAGCAGGGAAAGGAAGGGTAAAGAAGGGGGAGGTAAGGATAAGGAAGCATATTCTTCCAAAGTGCCTGGAAAACCTAACTTGGTGACTCATTGGCCCAAATGGGCCTAGGCTGACCTAGTCCAGGCCCATTCACTGGTAGTGGGGCTCAAACCACTAAGGGCACAGCACCCTGCAGCTATGGTGGGACCCGTAATGGAGAGTCACTACAAGACCCATCGCACAGCAGTTTTATGGGTGCCACTCCCATTAAGGATTGGTTCTTGTGACCTTGTCACTTGGACAAGCAGTAAACAATGGACAATGTATCATCTAAAAGATCTTATTGCCCCAGATCTTACAGTGTATCTGCTGGCCTAAGAGTCCTTCAGTGCTTCTTGTGCAAGCCTGTCGTTAATCAGTAGGGTTCACTGAGCACATGCTGTATGGGTCGTGTCATTCTAAGCACTGTGCAAAGTTAGAAAAAGAAAAGGAGACAATGCAATGACTTTTTAAAAACATAGAATGCGGGGTGCCTGGGTGGCTCAGTCGGTTAGGTGTCCGACTTCGGCTCAGGTCATGATCTCATGGTCCGTGGGTTTGAGCCCTGCGTTGGGCTCTGTGCTGACAGCTCAGAACCTGGAGCCTGCTTTGGATTCTGTGTCTTCCTCTCTCTCTGACCCTCCCCTGTTCATGCTGTCTCTCTCTCAAAAATAAATAAAAAATATTTTAAAAATTTAAAAATAAAATAAAATAAAAACATAGAATGAGAGTTGAGGAAGTAGTTCCCTTTTTGTTTTAAATAAGAATAGCTAGTGTTTATTTACTTTTGAAAGTTTATTTAAATATTTTTGAGAGAGAGAGAGAGAGAGAGAGCAGGGGAGAGGCAGAGACAGGAGGTAGACAGAGAGAACCCCAAGTAGGCTCCAGGCTGCCCGCACAGAGCTGGACTCAAGGCCCAAACCCACGACCTTGAGATCATGACCTGAGCAAAAATCAAGAGTCAGTCGCTTAACCGACTGAGCCACCCAGACGCCCCAGGAAGTAGTTTTCTTTCAAGGGCAGCATTAATCTACTCATTTATTTTCCAGAACACAGAAACTACTGAAGTCCTTTCCTCCTTTCTTTTTCCCCTCTCATTTAACTCTCCCTTTTCTTGTCACTCCTTTTATCCTCTTATTCTTTGCTAATTTCAAAGCACGATAGCAGGGATGAAGAGTGGAGAACTTGGAGTTAGGCTTCCGGGTGGGCACCCTGACTTTGAGCCTGAGCTGTGACTTTCTAAGCCATTTACATCATTGCTCTAAGCTTCCATATTTCATTGGTAAATCACATGGAATGTGATCGTTAGATGATACACATGAAAATGGTCAATAAAGATTAACTCTTTTCATTTTCTTGTTCATTAGTTCTCTTTTGATTGTGCCGCATTTTTCTATCCTCTTCTTCCCTACTATATCCCAGAGTGATAGATGGTTCAGAAATAGAGTCAGCTAGAGTTATAGAATCCACTTTCTAGGGAGGAATAGAATGAAACCGTTTCATTTCCATCTCTTCTCCTCATTATAATCAGGGTATTTAAAGAGTGCTATGTGAATATAATTAAGGCAAAGATGAAAATGTGCTACACCAGTTGAAAAGAACACATATGTGCTACATATGCGAGCAGGAGAAGACTGTTCTAGTCTGTATAAGAATCTCCCAGCTGACCATTTCTGCTTCATCTAGGCCTAGTTTGCTCACCTAGGGAGAGCACTTTTTGATGAAACCTAGATTGTGGCTTTACTTCCAGAATGTGGTGACCCTGCTTTATCTATTTTATGGCTGCAGACTGGTCCCCTGACCCTGCCCAGCCATCTGTAAGTACATCCATTGTTCAGCAGATGATCACTTGGAAGAGTCTGATTAAAGCACTGCAGATCTATCAGCTTGCTAGAAAGTAACACAACCACAACTGAAAGCGCATGCTACCATGGCGGCAGCTTAGTGTGATAGTTGCACATGAGGAGAACACAGACCGTCATCATTGTAGAGGTCATAGAAGACCAGTGTGAACGAACCATAGACTCTACAGCAGTTGACAGCCCACAGAAAAGATTACTCCTGTGTCCCGTGCCTTCAGTGCCCCAGGTCTGCCCAGAGACCATTTGGAGAATGGTCATTCATCCCTCTAGACGAGACTGCTGCAGACTGTTAGCATTTCCTTTCCACACCAGCCACAAATGCTTCTCCACTGACTGTTTCCTCTGTCTGGAACATTCTTCGTCTAGATACCCATAGAGCTAGAACCATCACTTCTTTTAGGGTTTCAGTCAAAAGTCACCTTCTCAGGGAGGCTGTCTAACCATTTATCTGGAATTTACCACTCTTCCAACATTAAAACCCCCCTTCCCTACTTTATTTTTTTTCTCCTTAGGCTTTATAAGTTCACATATTTATCTTATTTTCTACCTTCCCTAAAGAACATAAATGCCCTGAAGGAGGTTTGGGTCTGTTTTGTTGACTATATTATCCCCAGTGCCTAGTATAATGCCTGGTACACAGCTAGCTCTTAATGAATATTTGCTGAATGAATGACTGAATGAATTTGTGAGACTAATTGATTAGTGTATCTGATTCCTCTCCTAGAATGTGAGCTCCATGAGACCAGAGACCAAGCTTGTTTTTTTTCTCTCCTGAATTCCTAGAGCTGATCACAGGGCCTAGCAGGTGGTACCCAGTAAGTGTTTTTAAAATAAATACTTGAAAATACCAATGATGACAGTACCGACAGAAGGAATGTATAGGAGGGAACATGGTCATGCAGATGTCTTCACAGCTATGAGACTGTCTAAACTGTCTCCAGATTAACCTGGGAGTAATATTGGGTATTGTTAGGAGTCACTTTTCATATACACTTAGGGTCCAATGACTTGAAATGACACACACTCGCATGTGGCAGTGGTGCTGTGCCATGCTTGGAGTTGGGGTTCTAAAATCATATAAGACAAAATTGCCATTAAAAATCTCTTATATCACCCATATGGTATAGATTACAGTGCTCCATGCATTCTGTGCCATCTCTCAGTAAGTTCAACACAGCCAGTTTTTCCCCAGAGTTGGAACAGATGGCCATGGCTGTTTCTTTGGTTAAGCACCAGATGAGGTAGTTGGCGTGAATTTAAGGGCCATATTGTTGGGGGCAGGGGATGACATATATGTACATATTCATCTGTATTATTTTCTTTCATTGAACCTATAGTTGACTTCAGGCAACTTACATGCTTGTGTCAGAAACTCCATTGTACCATTTGGTCCTCAGTGTCGTCAGATGCTCTTTACTGTTTATCGTGGAGATAGGTGTAAAGGAGGTTGAAAATCACCTTCTGGAGGCATTGCAGTAGTTGGCATGACCAATAGGAGAATGTCAACCATCATGATTTTCCAAAAGAAAAAGAAAAACAGTCTTTTATCTAAATCGTCCTACAAAAAATAATAGGAACTAATGAAGTTCCTCCTATATGCTGGGTGCTAGGTTCTTTATGTAGTTCTCATTGAACTGGCTCATAGCGACCCTTTGAAGAAGGTATTATAATCCCCGTGGCCCTGCTGTGATTCTTTGCCACAGCCAGGCACGCATGCAGGCTTGGCCCATTACCCAAAAGAACACATTTAGCTGTAGCCAATGATGGAGATGCTCTAAGCTCAGGGTATGATACAAATATCTGTGTCCTTTTCTCTTGAGTTGCTGTTCAGTCCACACCAAGTCTGCCTGTAAAGGTGCTTAGATACCTCTTCCCCTACATCATTAAAGTAACTGGGGTGTCATATATATATATATATATATATATATATATATATATACACATCTATATAAAAGTAGTAAGAGTAAATCAACTTGTTCTAAGAGTTCTGCTTTATAGTGCTCACTTTATTGGTAGGGTTGGAAAAGAAAAATTCCATGTTGATCAGAACTTATCAATTACTTATAAACCAACTCATGTAAGGGGTGGAAAAAAATTACGGTCACTTCCTATATTCCTCTTTTGAAACTGTTCTCTACTCAGTGTCCTATTTTCTACATCGGATACATTTTTTCTTCAATCTGCTTTCAATGAAAAGACTGCTACTTCAGCACCACTGCTTCAGACAGGCAGCACTGGAATATTCCACCTTGTCCATTTTTTATGAACCTTGTTCCTCCTTTTATATTTTTTCCTTAGCTTCTTTCGATATTACAGTTTCTTCCACGTGTTCCCAAAACATATTGATCATAAGTATAGTCCATGTTGTCATTATGTTTAAAATTTCTATCATTTTCTCTTCCTTTCTTTTCTATCCTCTCTTTCTCAGGAACCTGGCTTCGTCCTACCACCAGACATTGTGTTCAAACTGGGGACAAAGAATCCTACATAGCCACACTGGTGAAGATGGGGAAGGAGCAAGGGGGAGGAGGCAGAGATGTGGTGATTCTGCATCTCACATTTATAGATGATGACTGTGGTTCTTGGGGACTTTGAGTAGCTTTCCCGATGTTACTCAACGAGTAAGTAGCAGAGCTGGGAATTGAACCTGGTTCAGTAAAGCTCCCCAAAACAGTAGGTTTCCATTATACCATACTGCTTCTCAGAGGCAGCAAAATACCATTAAATGCAAGCTTTTGGCAGCAACGATGGGCAGACTCTGTGTAAAAAGATAGAATCTTGTATGATTCACTAAATGGACCTGGCAGTGTGAAAAGAGGGGCCAGATAAGTGAAGGGCTTTCCTCAGATCATCAATGGCTGAGTGACCAATGTTTACTCTGTGCATGGGACCATGCTTGAATTTTTTAAAAATTTTTTGTCTTTATTTTATTTTGAGAGACAGAGACAGAGAAGGAGCGGGGGAGGGGCAGAGAGAGAGAGGGAGACACAGAATCCAAAGCAGGCTCCAGGCTCTGAGCTGTCAGCACAGAGCCCGGCGCAGGGCTGGAACCCATGTACTGTGAGGTCATGACCTGAGCCGAAGTCAGATGCTTAACCGACTGAGCCACCCAGGCGCCCCCATGCCTGATGTTTTGAAGGAGGCACAGAGCATCCTATAAGGCTGCATTCAAGAGACAGTCTAGCTGAAGGGGAAAATTATGCATTGTAATAGTCAGGGCACCTCCTGGAAACAGAGAACACATTCAAACTGTACAATTCAGGAGAGCTTAAGGAATTAATATATTTATAAAGGTATGGGTGAGGTTTAGGGAATTTGAAAAGAAAATGCAGGACTCTGGGACCAGCAGCAGTGGGATTCTGTTACCCACGCCCTACACATACAAGGGCAAAGGAAGGAGTAGAGCATAGCTGCATGCGGAGGAAGGGAGACTCTCCTCTCCCAGGAGCTGTGACCTCCAGTAGAGAATAGCAGCCAATCCATGGCAGTCTATCAGGGAGGAGGCCACAGCAATAAATATCTCAACCTCATTCTTTCTACTCTTCAGTATCCTGGTAATGCTTCCCATTAGCCAACCCCAACCACAAACTAGAGGGCAGGAATTGATTCTATTCATAAAGACAAGTCTCCCAGGCACAGCAAGGAGTGAAAAAGGGCATAAGAGCAAATCTAAAAGGGCAAATAAAAGATAATTTTATAAATTGTCATGCCATTTAAGTGTTTTACAGAGGTTGCTACTTACAGGGGTATTACTATAAATTATGATATGAAGTAATGTACTCTTTATACACGTTTATGTACCATTTTTATATATCTTGTTGTTCTCTTATTAGGTTAGTTTCAAGTAAGAATGGCCCAAGTTAAATATTGAACTAAATGGCTTCCTGGCTCACCCAAAGCGAAAGAGCCTAAGCCTTCTGAATGGGCATCTTTCTTTCTTTCTTCCTTTTCTTTCTTTCTTTCTTTCTTTCTTTCTTTCTTTCTTTCTTTCTTTCTTTTTTGAGAGAGAGTGCAAGCAGGGGAGGGAGCAGAAGGAGAGAGAGAATCTTAAGCAGGCTCCTTGCTGCTCAGCACAGAGGCCAACATGGGGCTCAATCCCACACCCCTGGGATCATGACCTGAGCCGAAATCAAGAGTCAGATGCTCAGCTGAGTCACCCAGACACCCCTGCATGAGCACATTTCAATTGCGTTGCATAAAGTTTTTGCTCAATTCTTTTTCCATTGTGCAAGCTTATTTCATTTACTCAGATTTTTCTCCATGATGTAAAAACTCTTTCTTCCTCACATTTTTGCTCTCTCCTTTCCTCCAATAAAAAGGGCTGCTTGGCTCACACCTCCATCAACAGATGCTTGGAAATAATGCACCATGGCAGCTTTTCAAGGATTTTTCTCTTTCCTTCCTCCAGAGAGAAAAACAAAAGGGTAAGGATAGCTTGAGGGATTGGACCAGAATGTTGTTTTACTGGAATTTGCAGCTGTTTCTGGATTGCAGAAGTCACTGGAGGGAAACAGTGTGCTTGGGGACTGAAGGAAATGGTTTGGCTCCAATCTGTCCCAAGTCATCTGGGGAGGAATTTTCTCATTGTTACAGAGGTTGCTACTCAACAAAGATTTTGCATCTTTTGACAGAGAGTGTGTGGCAAGGGTAAGGAAAGAGAAATCCACATATGACGTGTGAGGGGAGCAAAGAAGGCAGAGGCCAAAAAAACCCAAAACAAACAAACAAAAAAACCCTGACCTTTGGTCAGTGTACAAACCATTCTCTAGGCTCTGGCATAAACGTGTGGCTGGTGAAAGGGTCACCATTTATTTCTCAGAGCTTGAGGGCTGGGGTGAGCCAATGAGATTTCCATTTTTACCCCAGAGGCAAGATAAAGATGGGGTTTATATAAGCAGGTGGATCTAGTTGATGAATGAATGAATCAAAACGGTCCAGTGGCAGATTTTCAAATGATATTTATATAAGAGACTCATACTGGCTTTTCATCAAGTGTGAAAGGCTAGATTTATATGCTTGAGTATTACCGGCCCTATAGATATACAGGACAAATAAATCCATATATACCTTTGCACTCATATGTATGCATTTCAGGTACTATTTGAGGAAGCCTCTGAAACTGTATCTTTCTCCTGGATACCATCCCTGCTATTGATCCTGTAATCTCTATGGAAGGAGCCTGTAAAAACCTTTTTTTTCCTTTAAAAAAATTTTTTTATGTCTTTTATTTTCAGAGACAGAGGCAGGGAGTGGGCGGGGGAGGGGCAGAGAGAGAGTGAGACACAGAATGTGAAGCAGGCTCCAGGCTGGGAGCTGTCAGCACAGAGCCCAACATGGGGCTTGAACCCACGGACTGTGAGATCATGATCTGAGCCGAAGTTGGACGCTTAACCAACTGAGCCATCCAGGCACCCTGAGCCTGTAAAAACCTTTTAAGTTAGGCAAAGTTCAGACTAGGTGGACAGCTATGGAGACCTACCCAACATTCATTCCAGCTTCTCTTGGTAGATATTTCAGCTTACTTTTGGGGTCATATATATTCTCCCTTATTGATTTTTTACATAGTGCTATGGATTGAATGTGTCTCCCTAAAAACATACGGAAGACAACTCTCAGTACCTCTGGATGTGATCTTATTGGAAATAGGATCTTGACAGACAATCAAGTTAAGATGAGGGAATCCAATGTGTCTTGTGTCCTCATGAAAAGGGCAAATTTGGACAGAGAGACAGATAAAGGGAAGATAAAGTGAAGATACAGGGAGAAGACAGCCATGTAGAAGCCGAGAAATGCCTGTAGCTACGAGGAGCTAGAAGAGAGACAAGGAGGGACGCCTGGGTGGCTCAGTTGGTTAAGCGTCCAACTTCAGCTCAGGTCATGATCTCACAGTTTGTGGGTTCGAGCCCTGCGTTGGGCTCTGTGCTGCCAGCTCAGAGCCTGAAGCCTGTCTTCGGATTCTGTGTTTCCCTTTCTCTCTGACCCTCCCCTCCTCACGCTGTCTCTCTCCCGCTCTCTCTCAAAAGTAAAATAAAACATTAAAAAAAAAAAGAAGAGAAACAAGGAATACATTCTCCCTCACAGCCCCAACCCTGTCAACACCTGATTTCAGGCTTCTAACCTCCAGAACTGTGTTCAAGCCACCCACTTTTATGATGCTTTGTTATGGCAGCCCAAGGAAATACAGGTTAGGTTTGATGAAATCTTCTGGTGCAATCCTTTAATTTCTTCAACAAAGAAACTGAAGCTGAAAAAGTAAAATGGCTTAGGAGTCACAGAGCCAGTCAGGGATAGAGCTCTAAATGCCCACATCTTTCTCTACCCATTACTATAACTGGTCTGATTTGGATAAACCATCACAGGCTTCCACTACTGGCTCAAGACAACAGTGAAATGACATCCCTGTCTTCTAATACAGACTCTATTAGACTTTAACAGCTGAAACAAGACTTTGGCATTATTAACGTGGAGTAGAAACATTTATTCTGTGACTCTCAGTGTCAGTGAATTTCACTCAATGCTCAATGACTCATCATTTAAAAAGCTACATAGGCTTGAAGAGATTGTTAGTGCATTGCACATCCAAATTACACCTTAGGGGCGCCTAGGTGGCTCAGTCCATTAAGCGCCTGACTTCCGCTCAGGTCATGATCTTGTAGTTTGTGAGTTTGAGCCCCATGTTGGGCTCTGGGCTGACAGCTCAGAGCCTGGAGCCTGCTTCGGATTCTGTGTCCCCCTCTCTTTCTGTCCCTCCCCCGCTCACACACACACACTCTCTCTCTTAAAAATAAGTAAACATTAAAAAATTTTTTTAAAGAAAACAAATTACACCTTATGTATGAAAGGAGGTAACTACGGGGGCACTTCTTGGGAAGGTCAAGGACAATGTCACCTACATCCGGTAGCTTTTCTTATAAGAGTATAAAGCTCTGGGGAAGCTGTTGGAGCTCCTGAGCCAGATGAAGTTGTGAAGGGTGAGAGGCACAGAGTAGGAAGGAGCTCAGCCTGCCTGCCCCATTACCCTTCAGCTTCTCCTGGGTCCCAACTTCCTGCCAGGTGCTGCCCTTCCTAGAAGGTGGGGGATGGGAGGCTCCACTAATCTCTCCACACCTGACTCTCTGGTTCTTACTCAGTGCTCTCAGCCACCAGTCCCCAAGTGTCCATCTAACAAGGTAGTCAATCCTTTCACTTTTTTGCTCTCCGGATGCCAATACAGCAAAATCCTATGGGCAACTGTGTTAGGACTGTAGAAGAACAAAAATTCAACTGAGTAAATTTAAAGATGTAATTGGCTTTATTCAACGGCTAATGAATCAGGCAGCATCTCATCTAGCAAATAGGAGGGAGCTCCCAGTAGCTGTACTAAGTGGAAAGATTTGAGGGGGGAGAGAAGGGAGGGGTTACAGGGGTGATGAGTACTAAGGAGGGCACTTGCTTTGATGAGCCCTGGGTGTTGTCGGGAAAGGTTGAATCACTAAATTCTACACCTGAAATTAATACTACACGGTATATTAACTAACTGGAATTTAGATAAAAACTTGAAAAAAAGTGGAAGTATTTTATAGGCAGAAATGGGGCAAAACAAGGAGGTTATTAGCAAAAAGAAAGAAAGGATTGTTTCAGGCAAGGTCACCTTTCCTTGGGGGAACAAGAGAGGGTCTTAACATGCAGGTGACTTCACTAGTCCTAATCAGGAAATTTCAGACTGATTGGGTTAAAATTTCATTCCTGGAACTTGCTGAAACTGTAGTTCGGTTAGTTATTAAGTCTTGGTAGGGCTTTTGACTCCATTTGGGGTGTGTTATTTCTTCCTTCCTTCCTTCCTTCCTTCCTTCCTTTCTTTCTTTTTTTGAGAGAGAGAGAGACAGAGCACAAGCCGGGGAGCAGCAGAGAGAGAGGGAGACACAGCATCTGAAGCAGGCTCCAGGCTTTGAGCTCTCAGCACAGAGCCCAAGGCTGGGCTCAAACTTACAAATGGTGAGATCATGACCTGAACCAAAGTCTATGGAATGGTGAGATCATGACCTGAGCCAAAGTCTGACGCTTAACCAACTGAGCCACCCAGGCACCCTGGGGTCTGTTGTTTCTTTTTAACAGGATGATGGAATTAAGGGTCATTTGAGTTCCTGGCTTAAAGAAAGGCCTGATTCAAAGAGCAACTGAGATCTAAGAGAAGGGATGGGGGTAAACATCAACCTAGGTCAGCTGGATGGAGCCGAAAGACTACTGATATGTCCATGGATAGGTGGACCCATGGACAGGAGCCAACCAGGAGGATTCCCCTAAAAGTGAAGAAATAGGCACTTGCAGGGGCCTCTGGGTGGCTCAGTCAATTAAGCGTCCGACTCTTGATCTCAGCTCAGGTCATGGTCTCATGGTTTATAGGATTGAGCCCTATGTTGGGCTCTGCACTGACAGTGCGAAGCCTGCTTACAATTCTCTCTTCCTCTCTCTCTGCCCCTCCCCTGCTCTTGCTCTCTCTCTCTTTCAAAATAAATGAATAAACTAAAAAAAAAACAAGCACTTGCAAAGCTAGGGTTTTGTGTACAGTTATGACATTCCCCAGAAAAAAGAAAGAGGGAGGGAATAAAGAGAAGGTGGAAGAGAACGTGTCAGGACACAGAGAAGACAAGTTTAGATCACGAACTGGTCTACTTAATGCAGAAGTTATTTTCATTTTACTTAATGGGCTTGCTAGACAATCTGACTCCTACGTTTGCAATTTTCCTAATCTTTTATGTGAGCATTTCCATTGCCTTTCAGGCTCTGATGGAAAATTAGCTTCAGTTACATTTCATTAAATGAACTAGCTTCAGTGAGCTCTATGAAGTCAGCCTCATAAATCGGCGTCTTCATTCTTTAATCATGCACTCTGCTCTTCCCCAGATTCTCCCCCGCTTATCTTTTCCAGGCGTGGAGTTGGCCATGACTGAACACGATGTCCTTGATCCCGGCTCCTCGTTTCTATCATCCCGTGGTCCTTTCTCTTCATTCCTCCTTTCCGAGCCCTTCACTATAGTGGGATGTGTTTTAGGCACTACTTTGTTTTCAACTCTGCCCCCAGACAAGACTCCAGGCCAGATCTTATCTAGGACTTCTGTGGGTGTCTCTGTCTCTGCCTACAATCTTGGCAAGTTTCTTCAGGCAGAAGTCACAGATGGTGCACTCCTGTGACAAGAGACTCCCACAGAAATTTCATGAAATCGGGGTTCTCAGAAGACCTGGGGGCGAATGGTGAGAAAACTGTTAGGAAGGTCACAAGGCCAAACTTAGCTGGCAGAATTGATCTTCAGCTCTCACCACCCTCTGCCAAGTTCTCAATGCCACGTCCTCTTCCTGGATGTTCTGGTCTCCTTTCCCAGCCTGCCAACCTGGACAGCCAGTAAGATCCACAATCTAATGTTCTATGGTAAGCGCTTATTCAGATGCACGTTTCATTAGCTCTCAATCAATGAGTAAGAGGGTGAAAGATCTGAACAGATACTTCACTAAAGAAGACACAAGGAGGGCAAATAAGTACATGAAAAGATGAGCTACATCATTGGCCATGAGGGGGTGCAAATTAAACGCGCAGTGAGATAACACTACCCGTTCACCAATGGCGAATTAAATCGCCATCCAAAAAAAATAAATTTTTAAAAATTAAAACGATTCAACACACTAAGTATTGGCAAGAACAAAGCAGTTGGAAGTCCCATATGCTGCTGGTGGGTATGCAAAATGGTATAGCCACTGTGGAAAACCATGCCGACAGTTTCTTAAAAGAGCACGTGTACACATACCAGATGACCCAGACATTCCCCTCCGGGGCATTTGCTCAAGAGAAATGAAAGCAGATGCCCACACACTGATGTACACAAACGTTCACAGCAGCTTCATTTACAATTGCCCCAAACTGTAAACAACCTGTATTAGTCTAATTTAGCTGCCACAAAAAACACCACAGACTGCACTGTTTTCACAACAGAAATTCATTTTTCTCACAGTTCTGGGGGCTGGAACATCCAAGATCAAGGTTCTGATGGGGTTTGGGTTCTGGTGAGGGCTCTCTTCCTGGCTTACAGATGGCCACTTTGTCCTCACGTGGCTTTTCCTCTGAGGGCGCTTGGAGAGAGAGAGAGAGAGAGAGAGAGAGAGAGAGAGAGAGAGAAAGCAAGCTTTCTGGTATTTCTTCTTCTAAGGACACTTATCCAATCAGGGTCCCACCCTTATGACTTCATTTTACCTTGATTACTTCCTAAAAGACCTATTTCCAAATACAGTCACGCTGCGGGTTGGGGCCTCAACATATTAATTGGGAGAAGGGGAAGATACATGTCAGTACATAGCACAACCCAAATATGTATTAGCAGAAGAATGGATAAAGTAGTTATGGTATATCCATACAATGGTATACTATTCAGCAATTCAAAGAAATAAACGTTTTTTTAATGTTTATTTATTTTTGAGAGAGAGAGCACACAAGTGGGGCAGGGGCAGAGAGAGGGAGACAGAGTATCCAAACTGGGCTGTGGGCTGATAACAGCAAGCCTGATGTGGGGCTCGAACTCTCAAACTGCAAGATTGTGACCCGAGCCTAAGTCTGACATTCAGCCAACTGAGCCACCCCGTTGCTCCCAAAGGAATAACCTATTGATGTACTTAACACTAAAGATAAACTTCAAGATAATCATGCAGCGTGAGAGAAGCCAGACAAAAAAAAGAGAATACATACTAGGTGATCCCATTTATATAAAATCTTAGAAATGCAAAGTTATCAAAGCAACAGAAAGCAGATTAGTGATGATCTGGGGATGAGGAAAGGGGAGGGGAACAGAAGGGAGGGATTACAAAGCGGCAGGAGAGCATTTATGGAGCTGTATGTTCATTATCCTGATTGTACTGATGGCCTCATAGATCATGATTTCAGTATCATATTGTCTGCTTGAAACCTGTGCCGCTTACCATGTCAGTCATACCTCATTGAAGCTGTAAAACAATTTACATTTCATAAGCCCCCACTTGGGCAGATTTAATTCATTTGTAGCAATGCTGACCCCTCTTAACAAATCCTGTACAGAACTATTTCTGGCTCTTCTCTCACTCTCTGGCTTCCTTGTCTGAGCCAGGATTTTCTTGGGCTCCACCAAATTAAGAGGTCTGTTTATAAAGACAAACCCATCAAGGGTAGCAAAGTATTTTCTTCTAAAACATATTTTGAAATCTGAAGAAAATGACTGAACACATGTAATATGGTTTTACTAATTGCTGTATATTACCTGGTCTTCAGAGAAATGATGGGCCATGCCTGGGGATGCCAGGATATCACCTGAGAAATCATGTGCCCAGGAATGTATGATGTCTGATCTGTGCACCTGTGTATTGATGCATAGGCAGCAATTACCACTAATACGTCTACATGATGATTGATAGTCTGTGATTCCATTGATCATTTCAGCATGTATGTGGGATAATATCCCAGGAGCTTGGGTAGCATCCAAGGGCTTTGGTACGTCCCCAAGCTCCCAAGCTGCAGTGTAAATGTTTCTTGCTACTATCCACCCATAGGCAGCAGGGGCTGATGGATGCTGGCCAGGTCCTAGCATTGACAATAAGCGCCAGAATGTGTGGACTGGTAAAAATGAAACCCAGCCATCTCTCACAGTGAAAAGCATGGTCACAATACTTTGCAGCTCCCGCCATCAGGAACTGGAGGCTTTTCCCTGCTCCTTGACTTTGGGTTGGCTTTGTGACCTGCTTTAATGGACGGGATGTGGCAAAAGTGACGCTGTGCAAGTTCCAGAACCTAGGTCTAAGAGGTCTTGCAGCTCCCTGGTGGCCCTCCTGGCATACCTCTGCAGTCATGTAAGCTTGCATTAGACGACTGAATGACATCAGCTGGACAGGAGCAGGTGACAGCTTGCATCAAGGCTCCAGTCTCATAGGTGAGGTCATCTTAGATCATCCTGCTCCAGTCAACCTACCAGAAGACTGTAAGCTCATGAGTGACCCTGGGTGAGACTGGGTAAGCCCAGACCCAAGTGTACAATCATGAGCAAAACAGATGGTTGTCATTGTAAGTGGTTAACTTGTTATGCCCTAATAAGGTACCCGCAATGCTCACCTAAGGGCCAGCCACATGTGAAATCTAAGGCAGTTCTCAAGCTCCTAAGAACCACTGTGTCATGTTTCTACTGCCTTGTGTCATAATAGTGGGCAAATCACTCACCATCTGCACCCCAATTGTTTTGCTCTTCAAACAGGAACATCATTATGTATTACAGAGGGTTGAGAAAAATTATTCTGGCAGGATGTTTCTATACGTAGTTGTTGGGGAGTCAAAAGTTTAGCTACATGTTTAGAAAGTGGGTTTACTTTGATAGCTTTTGCTAATAAGATTTCTCTGTTGAGGTTGTCCTTAAATAGTCTTGATATTAGGCTGTTCTGTTTTTTTTTTTTTTTTTTACTAGCAGACAGTCTTCAGACTACTAATTACTGCCTCTTCCTTCTTGTCTACCCTCGTTCCCCTTCTCCCCAGACCATGCCCTTCTTTGTCATCTTTGGGGCAGGAGACCTGGGATGGATGTTGCAGCCTTTTATCCTTCTCATTTAGGACAGGCTGTATCTTACTTCTACTTCTCAGTCCTACAACAGTGCCCTTCATGTAATGGGTGTTCAATACATGTTGAATGATAACACTATTAAACTGCCAGTGCTTGGATAGAAAGGCCCAAGGAAGGTAAAAACTTTATTATTTCATTATAGAGGGATGCTGCCTTTTAAAAGAGACACCTGCTGGGGTGCCTGGGTGGCTCAGTCTGTTAAGTGTCCAACTTTGTTACACTCAGGTCATGATCTCCTGGTTCGTGAGTTTGAGCCCCGCGTCGGGCTCTGTGCTGACAGCTTGGAGCCTGGAGCCTGCTTCAGATTCTGTCTCCATCTCTCTTTGCCCCTCCCCCATTCATGCTCTATCTTTCTCTCTCTCTCAAAAATAAATAAACACTAAAAAAGATAAACAAATAAAAATAAATAAAATAAAAGAGGTGCCTGCTAAAGGGCACCGGGTGGCTCAGTTGGTTAAGCATCTGACTCTTGATCTTGGATCAGGTCATGATCTCACGGTTGTGAGTTCGAGCCCTATATAGAGCTCTGAGCGGAGAGCACAGAGCCTGCTTAGGATTCTCTCTCTCTCTCTCTCTCTCTCTCTCTCCCCCCCTTTCTCTCTACCCCTCCCCTACTTGCTCTTTCTCTCTCTGTCAAAATAAATAAAAAATAAAGATAAAAGAGGCACCAGGTCTAGGCTGGGTTCAACAAAGGACCTTGGAACAGATCCTGCTTTGCAAGCATAGTCTGAGTTGGCTTTTTGGCTTCCTAAGACAACGTCAGTGGTGATCCATTGTCCTGGAGGAAGGAAGCAAAGGGGGTGAGGTTCCCGGCTAGGGCTTGGTCTAATCCCTTGTATGTGGTTGACTTTTGGGGAGAGGTTGGAGAAATATGCATTAGAGGCCAGGGACCTACTTGAATGAAAGACTACATTTTGGGGGGGTTTAATATTATTCAACACTTTTGATGCCTCAGATGGTTTCAGCTAAGGTCGATGGGCAAGAAGGGGTACCGAGGCTCCCTAAAGGGCAACTTAAATTGATAGTGAGGGGAACCTGGAATGGTAATCTGTGCTTAACACCGGCACTGAGATTGTCATGCTGGAAAGGCCGGCGTAGGCTGAATGTGTGTAAGCCTGAAAACCTTTCCTGATCCAGTCAAGAGCACTTTGACTGAGCTTTGGAAACAATAACTGTGTGTACATGGGAAACACACAGATGAAACTTCAGGAGCCTGGGCCTTGAGAGCGTGGCAAGACCATACTAACAGCCAGAGGTTAAAGCTCTGGCCTAGTGTACCAGTGAGAGAAGAGACAATCTCTTCCTCTATCACTTACACTCTGACAACTATTTTCTCTCTGATTAAGAGTGTGGGGTGCAGAGCTCAAGTCTCCAGGCTCAAGCCCCAGTTCGACCAATACTACTTATAGCGTCCTTACAAGGATTAAATGGAAGAAGACACATGTAACTTGCTTAGAACAATACTCGAGGCAGGGTGAATGTCAATAAATGTTGGTTATGTGCGTTCACAGGTGGAGGCAAGGATGGCACAGGGCTGTGCAAAATGTCCCTTTTCAATTGTGGTCACGTAGGCAGCTCTGGCAGATTCTCTGGCTTTCCCTCCTAAGTGAGGCCCTTAGAATGAGCAAGAACTGATGCTTTGTCATGAGACTATCATGGCTCGTTCCATTGCCTGGGATGCTGTTTTCAGAGGGATGTTGTGTCCCAGGTGTGAGTCTGATACCGCATTTCTGGCAGCTGCTCCTAAAGAATAAGCAACTCAGGGGCACTTCAGGTGACCTTCAGCCTTGGGGTGGTTCGCTTTGTCCCAGCTTCAAGGTGAGCACAGAGAAGCCTGCGTAGGATTTAGGGCGATCACCAAAGGTAGCCCCAGTCTCACGTGGCAAAACTGGACTAAAGCTGTCTGATAGGACATTAAAGAGAAACGTGACCTTGCTTTGTAAAGCTTAACTGGAGTGAAGTGGCCCATCTCAGTGACTTTTGAATTCCCATTCCCACAGTGGATCTCAAAGTGGGGTCCTGGATAAGCTGTATTGGCAGTATCCGGGCACTGGTTAGAAATGCAAAGCTTCAAGCTCCATCCCCAACTTCCTGAATCAAAAACTCTGGAGTGGGGCCCAGCAATGTTTGTTTTGAGAACCTCTTGGGAAGGTTCTGTTGCTTATGAAATAGTTGGGAGTACTCTATCCCTGACAAATGGTTGTTTGCCCAGCCCCTACTTGACATCTTGGGATGGAGAACTCACCACCTCTGAGCAGTCCCCCTAAACACCTCCTGCCCAACTCAAACTCCCTGTTGTTTTCTTTTCTTAGTTCTTTTAAAAAAAATTATTTATTTTTTTTGAGAGAGAGAGAGAGAGAGAGAGAGAGAGAGAGAGTGAGCAGGGAAGGGGCAGAGAGAAAGAGGGGGAGAGAGGATCTAAAGCAGGCTCTGTACTGACAGCTGAGAGCCTGATGCAGGGCTTGAACTCATGTACCATGAGATCATAACCTGAGACTAAGTCAGATGCTTAACTGACTGAGCCACCTAGGTGCCCCCTCTTTCCTCGATTCTAAGTCTACCGTGTAATTGAGTCACTTGGAGGAGTTAAAATACATACGTACATACATACATACATACATACCAGGTAATTTCCTTTGTTTACATCATATTTAATTAAGAATTGGGCATGTTCAAATTGTGCTATTTGGATTCTGTATCTTTGGTGACATAATTTGTATAATTTATAGGTCTCAAATAGTAGTGGAGGCAAACAATTTAGGGTTTCTGTATCCATATTCTTTGTGAAGTATTTATTGCCCAGTGAAACATTTATATAGAAAGATTAAGAAAATTCTTATTCTTAAAGAAATTGAATTGTACCATGAAAGGAGGGATGAAATAGTGGAAAGGACTCTGGTGTGGTGGTAATAAGACCTGGGTTCTCTCTTAGATCTGCTACTGGCTACCTCCAAGTATGCCATTTACTTTCCCTGATCCTGAGTTTTCATAAAGGAGTTGGATTAATGGTCTATTAGGGATTCTATGAGTCTTACTTTGGGAGACAACCTTTATGAGATAAGGGATGCATTTTCATGAGGGATCTATGTTGACTGGAAAGAATACAGAATGTCCATTAAGAACATTTGAAGGGCACCTGACTTGCTCAGTGGGAAGAGCATGCAACTCCTGATCTTGGGGTTGTGAGTTCGTCTCACATTGGGTGTGGAGATTTTTAACTTAATAAATAAACTTAAAAAAAAAAGAACATCTGCAACAAAAATCACAGACCTGTTTCTTCAAGCATCACTGGTAACCTGCTCTGGAATCTGGGTCCTGATTCTTATTCTTTGCTTTGGAAATGAGCAATAGGTGGCTTGGAGAATGAAAAACAGGTGTGGAAGAAGCTAACAGGGGCTTTGGAGAAATGACAGACTTGCTTTCCTGAAATAAGCTTGAGCCTTCAGCCAAATGACATGTGTAGATTTCCATAAATAAAAAAAAAACCTCATGGTAAATATAGATTCATTAAAGGGTCTTAAAAATAGGATGTAGGCTTGGGTATGGGACACAATGCAACGTTCCTCTCTCAACTTCCCTTTCCGTGTCTTTTCTTCACTCATCCATGAGCTTTTATCTGAAAAGGCGATGTGTCAAGACTGGTTATAAATAACAGATTGGCTAATTTAGTTCAAAAGATATTTTTTGAGTGATGGATACTGGAGTCGCTACAGCTTTAAAGGAACAACTGAACAACTGAGTCTAGGGAGTGAGCTTCCCAAGCTCAGCAAGGCACCTGGGGATCTTTTCTATGGGCTACTGCTGTGAGATGACCTTCTGTATTTGTCTCAGCTCAAAATTCAGATTTCCCAGGAAGAGATTCTGATTGCCCAGCTGATCTCTACCCTATGATCAAGGGAGCGTCCTGTGATTAACAACCACGCCAGAAGAGCAAGGACAGAGGTGGGAAAGTCCCCCAAAAGTGCGTGAATGTGTGTGGTAGGAGTGGGGTCTAGCGGATGCTACCAGAAGGGGGAGGGGGGAGGGGCAGACAAACATCATAGTACCCAAGGCTCCAAAACTCAGGGATAACTGCAAACGACACCAAGTTCAGGCAACACTAACATGTTCCCAGGGTATAACTGGATAATTTCAGGAGCTTTGAGGGCTGGTTGACCAGGAGGCTGACCTCCAGGGGTAGTTTATGTCATAGAGGATATAACCAACTCTTTCTTCTTCCTTCTCTTCACCTTCTCCTCCCTCTCTCCCTCCTCCTCCTCCTTCTTCTTTAAACTTTATTTATTTTGAGAGAGAGAGAGAGAGAGAGAGAGCGCACACAGGGGAGGGGCAGAGGGCAAGAGTGAGAGAATCCAAAGCAGGCTCCACATTGTCAGCACAGAGCCTGATGTGGGGCTTGAACTCACGAACTATGAGATCATGACTTGAGCAGAATCAAAAGTCAGACATTTAACCAACTGAGCCACCCAGGTGCCCCTCTTTCTTCTTCTTCTTATGAGGCTTATTATAGTTGGCATTCAATAATATTCATTAACTGATTGAATAAATGAGTGACACAACTCTTACATGGGCTGAGGAAGGACTTCTATTCAACATTAGCCTGAGTTGAATTTGTTTAGACACTGCCTAATTATATATATATTCCAGCTGCAAGTGATTGAAGCCCATCAGAGTTATCTTCAGCAAAAGATGGTCCTTGCTTGGATATCATTTCAGGCAGGCAGGGTCAGACTTGAACCTAGTCAGGGAGCCTCCACCCCTTGTCTTCCCTCCTCTCTGAGCCTCTGCTCCACTCTTCCAGAAGTTTGGCATTCTGTCTACTCTGTCAGAAAATAGCTCTCCATGCTTCCAGGATTTGTATCTCTTCCTCTCAAAGCCCAGGGTGACAGAGACCTAGTTACTTTCATTCCCATTCCAAATCCAGAGCAGGGACTGATTCTATATGGTCCGGCTTGGGCCAGGGGCCTGCCCTGGACTCAATTAACCAAAATGGCCAATGATTCTTGGTGGAGGTGGGGCGGGGGGAGGGAGTACCATTACATTATGAATTTGGCTATAAGATCAATTAAAGGGGGATGTGAGCAGACAACCCAACTGGCTTCTCGTACAGAAGCCAAATAGTGTAACATTTGCTTGTATTTGTATAGTGCTTTAAGAATAATTGAAGAATACTTGATTCTTGGCCTAACTGTATGAGGTAGGCAAGTCAGGTAACAGTCTTTCTTTCATATCTACTTTCTTTCACTTTGCCATGGTATCTGTTTTTCAATTCTTGCCTTTCCCACTTGACTTTATATTTATTGAAGGCAGAGACCATATCCTCTTTATCTTTGCATCTATATCTCTAATAGCTAGCTCTGGGCTCCGTACATGGTGGCATCTAATTGATGCTCAACCAGTTGAATGCCTTTTTTTACAGATAAGAAAACTGAGGTGCAGAGTATTACAATGGAGATGAGCCCTCAAGAGCCCCCACTTACGCTGTGGCTTACACTAGGCTGCCAGTTGAGTAAGAGGGTCTGCAGCAGCTCAGAAAGATCATACTTGAAGGCAAAGGGCCGAGACTCTGACATTAGAGTCCTGATGCCCAGTGGCCTCCAGAACAGCCTCAGCTCCAGAAAGGGTCTTTGTCAGAGGAGGTAGACAAGCAAGTAGAGAAGGAAGGTTATTAAAACTTTTACTTCCTTGGAACTTGACTCAGCTATTTTATTTTATTTTCAAAGTTTATTTCTTTTAAAAGATAGAGAGAGAGAGAGACAAATGTGGGAGGGGCAGAGAGAGGGGGAGAATCCTAAGCAGGCTCCGCACTGTCAGCACAGAGTCCAGTGTGGGGCTCGATCTCACGAACCATGAGATCATGACCTGAGCGGAAACCAAGAGTCAGTCGCTTACTTGACTCAGGTATTTTAGCTGTCTGACATTTGAACTTGATGGGAGAGAAAGGAGAAAGAAGCTGAGGAAGACACTACCATGTTGGGAAGCTTTCTACTACATGACAGGAAGCAGTAAGGGACACCTACAAGGGTTTTATGGTCTCTGAACTGGGTTGGATCTTCCTGTTCCGCCAATTATCCAACCTACCTGGGCAAGTCACTTCACCTCTTTGTGTCCATCCTCCCACCTCTTTATAGATGGGAGATCTTTATAGAGGTACTATTATCTCTCTCCCTTCAAAGAAGACATATAGGAACTTTGCCCACAAAGATGAAGAGGCCAAGTCCTTTCTCTCAATGGTCTGGTGATCCAGGATGGGGAGCAGATGGCATGCAAAGTGCTGGGGGCTCTGAGTGTAGGTCAGCCCTACAGGACCCAGAGAGGAAGCCTCCTGTGTGTCTTTAGGATAGTCAGGAAAGGGTGCCCAGTGTGCAGAGCTTTGGAGCTAGGTCTTAAAGGAATTTGCTGGGCAGAGGAAGTGATGTCTACAAGAAGCAGTGGAATTGTAACAGGTTAATTATGAGAAGATGGAATTACAAAAGTGCCTGAGGATGATATTACTGTTGTCAGATAGTAGATATTATCAGGGCCACATATTTATGCTGGACAGGCCACACTTGGCAGTCTGGTTTCAGGGGTACCAACCACGAAGGCGCTTGAAAATCACATTTTGATTCTTTTTCCCCAGCTGCTGGTAGCATCCATTCCTCTGTTCAGCTCTGTTTTTTCCGACCTGGAAGAGATCTTGAGAAACAATCTGGTATCGTCCTCTATACCAAGGTAGGTATGGATTGCTAGCCCATTTTATGGAAGAGGGAGCTGTGGGGAAGAGAGGTCCAGTTGGGACCTAAGGACATAGAACCCAGGGCAGTTTCTCCTAGAGTTCTTATTTTTTTTACTTTTATTTTTAGGGAGAGAGACAAGCAAGTGCAAAGGGCAGAGGGAGAAAGAGAGAGAATCTTAAGCAGGCTCCATGCTCAGCACAGAGCCTGATGCAAGGCTCAATCCCACAACCTTGGGATGATGACCTGAGCCAAAATCAAGAGTTGGATGCTCAACTGACTGAGCCACCCAGGCGCCCCTCTCCTAGAGTTCTTGTTTTCCTCTATCAAGATGCTTCTTTTGGTTCCTTTAAGTTTCAAAGCCCCATTTCAGGTAATACTTATGGACCTATTAATTTATACCTCAAATTTCAAGTTCTTTCTTGGCAGCAAGTTATAAACAGGAGAGAAGCTGACAGGAGGGAGCAAACAGAATGGGGGCACTGGAGGCTTCATGGACAAAAAGAGAAACTTCCTTGGCTGTTCGTGGATTCAGGTAGCAATCCTACCCAGTGGAAAGGCACCTTACTTGAACCACAGAGCTTGGGAGCTCTGAGAACCAGCCACTATGCTCATAGCCAATGATGGGAAGGAGCCCAGGGGTATAAGTTTAAGGTTTTCAAGATTTATCAGAATAAATTGCTATTATTTTATTTTCCTCTTTCCTTCTCACCTACCCATTAGTGACTTCATGTCGTGGCCCCAAAGAGAGGGAGATATACTGAACAGCACACACAAGCCCAGCTATAGCTCACAAGGAACCTGGATGGCTCAGTCTGTCAAGCTGGGTGGTGGGGGGGAGGGAAGAGAGGGGGTCACGGTTGCAGTAATTGGAGTAACAGGAGACAAGTGTGCTGACTGTGGGTTATTAATAGGCACTAAGACCTATATTTACAACTAGTGGCTTAAATTAGGAGCAGAACAGTCACACCTAGCCAAATCCACGCCCCAAAACCAAAGACACCTGAAGTGTGCAAAGTGATCATTCTGAACCTAGCTCGCCCAGGTTAGCAAGCATGCTGCGTCAGGTAGGAATAGAGATCTTCAGGGCTTGCTCAAGCTGTCTGTTGCAATTCTGCCCCTGGGGCGCATGCAGCCCAGAACAGAGCACCATTCTCTTTAAAGGAAGGAAGGGAGGGAGGGGGGAAGGGGGGAAGAGGGGAAGGGAGGAAGGAAGAGGGGAAGGAGAGGAGGGAGGGAGGAATGTAAGTAGGTTGGAAGGAAGGGAGGATTTAGAGAGGGAGAAAACAAAGACACCAGGGTGCTCACGTCAAAACCAGAGCTCAGGCCAAGCCCCTCAGAGGTTTTTTTTTTTTTTTAATGTTTATTTATTTTTGAGAAAGTGCAAGCAGGGGAGGGGCAGACAGAGAAAGACAGAGGATCCAAAGTGGGCTGACAGCAGAGAGCCCAATGTGGGGCTCGAACTCACAAACCTCGAGATCAAGTGGGACACTCAACTGACTGAACCACGCAGGTGCCCCCTTCAGAGGTTTTCTATTCTTCCACATCCTGCCCACATAGGAATGGGGAAATGGTTCCATTTCACCATGAGAGAGAACTTCTACTCATAACATGCCACAGGCCCAGAAGTAGAGCATGGGATTTTAAGTGTCAAGAGGCAAGAGGTAACCGCAGACCCCCAACCCTTACGCAGGAAAGTGGCTGAGGGGGGGCAGGGGGAGGGCTGCAAGTGCCAGGTCAGAAATGGTAACAGGGCACGGGATTAAGTCCACACTGGGTCAGAGCCTCTGGACTGGGAATTCTCTGAGCCAGAGGCTATGGTGCATCTGAAGGGGGAGGAGGGGTGTTCAGTGTTTGGGAGGAAGGAGGAGAAGCTGGGAGGACGGGTGAGTGGGCTGCCCCAGGGGTCAACGCTGGGTGGGCACGTCCTGGCTTGGCTTGGGGTCAGATTATCATAAAGCGATGTGAAGTCATCTGCCCCCCCCACCCCAAGTCCATTCTGAGTCCTCAAAGGGACCCCTACAGTGCAGTGAATTGTGCAGGTAGATAAACTGCTCCCAGTGGAAGTCTTCCTGGGGGTAAACTTGGGCAGATCTTGGACTCTGCTCCAACTCCTACGGCTCCTGTCACTTAATGACTGTGGGGCCCAGTTTTTATACAAAGGGGTTATTGAAAGTACATAGTGCATGGGTTTTGGGTGAAGATGAAGTGGAAAATACCCGAAAAGTGCTTGGCACAGGTCTGACAGGCTGAGAAAGTGAGTTAATTTTGCCATTGCTCTCCTGCAACTCCCATGTGTTCTTTCACAAGGACAAAGCCGGAGGATACCAGGAGACCTGGTGAGAAAGTTTGGTTTGTGTAACACAGAACCAACATTCTTGGAGGAATGGATTCTGAGTGGGAAAAGCCTGGAAATCAAAGGGGGCCCAGGGCTTCTGCTCCTCACTACTGCATTATCACATGGAATAGCCTCTCTGAGCCTCAGTTTCCGTATTAGTAAAGTTGGCTAAAAACAATTCCCAACTTAACAGGAAGTTTTTGAGGGGCCAAAGAGGTAACATAACCACTTCCGTCCTATGGAGGGATCATTATGTCCCAGGCATTGTTTTTAGTGTTTCCCATGTATCACCTCACTTTATCCTTGAAAGCACTTTAGACCTCGGGTGTTTGCATATATCTGAACTCATGAAATTGTACACACTGAATGTGTGCAGTTCTTTGTATGTTGATTATACCTCAATGAAGCTCTTAAAAAAACACTTTAAGGGGGCTCCTGGGTGGCTCAGTCCATTAAGCATCCGACCCTAGATCTCGGCTCAGGTCATGATCTCACAGTTTGTGGAATCAAGCCCCTTATCAGGCTCTGTGCTCACAGTGCAGAGCCTGCTTCAGATTCTTTCTCTCCCTCTCTCTGCCCCTTTCCCACTCTCAAAATAAATAAACTTAAAAAAAAAAACACTTTAGGAGGTAGGTATGATTTTTTTAATCCCCATTTTGCAGTTGAAGAAACTGAGGCTTAACAGAGTTTAAGTAAATTGTCCCAGACCACACAGCGAGTCATAGTAGAAGTAGGATTCAGACAGAGCGCAAGCGGAGGAGAGGCAGAGAGAGACACAGAATCCGAAGCAGGCTCCAGGCTCTGAGCTGTCAGCACAGAACCTGACCTGGGGCTTGAACTCACAAACCATGAGATCATGACCCGAGCTGAAGTTGGACGCTCAACCTACGGAACCACCCAGGCGCCCTCCTAGAAGTGTCTTTGGAACTGCAAACCACTGTTGAAAGGTCAGTTGTCATTACAATCAGTGGCATACAATCAGGGCGGTGGCATGGTCTTTGTATACTAAGTGAGGGCATGTGGATCAGCTCCTAAACTACTGCCTGGCACTCAGTGAGCGCTCAGTCACTCTGCCACCCTTGCCCTTGTCTCCAAGAGAGGACACGATGCAAAAGAAGCAATGTCAGTCCTACCACGTAAAGAGCTATTGTGGGTGTGTCAAGGGCAGGTAATAAAATAATAAAGAACCAGACCACTCGGTGCAACTGCACCTGACCCATGCATGACAAATCCAAGGAAGCAAGGAAGCGAAGTCCTGAAATTGGGTCTCCTCTACCTTTAGTGACACAGGAAGCAGAGGATAGTTTCCCTGATGTCTCCCAGGCCTGGTGGGGCCGCCCTCTGGGGCTCCCACTGACCTCATGCAGGCGCCATCCCTTAACCCAGGAAACACACACCGTCCTTCTAAAGGCCTGACTGGTGTCAGGAGACTCCTGTCTCATGGCCGTGGGCAAAAGGTTAACAGCCGTCAACTGTGCAAAGCAGAGCCATTTTAGAAGGTCTTTTTGGGTAGAGATACTTTTTGGGAAGTATTTTATCATTTGGGCCTGGAGGTTTTCTAGTTATTCTGGTGCCCTTAGTTACTTTACTTTAATTTAATTTAATTTTTATTTATTTATTTATTTATTTATTTATAGAGCATGCAAGGGAGAGGGGCAGAGAGAGAGAGGGAGAGAGAATCTCAACCAGGCTCCACACTTAGTGCAGAGCCCTGACATAGGGCTCGATCCCAAGACCCTGAGATCATGAGCCAAAATCAAGAATTATATGCTTAATAGACTGAGCCACCCAGGCGCCCCATTTTTGGTTTTTGGGTGTTTTTTTTCCCCTTGTCACCTTATGGAGGTGATGTTTTTATTGACTGACTGTTACTATTTAATGATCCTTGGCCAAACTCCAGACATACGTAATAGACTGCCCACCTGACCTCTCCGTTGGGGTATAGAGTGGTGACCTCACACTCAGCAGGTCTAACAGCACGATGCTGAGATGGTCCCCCCAATCTTCAGTAATGACAATGCTATGTTCCTATCTGCTCAGGCCAAAAACCCTTGGTGTCATCCTTGACTCCTCTTTCATACCCCTTCTGACCCATCAGCAAAGCTAGATTGATTTTAAAATTGGGCCACCTTTTTTTTTCCCTTTGAGTTAAACAAATTTTTTCCCCACGTTTATTCATTTTTGAGAGAGAAAGCATGAGCTGGGGAGGGGCAGAGAAAGAGGGAGACACAGAATCCTAAGCAGGCTCCAGGCTCTGAGCTGTCAGCACAGAGCCCGACACGGGGCTGGAACTCACAAACCGTGAGATCATGACCTGAGCCGAAGTTGGGCATTTAACTGACTGAGCCTCTCAATCGCCCCTCCTTTAAGCTTTTCAATAAAATAATCTGATGCTGCAGGAAAAGAAGGTCAGGGGTTGGGGCCGCTGCCTCTTTGGTCTGTGTGGGGCCACCTTTTACCATATCCGCTGTCACCTCCCTTGTCCCCACCTGCTGTTACCTCTCACCAGAACACTGAAGAGCCTCCTTGTCTGTCTCTGCCCTTGTTTTCTGCAGCCTGTTGTGAGCCTAGCAGCCCTGGTGTTTCTGTCCTGAGTCAGACCACACCACTCCTCTTCGAGAAAACCCCCAAATAGCTGTCATGTCACTCAAAATGAAAGCCCCAGTCCTTCTTTGACCTGAAAGTCCCACATGATGTGGCTTCCCCACAGACCTCTAGCTCCTACCTCCTCCTAGCCTGAAATTCTCACTCCTGCTACATTGTTTCCTCTGCCCGAATGTTCTCTTCCCTATCAGTATGCTGGTTTCCTCAGTTCCTTCAGATCTTTATTTCAAAAGTCACCTTGTGAAAGTCACTTGGTCTGGCCACTCTGAAATGTGACCGCCCTCCCCCACTCTCCATCCTGACATTTTTCCTTCTTAGCACTGATCCCGCTTTAATACTATATATTATGTATTTTACTTACTTAGCCTGTTTGTGCGTTTCCCTTGTTAGAAGATAAGATACAGGAAAGGATTTTTGTCTATTTTGCCTGCTATTGCGTCTCCTGTGCCTTGAATAGCACCTGACACATAGTAGACACATGTCTAAATATTTGGTGAGTAAACGAATGAATGGAATAATAAACAAGGGACACAACATTAGTTGTGGATCCTTTACAAATCATTTAGCCTCCTCTCTAGGCTTCGGTTTCCTTGGACGTAAGACTGAGTCTGCACTAGATGGTTCTGAGCTCCCCTGAAGCTGACATGCAGACATCCCTGGGTTAACATCTAGAATGGGAAGCAGCTGTTTGGCAAGAAAGGGTCTGAAGATTTGGGTTCAAGCCCTCAAGCCCAGGTTGAGAACACTTGTCTGGGTCTTAGTTTGCACAACGAATAGAGAGAGCTCCACCCAGTGGCCAGTAAGGTTACTTTCGGCACTTAAAATGTAAAAGTATTAAAGTCATTAAAAAGAAAGAAAGAAAGAAAAAATTTGCTTCCATACCCCTCAATACCACACGGTGGCGCAGTTGTCTACCACTGTCTCTAAGAGGGCATTGCTGTGCCAAGTCCGTGACTAAAGAGCCCTCCTATTGTAAAAAAATTTTTCATGGACAATTGTGAGAGCTGCTCATTCATCACATCTCGCTGGTTTGTTTCACTAGGAAATAACAGAAATCATTAAATGGATTTCTTTTTTAGATAAGAAGGCATAAATCTCAAAAGCAAAACGGTGAGTGGAAATTTCAGCTAAATCTTTGTCACCCAGCTAAAGACCAAGCTGAAAAACTGTAAAACAAAAGAAGTCTATGCCAGTGTTAGGTGAGGCCACAGCTAGCCTAAATTAGTTCTAAAAGCAAGTAGCTACCTACCTGTCTGCACATAACCAAGAATGTTCCCTCCAGGAAATAGGAAGGCTAGGGAAGAAATGGACTGTTTATATTCTAGCACCTTTTTGTTTGCTTGAAACGGCCGTTAAAGACTCTGACAAATAAAACAGATCATGAACAGTGCATGGCACACAGTCAGCCCTAAATTCATAGTAGCCATGTCACTGTTGTTATTACCTCATTATTATAGTCATCCTTGGGTTCTAGTTTTTCCCCCTCCTCGACCATCTCTCCAACTAACAATAATGCTTTTGGCTTGAAATTTACTTCAGATTACTAAAAAAAAAAAAAAAAAGATTTTGTGGGTCTTTATTCTAATTACAAAAGTATTACATGGTTATTTTGTCTATGTGGAAAATAAAGAAAAGTAAAATGAAAGCAATACAAATTACCCACATTCCACCACGCAGCTCAGAAATAACCAAGATTTTGATACTACCCAAATCCACATGCACACACACATTTGTGATCGTGTTATACTGTTAAAAAACAGAATTTGGGGCACCTGGGTGGCTCAGTCAGTTAAGCGTCCGACTTCAGCTCAGGTCACGATCTTGCAGTTTGTGGGTTCCAGCCCCACGTTGGGTTCTGTGCTGACAGCTCAGAGCCTGGAGCCTGCTTCGGATTCTGTGTCTCCCTCTCTCTCTGCCCCTCCCCTGCTTACACTCTGTCTCTCTCTGTCTCAAAAATAGACATTAAAAAAAATAAAACAAAACAAAACAAAATTCAACTGAGTAGATTTTACAGATCTTATTGGCTTTATCCAAGGACTCACAAATTTGGTAGCATCTCACCTCGCAGACAGAAAGGAGCTCTCGGGAGCTGTGCAAAATGTCAGACTTTTACTGGCAGAAGGAATAGAAACAAGGAAGTTAATTGGGCAACAAGTGGATTGGTTATAGCAAGATCACTTTCCTTCAGGGCATTGCAGGGGTCTATCAGGCAGATGACTTCACTAGTGCTGACTAGGTGATTCCTCTTGATCAGATTAATACTCCATTTCTGGGAGAGGCCGAAACTATAAACAAGTCTCAACTTGGTGACATGAGGTTTAGCATAAGTGACTCCATTTGGGGTCGGTTGTCTTGTTTTTAACAGTATAAAGGGTTTTTTTCCACTAATTTTTCATTTATCATTGTTTTAAGCACATTTCCACATCATTAAAATATTCATAATCATCATTTATAATAACATACTTCTTTGATTAGCAAATGAGTACATCTTATGTTTTTTAATGTTTATTTATTTTGAGAGAGTAGAGAGTGGGGCAGGGGCAGAGAGAGAGAGCGGGAAAAAGAGAATCAATCCCAAGCAGGCTCTGCGCTGACAGTACAGACAGCACAGATTGTGGGGCTCAGTCCTACAAACCGTGAGATCATGACCTGAGCTGAAATCAAGAGTTGGATGCTCAACCGACAGAGCCACCCAGGTGCCCTAAGAGAAGCATTATTATCCCCAGTTTCCTAAAGAGTGATCTAGGACACTGGGAGGTTAACTTGCCTAATGGCAGACACTAAGTATGCATTCCAATTCTGTCAGAGTCCAAGGCCCCAGACTTAACCATCAGTCTGCTTTTTTCCCTTTCGCATTCTTTACTCCCTACCTCCATCCCTCCCACCTTCCTTTTCTCCCACCCCTCCTCCTTTCTCTCTTCTTCCTTTTCCTTCCTCTTTTTTAGAGGGAAAACCCATAGTTGAACTCCCAATCAGGAAGCCAGTTTCTTCGGGTGTGATGAAAGGCTGTTGCTGATGGCGATGAGCAGAGCAAAGAAGGAAGTAAACATGCTAAATATTTAGTGGGCGCTAAGCAGCATGCTAATAGCTTCTGTATGACTTATCTCATTTAATCTTATAAGCCTCTAGAAAAAGGAGTTTCTATTGTTATACCTATTTAACAATGAGGAAACTGAGGCTCAGACAGGCACCTTGCCCAAAGTCGCACAGTTTTTAATGAACAGAGCCAGGATAAATCATGATCTAACATGTCCAGTGCCAAGCTGAATCACCAGTCGCTATTGTTCTCTCCCTGCTTTATGCTATGTTTTTCAGTATGGTGGATACAATGGTCCTTTTCTGGGTAATATTTGTCAACCGCTCCTCAAGAAGTTAACAATGGTAAAATCTTGGTAATTCCACCTGGGTTTCAAAGTTTTTTGCCATCTGCCCATTTTTACTTGGTCAATTTCATTTCCCACGACTCCCTTTCTGCACTCTCCCCTCTTTGCAGGCAGGTATTTCTGCCGCTGCTGTCTGTTACGTTGATTTCCTTGTCCATGTTTTCTAGTCTCCACTATCAAGCTGCATACATCCTTCAATGCCCAATTTAAGCACTTCCTTATGCATTCCTCACTCTTGGTCCTAGGTGACAGAGACATTTCATCACTTCACAGCTCTGTGCCAAAGCTTTCAGTGATAGCTTTTTAATTGCTAAACAGAAGCCAGGCTTCTTAGCTTGGTATTCAAGGTAGCCATTCAGTCACAAATATGTACTGAGAGACAGTTATGTGCTAGGCACTCTTGAGGTGTTGGCCGAACTATAGAGAACCAGACAGACGGGGTTCTATCCTGATGGTGAACAAACTAGACATTAAATAATTACAAATAATCAACTAAATAATTATTAGTATGATTCAAGCTATTACAAGGTCCTCTAGAATCTGGTCTCAGCCTATTTTCAGTTCCTCCTCATCCTTTATTCCATGCAGACGAGCCTACTCATTCCATCCCCACCTCTTTAGCTGTGCCCACTCTCCATTTTTCCTGGGTGCTGGTTTTTCCCTGCTCCACCCTGTCCCCTCTAGGACCGGCTTTGGTTCCACCTCTTCCATGAAACCCTGCTACACAACTTTAGCCCAAAGGATCTTCCCTCATTTGAATTTCTAGCACTT
Organism: Cryptoprocta ferox; assembly: GCA_028646485.1. NCBI lineage: Eukaryota > Metazoa > Chordata > Mammalia > Carnivora > Eupleridae > Cryptoprocta > Cryptoprocta ferox. The sequence continues at coordinate 29,374,120 of CM053560.1, forward strand.
ATCCATTGGACAAATATTTACTGAATGACTTCTTGAGATGTTTGATGAATGACTCTTCATGAAGTCCTAAACACATGCTTCGTTTTTAAAGATTTAAATTATATAAGGCGTTAGACTTTTCCTACTGAGAGAGATGAAGGATTTGTTTTCCTCTTCTCCCCTGTATGTGTGGGGGGGGGGGGGGAAGAGTGGAGATCAAAAAAGCTACAGTAAAACATACAAAACTACCAATACACAAAATGACAATAAAAATTGCCCAATTACTCACAATGATGTGGGAAACAGGCAGATAAAACATTAAATTCCCTTACTGCCTACAGCCCATTGACAAGTCCTTGAGACAGGCATAGTGACCTCCCTCTAGGAGCTCAGCTACCTCAATGATGACACTTTGCTAGGGACAAAAGGGAATCTTGGTTTAACATTAACAGAATCCCTCCAGAATCCTGTAAGTCTACTTTAACATATAAAAACTCCTTTGCAAACTTCTTTTACCTTGACCCGCCCCTCCCCCATATATGCCAAGATATATGTTGACAAACATCCTCCAAGCATATGGCCCACTGATAATACATCTTAAGGGTCTCATGACTAATGTTTTTACTAGACAGTAATAAATAACCTTTTCCTAACAATAGCTAGTCCCCTCAAGGTCCTGGAAACCTTGCACCCCAAATTCCTTAGAGACTTTCACTATCCCTAACCCTCTCCCAAATTGTGTCACCTGTCACAACCCCAGTGCAGCTCTTTCTGCCATGGGTGGGGTGCAGCTCTTTCTGCCATGGGTCCTGTCCCCGTGCTTTAATAAAATCACCTTTTTGCACCAAAGACGTCTCAAAAATTCTTCCTTAGCCTTCAACTCCGGACCCCCACCACTCCCGAACCGCATCAATAATTCTACTTCTTGAAAGAGATCTACCACTGACAGCTTTCTATCTTCCTAGTTTTTTGTTTCCGTTTCTATTTCTATGTGTGTGTGTCTAGGAAAAATTTCTTTTTCCTCCAAGATTATCAAGAAATCTTTTTTCTTATGGTCTCTTTTTAAAACAGAATACCTCTACCCCCACTTTCCTGCTCTTCTGCGTGAAGGTGGAATCGTCTTTTCTAGGTTGAACGAAACCTAAAGAATTTAGTCAAAGACTCATCCATATCTTTTCCAGTTCACGGATCCCATATACAATAAAGAATCTGAACATTGTTTTACGGTATTTACTCAGAAGCCCTTTCTCAAGACCCACCCTAGAATGCTCTTCAGAATGGCTCTCTTTTCTAAGACTTCCAATGTGTGGGATGCCTAGGTATACAGTGTAGCCATACTTTTATGCAAACCACAGAATGTGGGGTCTAAAAGAAGACAGATCTTCCAGTCCACCCCCCTCACTTAAAGGATGAGCAGACTGAACTACAGTATTAAAGACATGCCCAAGATCAGGCAGCTGGTCTGACAGGGCTGAAGATACCAGGACTATCTTTAGAGATTGCTCCACCATCTCCAGCTTGGCTAACAATCAACCTCAAATTAAAACTAAACAGAAAATACTCAGTGAAGCACCAACTCTTGCTAAGCAAATTGTATTTACTCCCTACACTGAAGGGGAAAAGGTAACACTGGTAGAGATTGGGCTAGATCTTTCAGCACTGACCTATTTTGAAACGTTAGAAAACTTTCTCCTTGGAAATCTATATTACTATGATTGGATTAAAGCAAAGAGTAAATATTAGGGGCCACTTACCCCATTCTTTCCTAATGTCTGAGAAATGGAGGATAACAAAAGGATGTAGGAAAAGTTGGCCCTTGATCATGAACTGTGGCATTGGCCTGTATGTATATTCTACTTTGGTTCTGATTTCTAGAGGTCACCTGATCTGAGGTGCAATTCGTTCAAGCAAAAGAAACCCACAATCGTAGAAAAACTGAGTCTCTTCAGAGAGGCCAAGCCCTCTCTTCACGGATAGCTTTCAAATCGAGCTTTTCCAGCCTCAGTTTGAAGCCCCAGTAAGGTGGTCTCTCATTCTCTCTGAATTCTAAAAAGTGCCGGGATTGGAATCTCTTCTTACAAAGGCGGGAGCTGTGTGAAAAGGGCGGGAACTGCAGTTTTAAGAGTGCTTCTTCTAAAGAACATTCCAAAGGGCCTAAAGGCCTTATAGAGACGAAAGGTTTCCTGGGTGGGAGTGGGGCTGGGAGCGGAAGCTGATCCACCTGGTTGCACTTGGGTAGAGGCACATCCAAGCGCGGGGAGAACCCAACTGCAGGAGGGAGCTAGAGAAGAAAGGGCTCTGGAGGGGGAGGTACAACCCAGCTCGCTTTCCCTCTGCTCCCTCTCAAAAGCTCACTTCAGGATCTAGAGCACAGGTGCTGGCCAACGGGGCCACTGCCCTACCCCAGCAAACAAAGGGCGCTGCCTCCTCCAGCCTTTTTGGTCTGAATGGAGGCTCGGCCTTACCTTTTAGCGTCCACCCATCCCTCCTCATGCACCCAATGAGGCCGCAGCCTCCTCCTGCCAGGAGGTGTTGAACTCTCGCAGAAAATGGACAGGTAGCAGGGACCAATGATTGGAGCTGCCGCGGGCCAATGGGAGAGAGAAATGGGTCGACCTGGGGTTGAGAATGAGAGCCCGCAAAAGGGGGCGGGGCCTCGGGGGAGGGACACGTAGTCTCCGAGGGTGGAGAGGGGCGGGCGGGTGGCTGGCGGGGCAGCCCCAGCCGCGGCGCGAGGAACCTGCGGAAGGTCGGCCGCGGCCAATGGGAGGGCGGGTTGGCGTGGGGGAGGTGGGCCCGGCGCCGGGCGGCCCCGCCCCTTCGGGTCCGCAGGGCTGGGGCGGAGCCAGGTCCGCGTCAGGTGGTCCCGGGCGAGCGGGCGGCGCTGGGGGCGGGGCGCGGCGCGGAAAGGGGAGCGGCGGCCAGCGGGCGGCGGCGGGCACCGGCTGAGCGAGCAGGTACCCGCGGCGAAGGTGGCCAGGCCGCCCCCGGGGGGCGAGCGCGAAAGCGGGGGCTCCGGCCCGCCGCGCCCCCATGCCGCGGTGAGCACTCGCGCTCGGCGCACTTGTCGCCGCGCCGCGCCAGCCCCAGCGAGCCGGCTCTCCCCGCCCCGCCAGCCCGGGCCCTACCTGCGGCCGCCGTCGGGGGAGGGGGGTCCCCCCAGCTCTGCGGAGCCGCATGAACAATAGGCGGCGGCGGCTCCTGCGGGCGGCGGCAGCCCCGCACCCTATGGATCGGCCGCTCCATGGAGCCCTCCAGAGCGCTTCTCGGCTGCCTGGCGAGCGCCGCCGCTGCCGCCCCGCCGGGGGAGGATGGAGCGGGGGCCGCGGCCGAGGAGGAGGAAGAAGAGGAGGAGGAGGCGGCGGCGGCCCCCGGGGAGCTGGGTTCCGATGCGCCGCTGCCCTACTGGACGGCGGTGTTCGAGTACGAGGCTGCAGGCGAGGACGAGCTGACCCTGCGGCTGGGCGACGTGGTGGAGGTGCTGTCCAAGGACTCGCAGGTGTCCGGCGACGAGGGCTGGTGGACCGGGCAGCTGAACCAGCGGGTGGGCATCTTCCCCAGCAACTACGTGACCCCGCGCAGCGCCTTCTCCAGTCGTTGCCAGCACGGCGGCGAGGACCCCAGTTGCTACCCGCCCATTCAGTGTAAGGCGAAGGCGGGGCCGCGGGGCCGGGCGGGGAGGGGGGCTGGAGGCCTGGGGGTGGTCTCGGAGCGGGTGGGGAATGATTGACTCGCGGGGTGGGTGTGTGTGCGCGCGCGCGCTGCTGGGGCTTTGGTGGGTGCCACGGGTAAGGTAGAGACGCCGCAGGCCTTGCTTGGACCCTCTGGCGCTCGGGCTCCTTAACCTTCATCTGACCACCTCAGCCCCAGCGTCTGCTTTCCACATCCAGAAGCCCCAGCTTGAGAATCTCCCCATTTCCCACTCCCTGCTCCCCCCAAAGCTGGAAGGGTGTCAGGCCAGCTAGTAGTTTCATAACCTTAGTCCCCAAATCAGGGACCTTCTCGACCTCTTCTGCCGCCTGTCCCCGCCCCTTCAAGGCATTTGCTAGGGAGCAGATGGGGTGTCTCCCGCAGGGCTGGCTGGGCTGGCCTCAAGTCCCGGAAGCCTATGTGAACTCGGGTCTGAAGTGTCTTTGAAATGTGTCGATTTCTTGGATCGCAGTCATCCAAGAACTTGTACCTTTAGGAGTCTCACTGAGAAGGGTCTAGTGTGTGGAGAAGCAGGTGATGGGGTGAGAGATGATTATAGAGGGAAAAAGATGTCCTTCCCCCGTGAGAGTGGCTAAATCCCAGTCCCTTGACACCCAGGCTGTTCAGATAATACATTTCTCCTTTCTTCTCACCCTAGATCCTTGCCTATATTTGGTATTTGCCAAATCTCAAGGGGACCATGCCCACGGGTCCCTCCCAGGGCCTTTCTTCCAGTGTCCTGGTTTTCACCAGTTTCCCAGGAGCCCCCTTTTCCACACCCTGCAATAAAATTCCCTTTTTTGTTGTTTTTGTTTTAAAGGAGTTAAATTGCCCTTAGAATCCCTTAATCAGTTTTGCTAGGTGGTTTTAGAAGAAAGATGCAAATATCTTCTTGTGCAGTTTACACTGTTTTATATTTGAGGGTTTCCATAATTTCTTCCTTGCTAATACAGGTTTTGCTCATACATATTTTTGTTGTTTATTCCATATTTTGTATACTTTGCATTTTAGTTAATTAAAAAAATCATTACCAAGGGCCAACTTAGGCATTTAATTTTTAAATTTCATTTATAACATTTCTCTTTCTGAAACAAACCATTTATCTTTCTGGTCCTATAACTTATTTTCACCTGAAGAATTGCGTTACTTTATTTAAGATATTTATAAAATACCATCACTTAATATGAAAATCGTAACCTCTTTCCTTATTTTTCTATTCTCCTTTTTAATTGGTGTTTTGACTATCAAATTGATGTTCAAATCCTTAGTTCTCTTTGTTTCTGTTTCCCTCTCATTCATTTTAAAACTTCCTGTTTCTACATTTTGATCTTTATAATGCCTCGAGGGGACAAATGACTTTAAATTGTTTCTGAGTGTTAAATCTTTTTGGGTGTAGTACTGGGAAGTTGTAGGCTAAGGGTCCTAGCATAGTGTCTAAAATAGTGCTGAAGATGAACATGGTCACATATTGGAAGAGATATTGGAAGAATGGCCTGGCCTATTAGATACAGTTCAGTTTTAAACATAAGTCAAATTGGGAGTTTCTTTGTGGGTGACTTTTTGTGATTTTTTTACAGCTAATGTCAGAGTATGAGAGCTATGTGAGGCTCAGGAGCCGGAACTCAGTTTAATATCTGTACTTCCGGGGCACCTGGGTGGCTCGGTCAGTTGAGCATCTGACTTCGGCTCAGGTCCCGATCTCATGATTCTTGGGTTCAAGCCCCGCGTCGGGCTCTGTGCTTACAGCTCAGAGCCTGAAGCCTGCTTCGGATTCTGTTTCTCCCCCTCTCTCTGCCCGTCCCCTACTCATGCTCTGTTTCTCTCTGTCTCAATAATAAATAAAAATTTTTTTTAAAAATCTCTGTACTTTCATCTGTCAGAGCAATCAAGAGTGAGTATGACTTGAGCTGGAAAAACTCATCTGCAGAACAACCAGATGTGTCCTCAGTGTGCTGCATTAGCAGCTCCTTCTCCATTAGGTACCAGGACCTCATCTTTAATGTAGCACAAGTTACCTTGGATAGACTAGATTCCTGTATGTAGAACTCAGATGATGAGAAAGTAGGAAGTACTCTGTGCTTGTTAAAAGAACTGACTTGAAGAACATGACATTTGAAGGCCCTGGTAACTTGTTTTGTTTAGTCACCAAAAGTTCTGAACTTGAATGGAATTAATTCTTGATAATTCAGAAAATTTAATTCCATTCAGAAACCAATTAGAGTACTTAAGGAAAGAGGGTTACTGTGTTAAATACCAGGAGATAAAGAAATTATAAGATAAGGAGGTGCTTATAAGTCACGCCTGAGGGAGATTGGTGATGTAAATATATCATTTCAGTGCAATGCTTTGATGATGAACGTGGCAAGTTGCTAGCAGGTGCTCTGATAGGTGTCCTGTGTCCGGTTCAGTTAGTGTCACTCAGAAAATAAAGGTGATCGACAACCCTGTCTCCAAAGACTTGGAATAAAATCGAGCCACTGACAGCTTTTCCTGTTATGCTTTTGAACTTCTCCTTTGAGGCATGAATTGTGACATTAGATTATGAATAGCAGACACTGAGTTAAATGTTGTTTTAGTTTTAAATATTGCTTTTCAAGTTGAAAATTTTGTTTCAAACTTTATTCAAAACAGAAGAGGAGGAAATTACCAAATCTTGTGACAAATTAAAAAAAATAGTGATATTAGAAATCATCTAATATTTATATAGTGCTTTGATTCCCACCAAGGTAAATATGAACATTTAGCTCTCCATGGAGCTGACAAATACAAATAACCTAGGAACTCATTCATCTTTTTTTTTTTTTTTTTTACTAAAAGAGGAAAAATGTACAGTTCCAAATTTATCATCGTGGGAGATAAATAGCTCTAGGTTATTAAAAAAAAGTTTCTCTTACAGGAGGATTGTGTCTGTTTTCAAGCAGGGCATAAATTAAGGTTATTACCAATTTACATTTTTTCTTACATCCACAAGAAATATAAGGATGTATTTTCAGGTGTATTTGGGATTTTTAAATGAGTGACATGTACCATTCACTCACCCATACCCACCAGAATGTGCCTATACATTTAGTTTCCAAGAATACAATTGAGAGAAAATAACCTCTTGACTGCAAAAAACAAAAGAAATAAGGTTTTGTTCCTGATATTCCTGAAAATATCCATCCACAGAAACTGAAAAATGTACTGAATGTTACTTGACCTGATTCTTACTTAAAACCAGGTCTTGACTGGAGTGGGAAAGGAGAGCCCCACATTCTCTCAGCCGCACTGAAGGTCTAGTTCCTGCCCAAAGGGACTTCTTCACAGGGAAGAGAAAAGAAAGTACCCCCCCCCACTCCCCACTGTTCTGTCTTCTATCTGCTTGCAAACTGTGCTCCATACTTTCTTGAAGGCTAGTCATACTGTTTCCTTAACTAGTTAGCAAGAATCTGAGAGTTTATGTTCTACCAGATAGAGATTATTGCTTTCCCTTCCCCATAGAGGTTTTCTATCTTTGTGAAATACGATTTGAGGAGCTGTCCTTTCAGCACCCTGGTTCAGAATCCCTTCTTTTAAATCCTTGTATGTTTAAATAAATATTTAACACATCCTGTGTGTTTACAACTGTGCCTCAGACCAGAGGAAAGAAGGGAGGGTATAAGATGAAATACAACAGTTAATTCCCCTAAGGAAAATTCACATATTCAGTTGAGGAAATACAATGTGTAAATGCAAACTTGTTACAAAGACATATCTTTTTCATGAGTGTAAAAGTTGTTAGAAAAAGTTAATGTTTGAGGCACCTGGCTGGTGCAGTAGAGCATGTGACTCGATCTCAGGGTCATGAGTTCAAGCCCCACGTTGGGCATAGAGATTGCTTAAGAATAAAATCTTAAAAAAAAAAAAAAAAAGAAAAAGTGAATGTTCCTTCCCTCCATGACCAAGGAGAGTCCTAACATAACTTACATATTTCTCCAAGAGGGTTTCTTTTTTCTTTCTTTCTTTCTTCTTCGTTTTCTTCTTCTTCTTCTTCTTTTTTTTTTTTTCTTGAGATAGAGAAAGAGAGTTCGTGAGTGATAGTACAAGTCAGGGAGAAGGGCAGAGGGAGAGAGAGAGAATCTTTTTCTTTTTTCTTTCTTTTTTTTTTTATATTTTATTTATTTTTGAGAGACAGAGACAGACAGAGCGTGAACAGGGGAGGGGCAGAGAGAGAGAAAGGGACACAGAATCTGAAGCAGGCTCCAGGCTCTGAGCTAGCGGTCAGCACAGAGCCCGACACGGGGCTTGAACCCATGAACTGTGAGATCATGACCTTAGCCGAAGTCGGACGCTCAACCGACTGAGGCACCCAGGCGCCCCAGAGAGAGAATCTTAAGTAGGCTCCACGCTCAGCATGGAGCCCGATGCAGAGCTCAGTCCCATGACCCTATGATCATGACCTGAGCCGAAATCAAGAGTCGAACACTCAACTGACAGAGCCACCCAGGCGCCCCTCTCCAGGAAGGTTTCTAATTGCCCCTTAATATAGCCATGTTTTTCCCATTCATATAAATGAAATAAGACAAGAGTTGGTAATCAGGATTCATTTTAGGACCCAGAAACATTTAAACTATTTTAAGCATAAAGTGAGTTAGCATAGGAAATTGAGTGCTTCCAGAATCGTTGGAAGGGCAGGGAGAAGGGGCTCTTAGCTGGACCTGCGGGACCAAATCTCAGAACATTGCGGACCTAGCCCACCCAGCAAGCCACTACTTCTCTAATTAGAAACGTACAGAATCAGGAAGTGACACTAAAGCTGTCAGTTTTAGGAACACCGTCTTGTAGTTAGGCAACCGCTTGGCCTTGCAACATTCCTTTCTAGATTTTCCCAGAGCTAATGACTGGACACTGACATGCAGAAAAATCCCACTTCTCCACAGCCAGGCTTGCCAGGGGAAGCAGCAAGAATATGGTGTCCATCTCTTTTCTGCCTTCCGTCTCCTGTGCATCTAATTGGCAGGAGCAGAACTGTAGTGGTCAGGGAGTCTGGGAAATGTAGTTCTTCGCTTTCAGACCTCTGTACTGAAAGATAATGTAGAGGATTTTAGAGTGGATGTTGTTAGTCTGCAGGACCAGCCGCACCACTGATTCCTCAAGAGGAGTGCCAGATGAGATGAAAAGCTTGAACAGCTGCAACTTTTGGGTCAAGATGGGCTCTACTTTCTGTATACCTTTTTGTATTCCTTTGTGCAGACTGCCAGTTGCATTGTAAAATACAAATGAATGTTAGCCATAGATAGGATAGGAATACCCTAATTAAGGAAGAATAGACTTTTGAGCACCGCCAGCATCTGAGTGGAAGATGGAGACATTCTGGAGCTGGCTGAGGAAGGAAGAGAACACCTAGCCGTGGGCAGTACTTTTGATCTTGCCAAGAGTTCAGAAATATATCTTTGTTTTCTTAGGTTTTTTGTTTATTTTTTTGTTGTTGTTTAGTTTTTTTGTTTTGTTTTGTTTTTAGCAAACTGATTATTTTCTCTGTTTCCGGAGGTCCAATGCATTTTTTTAAAAAAAACTTTTCTGGTCTATCTGAGTTTGGTTTAGTCCCTACTGAGATAGATTTTACCCCCATTTTACTTGACTGTCACTTACCTGCTGAGTGTTTGGCAGGATGAGTACAGTGGTGAATAAAGCAGACAGAATCTGCGCTGGTGAATCTCGCAATCTAGCAGGATGGCAGGCACTGAACAAGTAATTAAACCTTGTTGAGTCTTGCCAAACAGAGACTGTTATGCATATGTTTGATGGGGGCCTGACCTCATTTAGGTGGAGGTTAGGAAAAGTTCCTCTAGGAGATTTTGTCTAAGCTGAGACCTGAGGGTTGAGTGTGAGTCAGCCAGGTAAAGACAAAGAGACTGAGAAGACACAGCACAGGGTTTTCATGAGAGAAACATAAAATAGCACTTTACTCATATAGCAACACCTTATCTAGCTCAAGATTTATAATCACCAGTAGCTATTATTATCTATCCAAGGAAGCCTTTCCAAACAGAACAGAAGATATAATCAGGTACCCTGAGTTCAAACTCTGCATTGGAAAGAAGATGAGTGGTTGGGTGTGGTACTGGGAACATCAGGAATGGAGCTGTGGAGCAGGTGATTTCTAGAGTAAGGCAACTCCTTGGAGGCTCCTTTCCCACGCATCTTAGCCACCAGGTCCTAGTAGAACCATGTTTTGAAAAAATCCTCCCAAGTTACACCACATTCTCCATCTTTACTGTTGCTGCCATTCAGACCCTGGTGTTTGCATGCCTGGGTTACTTCAGTGGCCTCCTTAGTGGTTCCTTTTGAAGTAGGCTCCCTGTCCTCCAGGTTATATTCCCCACGGCTGCCAGGGTTGATGTCCTTTCCAAGTCACAGCCTAACAGCACTCCTCTACTTAAAAATGCACTAGTCCTATCATTCACAGCATGAAGTTCAAGCCTCTCAGGATGACTTTTAAAACATTTCACAACCTAAGTGACCCCAACAACACCTTGGGCCTCGTTTCCTATCCTAATGCATATAATCCAGCCACACTGGACTCCCTTAAGTTTTTAATATGCCATATACTCTCATGCCCCATGTTCTTGCTCATGACCTTCCCTTTGCTTGGATTGTCCTTCTCCTACCCCTGATCTTCACTGCCTGATGAGATCCCTCCCACTCATTCTTTTTTTTTTTTAAGATTTTATTTTTAAGTAATCTCTACACCCAGTATGGCGCTCGAACTCACAACCCCGGATCAAGAGTTGCATGTTCTACGACTGAGCCAGCCAGCCGGTCCCCTCTAGCAGACTCATTCTTTAGGGCGCATTCCCATTGTTGTCTTCCCTGAAAATCCTTTTCCACTCACCCTCTTAATTCCTATTCTGCAGTGAGAGTTGGTGGTTTTCCTGATCTGATTATGCTGCTAGGAAGGCTCTTTTCAGGCACTGTGGTTTGGTTGTCGTGTGTCTGCCTGGTCACTAGATTGTATGCTCCTCACCATCTAGTACACAGTAAAATGATCTCCTACGTTCCCTTTAGTTAAAATGGTTTGTCGAAGTACAACATTCTGTATGATGTCCCAAATAGAAATTATTACATGAATATTTATTGAATGCCCGCTATGTGCTAGCCATTAAGAATAATGCAACAGGTTAACGTTTCCTGCCCTTTTGGGGTTTACCTTATAGTGGGGAGACAAAAAAGCCTAGTGAACAGACAGCTTGCTGTGTTACCCATCCAGGTAAATGGGTGATTCAATGGTGTTTTCAGAATGTGTTTGACTTCTTTTTTTCTTCTCTTTCTCAGTGTTAGAGATTGATTTTGCGGAGCTAACCCTGGAAGAGATTATTGGCATCGGGGGCTTTGGGAAGGTCTATCGTGCTTTCTGGATAGGGGATGAGGTTGCCGTGAAAGCAGCTCGCCACGACCCCGATGAGGACATCAGCCAAACCATAGAGAATGTTCGCCAGGAGGCCAAGCTCTTTGCCATGCTGAAGCACCCCAACATCATTGCCCTTAGGGGTGTGTGTCTGAAGGAACCCAACCTCTGCTTGGTCATGGAGTTTGCACGTGGAGGGCCTTTGAATAGAGTGTTATCTGGGAAAAGGATTCCCCCAGACATCCTGGTGAACTGGGCTGTGCAGATTGCCAGAGGGATGAACTACTTACATGATGAGGCAATTGTCCCCATCATCCACCGCGACCTTAAGTCCAGTAACAGTGAGTATGAAGAGATGAAGAGATGGGGCTGGAGGGCTCAAGAACACTTTTATACTCAGTCCATGGCTTGGTGGGAGTGGATTCCTAATGGAATCTCAGTGGGCAGTGAAACTCCTTGCTTAAAACCATTCCGTCCTTGAGTTGAGATGTAGGGGTAGAGTGAGTGCCAGGCAAAATTGGTTTAGGAAAAGAAGAATGAGGCAGCTCAGGGGTTCGAGATAATTTGGAGCTCATATTAGCAGGCGAGGTTGGCAGTGTGTAATTCTGAGATGCTGTGCAAACATCCACGTGTGTACACAGATTTATTTTTCCACTTGAGGGAAGTGTGTCTGTAATCACAAAAGAGGAACAACAAGTGATGCAAATGTATATTGCCTGTTTGCATTCTGCCTGAGCACCCGAATTTGAGATACCCACTAGAGAAGGGGCCGAACGGATAGAGAGTCATGTTCTTTGAGCTGTGAGGCCGATTCCGGTGACAATGTCAACGGGGAGAGCACAACCGGCTCTTATTAAGCCTGCGGGTATTATTAATTAATTGTAACTACCTAGTGCTTAATAGCAGGGAACTGAGAAGTAACTGTTTATTAAACATCCAGAATCTATAAACTGGATTGTAAAGCAAGTGTTAGACATAATTACATGGTAAGTTGGTGGAAACCAGTCTTCTTGGCAGAATCTGCAAGTGCTGGGACTATGCTGCTTTTGTGTGGTAATTTGTGCTCTCTCTTGCCTGACCTGTGTGGTAGAGAGGATAAAATTTGTTAAATGGCATATGCTTAAAATCACTTTGAGCACCCTGTCCAGAGAGGAGGGAGTTAGGGTTTTGGAGGGTGGTGTGGGTCCCAGGAACTTTGCTGTCTGTCTTCTTCAGCGTTGAGCCCAGAAATCCTTCAGACTTTGTTCTGAGCTGTTTCAGATGTGGTTTATTTTTTCTGCTGATACTATTGTGAATCTGTTTACTTTAAAAAATACGTCTTAAAATTTAAAAAGTAATAAAATTATATAAGTAGTACATGTTTTTGTTGTACAAAAGTTAGTAAGTGTAGATAAACGAGAGAGAGAGAGAGAACCGATGTTTTTCTTCAGAATGCGTAAGTATTACATTTGATATATCCTTCTAAATATTTTTACGGGGCACCTGAGTGGCTCAATCAGTTGGGCACTGGACTTTGGCTCAGGTCATGATCTCGAGGTTCATGGGTTTGAGCTCCACGTCCGGCTCTGTGCTGACAGCTCAGGGCCCGGAGCCTGCTTCAGTTTCTGTGTCTCCCTCTCTTTCTGCCCCTCCCCCACTTGTGATCTCTCTCTCTCTCTCTCTCTCTCTCTCTCTCT
>CM053560.1:29387330-29428666 GCA_028646485.1 Cryptoprocta ferox
AGAGACACCATTAAAAAAACACTTCCTGAAACGACAGGTCCTGGACAGTCAATGAGCCTCCTTTAATAGAGCAATACTAACAGGTGCAAAGTGCATAACGAGCTTTTAAAACTGACAAGAGACAGAAAGCTAGCCAAAATGACGAAACAAAAGAACTCTCCTCTAAAGAAATTCCAGGAAGAAGTCACAGCCACAGAACTGCTCAAAATAGATTTAAGCAACATAACTAAACAAGAATTTAGAACAATTGTCATAAAATTAATCACTGGGCTTCAAACTGAAGACAGCTTGCTTGCCATGGATAAGCTCTCTTTCTCTGTTTCTGCAAAATATAATGTGGAAGTTAATAGTCACTTAGGTGTAACCATTTAGATAAGAAGAATGCACTGCGGGACCCAGAGAGAACCTGGGTTTCTGAAGGATCTCACGGGGCACAGCTACCCCACGGCCCGGCCTGGCTGGACTACTCTTTGAAAAAGGAATACACTTCCACTTTATTTGAGCCACTGAATCTGCAGGTCTCTTTGTGATAGTAGCTTAGCCTAATTTTAATGTATTAGCTATTCTCATCTAGCCTTTAGTCAAGTAATGAAAGCGTTAGATTGAAGCCTACGAAATTGCTATTTCTGTAGGTCAAAAACACTGGAATATCACTACACAGTTCACATTAATGAAATCTGGTCAGATTGTTTACGGAAAGAGAACTCTTTTCTTCATAATAGTCCCTTCACCATATAATTAATGTGTGGGGAAATAAGATGCAATATACAAAAGCTACAAAACATCACTAAAAGAAATTGGAAAAGGCCTAAATAAATAGGAATATATCCCATGTTCATGGATTGGAAGACTTAATGCTGTTAATATGGCAATACTCCCCAAAGTGATCTACAGATTTAACGCAATCCCCATCAAGATTTAACACAATCCTCATCAAAATCTCAGCTGCCTATTTTGGAGAAATTGATAAAGTGCTCCTAAAATTCATTTGGAAATGCAAGGCATACAGAATGGCCAAAATAATCTTGAAGAACAAGAAAGCTGGAGGACACACATGTACAAAACTTAGTAACAAAGCTACAGTAATTAAAACAGAGTGGTACTGGGGTGCTTGGGTGGCTCAGTTGCTTAAGGGTCTGACTTCGGCTCAGGTCATCATCTCATGGTTTGTGAGTTTGAGCCCTGCATCTGTCAGGCTCTGTGCTGACAGCTAGGAACCTGCTTTGGATTCTCTGTCCCCTGACCCCCCGACCCCCTGCTGCTTGTCCCCTGCTCATGTTCTTGCTCAGTAAGAAAGGAAGGAAGGAAGGAAGGAAGGAAGGAAGGAAGAAAGAAAGAAAGAAAGAAAGAAAGAAAGAAAGAAAGAAAGAAAGAAAGAAAGATTTACAAAAAACCAGAGTGGTACTGGCGTAAGGATACACACATAAACCAATGAAGAATAATTGACAGTCTAGAAATAAACCCTTCCATCTGTGGTAAATTACTTTTTGACAGGGTGACAATTCAATTAGGAAAGAATAGCCTTTTCAACAAATGGGGCTAGATACAGTAGTCCCCCTTTATTCATGGGAGATATGTTCCAAGATATGTACAGAACCCTATATGTATAATAATTTGAACAGACATTTATCCAGAAAAGATATACAAATGACCAATAAGCACATGAAAAGATGCTCAAATTCAGGAGTCATTAGGGAAATAAAATCAAAATTACAATGAGATACCACTTTGTATCTAATTGAAGAGCAATAATTAAAAAGACATAATAACAAGTGTTGAGAGGATGTAGAGAAATTGGAACCCTCCTACATTGCTAATGGAAATGGAAAATAGTGCAGCTGTGGTAGAAAAAAAAATAAGTTTGGTGGTTCCTCAAAAAGTTAAACACAGAATTACCACAGGACTTAGTAAATCCACTTCTAGATATTACTCGAGAGAACTGAAAATCTATGTTCACACAAAAGCTTGTACAAAAATGTCCACAACAGTATTATTCACAATTGCCAAAAAGTGGAAACAACTCAAATGTTCATCAACTTAAAAATGGATAAATAAATCTCCAAAGAATGGAATATTATTCAACTATAAACAGGAATGAAGTTCTGATGCATGCTACAACATGGATGAACCTTGAAAACATGACAAATAAAAGAAGCCAGTCACAAAGACCACATGTTGTAGGGTTCCACGTATAAGAAATGTCTTTAATAGGCAAATCCATAAAGACAGAAAGTAAATTAGTAGTTGCTGGAGGTGGGGGGGGGGGTGGGATTGGGGAACAACTACCAATAGGTATTGGGTTTCTTTTTGGGGTGATAAAAATATTCTGGAAATAGACAGCAGTTGTAGTGGTTTGAATGGTAACCCTAACACAATATATCCATGTCCCAATATCCAAAATCCTTATGTGGAACAGAATCTCCTGCAAAGTCTCAAAGGGAGGATAGCCCTGTTAGTACTGATTTCAGACTTTTGGCCTCCGGACTACAAAGGTCTATTATTTAAAGCCACCAGTGGTAATTTGTTACAGTGGCCCTAGCAAGCTAATAACAATGCTTGATTGGTACAAAGTTGGTAAACTTACTATAAACCAGTGACTTACACATTTTGAAGGGTGAACTTCGTTGTATGTGTGTAATATCTCAATAAAGCTGTTTTTTTTAAAAAATACACACACTCATCATATACACATACAGGCTTACTTTACAACTCATCAGGAAGAAACAACTTCATAGACTGAAGTCCAATGATAACCTATGGTCCTTTCCTTTGGTGCACCACGGTGATGCTACTTCTCACAGCCAGGAGGATGCACACTCTATAGAAGCTCTTCCTCCCATTAGTGAGGATAAGACTTTTAGATCCATGTCCTTATGACCTCTTGGGCTGACATTTATTAGGGGAATGGCTGGTCTAATCTGTGACTCTGCAGCTCTCGGTACATGCTTGAGTCCCATCTTTTCCCGTTTCTATATCAATGTTCAACAGATAGTGCCCTGACTAAAAAGGTTAACCAGATAACTAGAAAGAATAATTTCCAACCCACCAAAAGAAGAGAGATAGCACAAACAACACTCATCAGCTGAAGAGCTTACAGTGAGAACAAGTCCGGCGGCAACAGCCACAGTGGCTAAGGAAGCCAGGGTGACCCTATGGAAGGTCCCCAGGAATACCTGGGTGCCCTCAGCACCCTACAGTCAGAGATGGGAGGACACACTGCCCCTGGGATCTACTGGTCTTTCCTATGGAGCAATCACTAACACACAGAGGTAGTACCTGCCACAGCGCTAAAGGAATTTTGGATAGATGAAGACATTAGATACTGTCCCATGGCAACCTGGGAATTACTGTAGATTGCTGGGAAGGGGTCACTTAGACCTACTTGGGGTGCCTGGAGTCTATGCATCCTCAGTTCTCCAAGTCCTGAAATACATGTGTAGCCAAAATAGACCAGGGCAACACTGCCCCTGCCCCTCTGGACTTTACCTCCAAACATCACTGCCTTTGGAAAACATGGAGGCACGAATGACTTCGGGCGCCATCCAAGCATACGTCCCTGCTGCGCTCATCTTTGTGGTCCGGTGCCATTCTCGAGCCAGGCCAAAATCAGTGATCTTCAGAATCTTGTTGCTCAGGTCTCCATTCTCCACCTTCTGGAGGATCAATACTGGGCAAGAAAAGGCACATAGAAGAAACCAGAAAGTCTGCATTAATCACGGGGAAAGCACCAAATAACAGAGCCCTCCTGCCAGACTCTTGTCCACTCCTGTAGGCTCCACTGTGCAGCTACCATGGACTGATGGCAGGAACCATCGTTTTTGGTAAGATTCACCTACGATGCAACCGTTTTTGTGCCAAGTCCTTTATAGGCATGGTCTTTAACTCACAACGACCTTATGAGGTAGGTACCATTGCCATATCCTTTTTACAAGATGAGGAAACTGAGATAGCACCAACTAATAAGCCAGGACTAACACTGGCAGCCTGACTCAAGAGCCTCCTCTCTTAACCTTCACAGAGCACAGCCCATTCTCACTCTATGGAGGGAGCCGTGAGGTCACAGCTGACCCTTCTGAGAGTGGCTCCTTGGGCGTCCTGTCTGCCCAGGCATCCCTGGGCCATAACCACTCTCAGACCACAAGGAATGGAGGTGAATAGTGGATTTTCAAGGTTTCAGACAGTGCCTGCGTGGTTTCCATGAACCTCTCTAAGTTACTTAAGTTTGTAAGAAAGCATGTCTTTTGGGCACAGAGATTTTCCCAATCCAGGAACTGACCCCCGCCCCCACCAGCCACCCCCAGCCACTGAGAACTGGCTGACAAGTTGGAGAAGTCAGAGAGTACACGCATGTTCACGACCATGAATCTCTCTTGTGTGTACGACCCAGGAAGGAAGAACGGGTGCGCTGAACCAGTAATACTCTCAGCCTGTCTCCCAAGTTCTAACGCCAAAGCACCACGGTGTGGAGCCATCTTGGTTCTCCCAGGACAGTAGCTGAGGTGGCCACCTCACCTACATGACAGCTCCAGCGGTCTGCATCCCCTTGCAGGAGTCAATCTTCCTGAAAAGGGCAAACATGCTAAGGGGCACCGGAGCAGTTCATGAGTTCAATCCCTGCACTGGGCTCTATGCTGACAGCTCAGAGCCTGGAGCCTGTTTGGGATTCTACGTTTCCCTCTCTTTCTGCCCCTCCTCCATTCGCACTTTCTCTCTCTCTCTCTCTCTCTCTCTCTCTCTCTCTCTCTCTCTCTCTCTCCCTCCCCTTAATAAAAAATAAAAAAAAAATTAAAAAAGGAGCAAACACGCTAAGTGACTGAAGTGCTGTATGCCAAGCCGAGAAGCTCTGAGCCGGCAGTGGGTGCGTGTGAGCCAAGCCTCCATTTCCACAAGTAGGAAGGCTCTGAAGCACAACTTCTTGTGGGCCAGATGCTGAACACCTGGGATTCAGAGCTCTATACTCAGAATTTCGGAGAAGGAAGGAAGGGTCTCTCCCCATCCTTGCTCTTCAAGTCCAAATGGGGAGGGTGGGGAAAGGAATCCACTGAAGACAGAATAACAACTAAAAAAAAAGGTTGACTCAGTTCCTCCAGCCACTCTGTCTCGGTAAACAATGAAAAAAAATCAGTTCTGAGCCCTACTGTGCCGGGTTACACCCTCCCAGGGTTGACTCTCCAGTGACTCCCACTGAGGGGCTCTTCAGAAGGCTTTACCTTTACCTCTGAGAGGCATTTGCACTTTACAATTCTCTGAGAGCTCAAACTCCTTCAATAAAGGGATGTGTGATGGTGGTACTTTGGGTACCAAGGAGGGGTTTAGGGGTCCCTTTTAGGGCACAAGAGCCTTAGGCAGGTCCCTCAAGTCACACAACTATACTTTTCTCGTCCTGCCCCCTGCTTGCAAATGCCCACTGGATAGTTACCTATTGGAAGGATGTGGGCCAAAGATCTCTATGTCCTACATGCTTCTCAGAAAATCAGCAGCAAAGAGGGATCACAAGCAGCTATAGAGCTGGAAGCACAAAAGAAAACAGACCCTCCCCAGATCTAATGGACAAGGTGTCCTCCTGACACACCCCTCCTGGCTCTGAACTGAATGGATCCGAGTCTCTCAATGCTTGGACACATTAAAAAAAAAACTTGCTCCATCTCCTCAACCAAAATCTTTCCAGATTCTTCTGTGTCCCTCTCCCCCTCTCTGCTGGCAGATATAACAAATATGCGCCCTAATTGCTGGGCCAGTGGCACTGAAGAAAGCCACCATACCCTGCATAGAGGCGGCCACCAGCTGCTGACCGTCTCTCTCTAAGCCACCCTTAAGCCAAAGATTCAGAGTAAACCCATCCCCTGACACAGCCGATGGGATTTAGTCTTATTACCCCAAACTCCAGGTGCAGGGACAGGGTGAGTGGGAGGTGGGTAACAGTCTGATGATACATCTAGAGCCAGCTGAGCTTCCGCAGATTCTATGCTGGAAGGGGGAGCAAAGAAGTTTAGGTTCTGTTATAGGACATGGGTTTGGAGAGAATGAACAGTACAGTGAAGATGATGTTTATACACATTAGCCTGCCAGATGGCTCCAGAGGGATGGCAGAATGATGGAGATGGGGCAAGAATCCGCCCAGGAGAGGTCTGCCTGAATATGAATGCCTTTAGACAGTGGTGCGGGTCCAGCCCAGTTCCACCTAATCCCCACCACTCCCTGCTGCCTTCTATCCTGCTGACCTCAGACATGTAGCCCCATAGGTTGGACCCGTGAAGTCATCAGAGTTAGAAATTCCCGGCCTTGGGGTCCTGACCTCAGCAAAGAGGAGACTGTAATTAGAAGCAGCTAGTGATCCTGGCTACATCTCTCTATCTCTAATTCCGAGACATTTCTCATGACCCCCAAAAGGAAATCCATATTCATTAAGCAATTATTCCCCCCTTCTCCCCTCCACCCAGCTCCCAGCAGCCACCGATCTGCTCTCTCTATGCATTTACCTATTATGGACATGTTATATAAATGGAACCATGAAATATATGACACACTTAGCATAATGTTCGCAAGGTCCATCCATATTATAGCTTGTATCTGCACTGCCCTCCTTTTTATGGTTGAATAATATTCTACTATATAGATATACCATTTGTTTATCTGTCCACAAAAGACATTTGAGCTATTTCAGCCTTTTGATTACTGTGATATAGTAATACACACATGTACATACATTCGAGGCCTTGTTTTCAGTCCTTTGGCATATGTACGTAGGAGTAGAATAATGGTTGTAATGGTCATTCTATGTTTGCTGTTTTCCACAGCAGCTGTGCCATTTTATTTTTCTTAATTTTTTAATTTTTAATTTTGGAGAGAGAGAACATGGAGTGGAGGAGAGTGGCAGAGGGAGAGAGAAAGAGAATCTGGGGTGGAGCCTGGTACGGGGCTCAACCCCATGACCCTAGGATTATGGGCCTCTATCAAGAATCAGACACAAACAACTGAGCCACCCAGGTGCCCCTTTCAAAAAAATTGTTCAGCTGCGCCATTTTACATCCCCACCAGCAATATATGAGGGTTCCAATTTTTCCACATCCTCAACATGGTTATTTTCCTTTTATTTAATTTTTTTTAGATGACAGCCATCCTAGCAGATGTGGAGTGCTATCTCATTGTGGTTTTAACTTGCATTTCTCTAACCACTAATGATGCTGAGCATCTTTTCACGTGCTTGTTTGCCGTCTGTATATCTTCTTTCAAGCAATGTCTCTTTGGGGCGCCTGGGTGGCTCAGCTGGTTAAGTGTCCAACTCTTGATTTCAGCTCAGGTCATGATCTCATGGCTCATGAGATCAAGCCCCATGTTGGGCTGTGCGCTGACAGTGGGGAGCCTGCTGGGGATTCTCTCTCTCCCTCTCTCTCCGCCCCTCCCCTGCTCATGTGCTCACTTTCTGTCTCTCAAAAATAAATATTTTAAAAAAAGAAATGTCTTTTTGTTTTGAGTTATTAAGACTTCTTTCTGTATTCTGGATGCTAAATCCTTATCAAATATATGACTTGCAAACACTTTCCCCCTTTCTGTAGGCTTTTTACTTACTTGACAATGTCCATGGATCCACAAAAGCTTTTACTTTAGATGAAATCCCCTTTATCTGTTTTTTATTTTGTTGGTTGGTCATGCCTTTGGTGTAACATCAAGAATTCCATTGCCAAATCGAAGTTTATAAAGATTTACTTGTATGTTTTAAGAGTTTTACAGGTTCAGCTCTTACATTTAGGTCATCGATCCATTCTTAGTCCATTTTTGTAGATCATATAAGGGCGTCCGTTTGTTTGCATGCGAATATCCAATTGTCTCATTTGTTAAACAAAAAGGCTTTACTTTTAAAAACAGAATGGAGTAGTTCTCTCCCAACACGCTTTCCCAGGGAGAGAAAGGTTATAATCACAGCTACTCACTTATCTGTACCGCTGCAGTTAGACCATTCTGAGTTTCTACCACTGACAAACAGCTACAGCACTAACCAACTGCTGTGCTTTACTTCTTAGAAAACTTAAGAATGTTTTGTCAAAATCTACTGAAGTCCATCCAAGTGTATTGTGTAGACCTCACCGCTCACGACTAAGGGCAGTGGTACAAATGCTGAAATCAACAAATCCAGCCTAAGTCAGTGGAGGTACCGGCCAGTTAAGGGGAACAGAGGGGAAAAGGTGCATATGAACCAAAAACCTACTAACTAACCAGATATAGAGGCTTAATGGAGAAGGGGGGTTTTCCTGTCTTTCAGACATGAGGGACAAGAAGAATGGTGGTGTTGCGGACTAAAGTTGAGAGGCAAAGCCCTTTGAGGAAGCCAAGTTACAGTTTGGGAAACATAATGCATAAGGGTAACAGTAACAAGAATCAGTATGGGTAAAAACAAAACAAAACCAAACCAAAAGGCAGACAATTTAAATCCCAGGCTTGACCCTCTATATATGACCCTGGACAAGTTTCATAAACTTGGCACTTTTATTCTTGCTTCTATAAAATGGGGATAAAGATTAAAGGCGATGTAGTAACAAGGCACGTAGCAGAGGGTCTGACACATACACAGCCACTCAGGACACGACAGCTATTATTATTACTATCATGATTACCTCACACATAAGTGGAAGCCATGGGACTCAGCATTCAAGGTACTGAGGACACTGGTGGGGAGCCTGGGAGTCCCTGACAAATGATAGCCATGCAATAAATTTTTGCTGTATAAATAAATGGAATGGTTGATAAATTAATAATGATAGCCACCCATTATTCATCACTTGCTATGTAGAGGCATGATGCCCTTTACATAATGTATACGAAGAGCTTTACATACATCACCTTAGTTAATCCTTAAATCAACCCTATGAAGTCGGTGCAAACATTCTCCCAATTTTACCCATGCTGAAACAGACACAGCAAGGTTAAGTGAGGGATGGAGATGGGACCAAAGCCACATCTCTCTTCATTTGCTATGCCATCCAGAGGACAGAAAGGAATCCTATGTGTCTTTAAGGCTTATCTCAAGTTCTGCCTGATCCCTAAGCTGTCATTGATTAACTAGTCTTCACTGTTCTCCCGTTTCCTGAATTATTCCTTCAGCACCCAAAATCAGTATCACAATTTAACTTTATATACTTCTTTTAAATCCTTCCCAACTGCTGCATGTGTGTCTTGTCATCTCTGGAATGTGTCGGACAGGACTCCTTGAGGGCAAAAACCCCACTCTCTTTCTTCTGGAACCCACATCATTTGCTCTCCAGGAACCAGCCCAGAACCAGACTCTGAAAGAACTGACCCCTCACTTATTTCACTGAGGAAGTATCTTGTACATCTCAGTCCACTTCCCCATCCTATGGGCGCCGACGGTGTACAGCCCCCAGGGTCATCCATCTTGAGGCACAAAGGGGAGCCGTTGAGTACCAAGCAAGATAGAGACTGAAGAAAGAGGAACACTGCAGCCAGGGTTCACTGATGAATAACGCATCTGGCTGCTGCCAGGTCGGTGGGGGGATTACAAGGAAAGCTAAGCTAGAGACTCTTGCTCTTAAGAGCCTTCTACATACTGAATGGAAAGATACAAGACAGGGGCGCCTGGGTGGCTCAGTTGGTTAAGCATCCAACTCTTGATTTCAGCTCAGGTCATAATCTCATGGTTTGTGGGATCAAGCCCCGCCTGGAGCTCTGCTCTGACAGCACAGAGCCTGCTTGGCAGTTTCTCTCTCCCTCCCTCTTTGCCCCTTCTCTGCTTGCTCACAAATATGTGTGCTCACTCTCCTTTAAAAATAAACAACAACAAAATAAGAAAGATACAAGACAAAACTATCAGTCAAGACAAAGCGAACTCTCTCTCTCTAAAAATAAATACATATCATCTCTCGGCCTTTTGGCTAAGATCAAGTGTAAAAATAAATACGTGAACAACAACAAAAGAGGAAAGATACAAGACAAAATTGAATCTCAGGTCAAGACAAAGTGACTGTCAATAAGGGCCCACATTTTGCTACAATCAGGATGATAAACAGTCTTCTAAATCTCAGTAACCCATGGACGTTATTCTTGATTATTTCCAGATCAAGATACCACTTATATACCATTAACTTAATATTTTTCTTTACACTGACTTTTTTAAAGATTACTAAAACAAATTTTATATTGTTATAAATGAAAAACACAAATATTCTCCTAATATCAGTTAACCTGTACAAATAAAACAAATGAAAACCCAAAATCACTATTATTAAGTTTCAGTAGACCGCTACAGATCAAACTCCATTAAGGCCGTCTGTCTCCATTAGAAAGAGTGACTGGAAGTGTTCGAGAGCAGGGTGCCTGGATGGCTCAGTCAGTTGGGCGTCTTGATTTTGGCTCAGGTCATGAACCCAGAGTCATGGGATCCAGCCCTACATTGGGCTCCGTGCTGAGTATGGAGCCTGCTTGGGATTCTCCCCCTGCCCCCCACCTCCCGGTTCCTCCCCTACTTGTGTGCATGCTCTCTCTGTCTTCTCTCTCTAAAATTAAAAAAACAAACAAAACGTGTTGGGGAGGAATAAAGGTAAACTAATGCCAAAGTGAATCTTAATCCTCCATGAATACAGAGAGATTGAGTGACTATGGGATTCAGTGGTATTTCAAACTGACCACCTCAGAGGCCAGCTCCTATTAGGTTATCAGAGGGAGAAATGAGTCAGGCGGTGAGGCCGCTGAGGGCTCGGAGTCTGACCTAATATCATTTAGCTGGAAGCCAGGCTCTCAAAACTTGGCGTAACTGAGGAGACACTCCCATATGTCGTAACGGTAAACTTAGCTTTGGTGGATGATTTATCATTTTGAGATTTCTTATTTCTTATTCATCTCCATTAGCACAAGGGGCTCTGATTTGCTAAATGTTCACCTTGGCGCCAAGGCTCCGTCCCCAGCCCTTCATTCGCTATGAATGATTCAGCACCAGATGAAGCAACTGGTCTAACCCTGTTCTGAGTGCTGTTGTGTTTTGCTTGGTTTAGTCTATGTTTTTTCTTCAATTTATTGTTAAATGTGTATACACACAGGAGAGTGTACAGAACACATATGCACAGTTTAAAGAAAATGAGATGAAAACTCCTATATCCCCATCCAATCCCCTAGAAGCTCTGTGTGTCCCTTCCAGTCACATCCCTTTCCCAGCTTCTGTCATTCATTCCTTTACTTTTTTTTTTTTAAGATTTTTTAAAAGATTTTTAAAGATTTAAAGTTTATTTATTTTTGAGAGAGAGAGAGAGAGAAGAGACAAAGCGCAAGCGGGGGGAGGAGCAGAGAGGGAGGCACAGAATCAGAAGCAGGCTCCAGGCTCTGCGCTGTCAGCACAGAGCCGAACATGGGGCTCAAACTCACAAACTGTGAGATCATGACCTGAGCCGAAGACGGATGCTTAACTGACTGAGCTACCCAGGCGCCCCTAAAGACTTTTTTTTTAATGTTTATTTATTTATTTATTTTAGAGGTTGGGGGGGCAGAGAGAGAAGGAAAGAGAATCCCAAGCAGCCTCCTCACTGTCAGTGCAGAGCCTAACACAGGGCTCAAACTCATAAATCAAGAGATCACAACCTGAGCCGAAATCAAAAGTTGGGCCATTTAACCGATGGAGCCACCCAGGCGTCCCTCATTCCCCTACTTTTTATAATGTTACCACCCGTGTATACATCCCTAAGGAAGATGTTTTGAAAAGGCGTGGCCGGTACAAATGGAGCTATGTGTACTAGTTTCCTAGGGCTGCTGTAAAATGGTTACCACAAATTTGGTGGCTTAAAACAACAGAAATCTATTCTCTCTGAGTTTCGGAGGCTAGAATTCAAGTCTAAAACCAAGGTGTCAGTGGGGCTATGCTCCCTCTGAAGACCCCAGGGAAGGAAGAGTCCTTCCCTGCCCCTTCCAGCTTCTGGTGACCGCTAGCAATTCTTAGGGGCTCCTCGATTTCGGGCAGTGGTAACTGCAGTGTCTTCATCTCTGGCTGTGTGCCCTATGTGTATGTGTGTTTGTGTGTGTGTGTGTCTTTCTCTGGCCTTCTCATCTCTGTGTCTCTGTATCCAAATTTCCCTCTTCTTACAAAGATACCGGTCATTGGATTAGAGCCAGTCTTCATCCCGAGTGGCCTTATGTTAACTTGATTACATCTACAAAGACGCAACTTCCAAATAAGGTCACAGACACAGGTGTGAGCTCCTCTGGATTTTCTACTTCTAAATTCACTTTGGCCTACCTCTGTTTCTCCGGCTGGGCAAAGAAAACACTTGTCTATCCGGTAAGCAGGGCAGGGAGGAGCACCCAGGAGCTGCATCAGCACATGAGCATGACAGCCAAGTGCGGATAAGAATCTAGACCAGGCTCCCGCAGGCTGTCAGACCTCAGGTTAGATCAATGTAACACCACCAGCCGCTGAGTTGGTGATGACAGTCCTGACTCACACTGCAGGGTGTCAACTGCCCAGCCTCTAGGTCTGGGGCACAGCCATTCTTCTGGGCTCTTCCTTCACAGTCTGCAGGGGGTTTCCTTCATCCCTCTCCTATGTGAATCCCTGTGTCCTGCACCCGGCTTCCTCTCTTAGCTGGTTTCTTCTCTGGCTTTGGTGGTGTCCATTCTCCAGTCGCTCCTTAGAAGGAATGCACAGAAGGTACTTTTTTGTTGTTGCTTGAAAATGTCTGTATTCCATCCCCATACTTGGTATAAATATGATTGGAGATTTCCCTTCATAATTTTGAAGGCATTAGGCATCATTTTCTTGCTTTCAACACCGCTGTTAAGAAGCCTCAAGCCATTGAGCTTTCTGATGCTAAGTGATGTCTTTCTCCTTTGGGAAATTTCTACTCTCTTCTTCGTCCCCTGTGGTCTGAAATCTTAGAGGGATGTGGCTTGAGATGGGAACTTCGTGAGCACTTTGAAATCTGAACACTCATGTCTTTCAGTTACAGAGAATTTTCTTGAAGTGTTTTACTGTTAATTTCCTTGCCTGTATTTCTGTTTTCTCACTCTAGAACCTCTATTATTCAGACGTCAGGCTTTCTAGACTGGTCCTCCAGTTTTCTGTTTTTCCCATCTGTTTTTTCATTTTGTTCGTCTTTAGAAAATGTCATCACTTTACCTTAGAAAACTTCTAGTGAGTTTTTCATTTCCATATCATGGGTTTTAATTGCTAAAGGAGCTCTTTTTCCTTTTTTTTTTTTTTTTTTTGTGCTTGGCACTCAGGTAGTTGTTTTTTTAATATAGGCACAATATCTTTTCTTCTACCTGAGTATATCACCAATGGTTCTTTTTTACTTCTTTGTTTTCTCCAGTGCACTTTACTTCAGCTGCTTTTCCTATCTGTGTTTTGGCCTCTAATGCACTTTCACTCAGAGTTACAGCAATCATTGGTTCATGATTAAGACCAGATTGTGGTTAGGTTTAAAAAAAATTTCTTTTAAGTGTTTGTTTATTTTTGAGAGAGACAGACAATGTGAGCAGGGGTGAGGCAGAAAGAGATAAGAGACACAGAATCCGAAGCAGGCTCCAGGCTCTGAGCTGCCAGCACAGAGCCCGATGTGGGGCTCAAACTCACGAAAGGTAAACCTGGGCCGAGGTCAGATGCTTAACCCACTGAGCCACCCAGGCACCCCTGTGCTTAGGTTTTAACAAGAAGTCCTGGGGCACCTGGCTGGCTCAGTTGGTGGAACGTGTGACTCTTGGTTTTGGGGTTGCAAGTTCCAGCCCCACATTGGTATAATGATTACTTAAAAGTAAAATCTTTAAAAATAAATAAATAAAAGTTAAAAGTCCTTATATTTTGAAGGACATACTGAAATATTTACTAAAAATATGAAATGATGCTACAGATTTCCTTCAAAATAATCAAGGCTGGGGAATGAGCAGGGTGACAAAGGAAGATTACCCTCAAGCTGGCCAGTGTTGAAACTGGTGAGCGCATGGGTGTTCTTTATTTGATCTCCCTTACTTGTAAGTTTTCCATAATGAGTAGGCAGGGAAAGGTATGAGGAACCACAAGCTGACTAGAACCTCTAAGCACATAGGAGGAGTCTGTCAACTTTGAGCTTCTCTGTGGGAAAATCCAGACAAGCCTAGAAAAGAATATCGGAGGTCACTTCTCTTGAGCTGGTCAGCTCTCAGGGAGCAGTACTCTTTCAAACGGCTGGGAAAGGAAAGGCCTGGCTACCAATGTGCTGGGAAGCCAGTCAGACTGAAGCCAGTCTGAGGCCGAGGTGGTCTCAGAATGCATGCTTCAGTCTGTAAACACTTCATCCTTTCTTTTTCTTTTCTTAATGTTTGTTTATTTTTGAGAGAGAGAAAGAGACAGAGTGCGAGTGGGGGAGGGGCAGAGAGAAGGAGACACAGAATCCGAGGCAGGCTCCAGGCTCTGAGCTGTCAGCATAGAGTCTGAGATGGGGCTCGAACTCATGGACCACGAGTTCATGACCTGAGCTGAAGTCGGACGCTTGACTGAGCCACCCAGGCACCCCACCCCCCCTTTTTTAAATAAATACCCATCCCCTCCACTGTGGTTAGTCCCCGTGTCTCTTGAAACTGTTAACCTCTTCCAAATGGAAAGGCAGTCAGGTGACTGCATGGAGAGGAAGAGAAAGATCCATGGGACTCCAATGCATTCCGACCACTGCTACCCAATCTTGCTTACTTTAGGACCTCACTTCGCCCCAGGTCCAGAGGCGCCTGGGGCTGCCAGTTGCTAGACTTTTTAGCAGTCTGTGATATAAACTGATTGGTTCTTTGCTTTTCTCACTGTCAGTTTAAAATGATCTTTCCCAAATGTCCTCAGTCGCCTACTTACCATTCATCCACCTGTTTTCTAGCTTCCAAAACTTGGTTGCTCTGGCCTCCTCTCCTGCTGGCCTTGTGAGTTCCTGCAGGTTTAGCTGGGTTTTAAGAGTGAGCACCAGCAAACGCAGTACGTGTGCGTGTTCAATCTGCCATCCCAGCCCGGGATGCTGCCTTCAGTTTTGCCTGTTTTCTTGGTGTAGGGAGAGGGAAACTGTTGTAGTCCGTACCCAAAGGTACCTGCAGAGGCTTTCCCTTCGCTGGGCTTAGTTCTTCCATCTCTCTAGTTATGCAAGTACTCCTGCTTCTTCCTGCCAAAGCCCAGTTGGTCAACAGCCAGATCTACGTCACAGAGTCCCCTCTCTCCCACTTCAGCAAAAACAACCTCAGAGCCGCAAAAAGGTTGAAAGAAAAAAAGTAACAGTTGAAGGGTTACTGGGTTCTGGCTCCACCACTGTGGATCTGCACCAGGCCCCACTTGCCCCTGCTTCTAACATTCTCTGAGTCTGTAATTCCCTGAAAGCAGTGGCGGTCTTTCCTGGGGCCAGCCAAGCTCCACCACCCATCTGAGTGGAGTAACAGCTAAGCCAAAGGGCAAAGAGGAGTCAGGCAAGATGACTGCACCCCACAGAGAAGTCCCATTCACTAGACACAGCCAGGCCTTAGGGCACCTGAGTCAGTGCGCAAGACATTTGCTTCCTGCAGCCCGTTGTCTCCAGCAGAGGAAGGAAGATCTCAGGCTCCAGCCCCACCCAGCACCCCAGAGTGCCAACAGGTCCACTCACTGGCCAACACGTGGCAACCTGCTGTCAGGCTAACTCAGCAAGAGCCACACAGAAGAGCTTGCCTCATGGACCACTACCACGCAGCAGGGGCCCGGCTGGCAGGTATCCCCTGGCCTCTTCCGACCCTCAGTCCCCTCTGTCCTTCCAGGCAGGGCCAAGAGAGGCCAGACCCGCTTACGGAGGCAAATGATTCACCACCTAGACTCCCCGACTCCCGGCCTCAGCAGGTGCGGCGCCGCCTGGAAACGCCAGGAGACGCAGCCGTGGAGGCCCCAGCCAGTTCAGCGAGGTCAGCAGAGCTCCGCTGGGTTCCCCTGGCACAACCCGCAAGGCTGTGCTTCCCAGCACCACTCGCGCGGGCAGCCGGAAGTCCCCAGCAGAAGCGCAGACAGGGGAGAGAACTGGGTCCCCGGGGACTTAGGACCCACCCTCTCCTAGCACAGAAGATGCAAGTGAAAGAAACAGCAGAGGAAGCCCCTGGATGTGTGAAAGCCCTCCTGGAGCAGCCAGAGAGCACTTAGCACAGTGACCTTTGCCTGTCCCAGGGCTGAGCTACAATGGCGCCCTTTCTCCTATAATAGATGCTCAATAAGGACTCTTCTTGGTTGAATCAATAAATGGCTGCAGGGGTGCTTGGGTGGGGCAGTCGGTTAACCATCTGACTCTTGATTTAAGCTCCAGTCATGATCTCCCGGTTTTCTGAGTCTGAGCCCCACGTCCACTCTGTGTGCTGACCGTGCAGAGCCTGCTTGGGATTCTCTCTCTCCCTCTCTCTCTGCCCCTCCCCTGCTCATGCCCTCTCTGCCTCTCTCAAAATAAATAAATTTTTAAAACTTAAATAAATATATACATACATACACACATATAAATCATCCCAAAAGGTTTCTGACTGAATCAGTTTAGATGGTAGTCCCCAAACCTGTCTGAGAGCTGGCTACGTCAGAATCACCAAAGAAGAAGCTACAGCAATGGTTCCCAACCTCTTGAAATATATCCTTCCAGCTTTAGAAACAATGCTATTATGATGGCAGATGTACCTTTAATGTTGATTAAGAAGAAAATATGGGGGCCCCTTTGAAGCATCTGACTTCAGCTCAGATCATGATCTCACAGTTCGTGGGTTCAAGCTCCGCACCTGGCTCTGTGCTGACAGCTCAGAGCCTGAAGCCTGCTTCAGATTCTGTCTCCCTCTCTCTCTGCACTTTCCCCCCGCTCACACTCTGTCTCTCTCTCAAAATAAAACAAAGACACAAAAAAAATTTTTTTTAAAAAGAAGAAAATACGAATCAGAGCTAATGTTTATGGGAGCTTCGGTGTGTGCTGCGTGCCAGACTAAGTGATTTACATCCATAATCCTACTTCATTCTCTCAGTAATTCAGGAAGGCAATTTCAGATGTGGAGACTGAAATCCATAGTCTGGTCCACAGGCGGTTAAGAGGCAGAGCCCAGACCTAACCCACGTTTGAATGAAATCACATTCAGTGCCCGGACCACCCTGCCATATTAAAATACTCACTGAGAAAAACACTTTTAATAGAATCTACATTCTATCAACACAACAACACCTACACACATTTGAGAAACAGACATATGAATATTTATACTCTCTGCAAACATGCTTAGATTCAAAAAGCCCTTGCAGTAGCCCCCTCCCCAGAGGTCTACAGCCCACCACTGGGAACCACTGATCTCCATGATGTGACTGGAAGCCCACCATGCAGAAAGCAGAAGGCTACTGCCCTTGAGGGAAAGATCTACCTGCCTGCCACCATCTCACGTCCAAGCAGGTGTCTCAAGGTTTCTGACTCCAGAGGAGGGGATGGGAGAGAAATCTCCAAGGAAGGGTTAAAACAGAACGACGGAGTCAGCAGCGTTCCATGAGAAGCAGAAAACAAATTGAAAACACAGCAGAAAAGAACTGCTACATTGGCAATCCTGGCAACATATCATGGAAGGACTAACAAGGGATTAATGATAGGAACGGAGCCTGAAAGCTGTGACCCAGACTGCTAGTCGCCCTTCAGTGGTTATCCTCCCCTCATCCCACAGTAACAGAACCCTCAAGTGCATGATGGGCACCTGGCCACATATAACATTAACTACATTTTCCAGTCTCCCTGTTCGAAAGCAGAGCCAGGTGACTCAGAAGCATCCTGTGGCTGCCTTCTGTAACTGGTCTTAAAGGTTATTAGCTCAAGGCCATTGGCCGTTCTTCATCTCTTCCCACAGTGTGCTGCCTGGAATGTAGATGTGATAGCTGGAGATCTAGCTACTACCTTGGACCTTGAGGATAAGATCATGCCTAAAAGTTGGCAGAGCTGTGAAATGGAAGGAGTCTATGGCTTGTGGAACAGAGATGTCATGCTAACCGTGGGCTGTCTCCTGCCAGACTTTTACATTTGAGACAGAAAGATTTCTTAATTCAGCCATTGTTACTTTGGGTGTCTGTTTCTCATCAGCTACCCTAATCTAACAGGTACAAAGTTCAATTCCACGACTACAAAGTCTCTTATAGCAAATAGACATATTCAAATGGAAAATCTAAACCAAAACAACAATTCCAGTCAATAAAATCTCAGTACAATATAGCCAAAGATCTGGAAAACCTCTCCAAGCTTCCATAAGATGAATCCACTTGACACGTTTCAGCTGCATGTTTTTTAAGTAGTATGTCATGTTCTATAATAAGTGTTGACTTAAATTTTTTTTTAAAGAGCCCCCTGTAGAGAGAGCCCATATGTACTGTGCTAAGTACAATGTGTTCAAATATAAACTAAACCAGTACCTCCTCTCAAGAAGATCACTAGCCAGGAGGAAGATTCAGGAAGTAAGAAAGGATAGAGCAGGAGATCTTTGTTTCTTATTATAAACCTTGTGATATAATTTAGCTTTTTAATAGATGCTGTATATGCACTTTAAAATACATACATAAAAAAGATGTAGCAAACAATAATATACGTGACTATACTTTAATAAAACATTAGTATACAAAAATACATGGTTTGATCAGATTTCTTTTTGTTAAGATTATGCCGCCTGTAGATCAGACAGAAAAACATCCAAAGGATATATATATAAATGCTAACTGTAGTTATCTCTGGGTACTGGGATTTGGGGTGATAAGTTTTTCTTATATTCATCTATGTTATAAAAAATTGTCCACATTAAACAGGTATCTTTTGTTAATACTTTAAAAATTAAGTCACTGGGGCACCTGGGTGGCTCAGTTGGTTAAGTGTCCGACTCTTGATTTCAGCTTAGGTCACGATCTCACAGTTTGTGTATTCGAGCCCTGCATCGAGCCCAGCTTGGGATTTTCTCTTTTCCTCTGTCTGCCTCTCCCCCACTCATGCGCACATGCTTTATCTCTGTCAAAATAAACTTTTAAAAACTTAAATCATTAAAAAATAAGAATAATAGCACCGGCTACAATATCTTGCCTTCCTACAGCGTCCAAGGCACAATACTGAGCGTCCCCACATTACCTCGTCTAGTTGTCCCAGCAACCCTGCGAGGTAGGTAGCATGCTCATTTACAGATGAGAAAGCTAGGGCTCAAAGGCCAAGTGACGTTTCTACATGGAGGAAGAGAAACAGGCAGGATTTGAGTCCTGCCCTGGCTTCTGTGCCCATTCCACTACATCCTGCTGCCTCCCCTACTCAGGGCTCAAACAATTACATCTCTACAAGGCCAGTCTCTCTGATGCTGGCACATACAACCTGCATCTTCATTTTATTTGTCTTGGGGCGGACTCATAAATTAATTGGGCAGGAACCTCACCTAATCCTGTGTCCTGTATAAAGAAAGAGCCACTAAGAGTGGTTGTATCAGGGTGCCTGGGTGGCTCAGTCGATTAAATGTCCGACATTGGCTCCGGTCATGATCTCACGGTTCGGGAGTTCGAGCCCCACATCGGGCTCTGTGCTGTCAGCTCAGAGCCTGGAGCCTGCTTCGGATTCTGTGTCTCCCTCTCTCTCTGCCCCTCCCTTGCTTGCGCTCTGTGTCTCTCTCTCTCAAAAACAAACACTAAAAAAATTTTTTTAATTAAAAAAAAAAAAAAAGAATGGTTTCCCCATAGCACTGTCAAGTTGATGGCTATGTCTTAGTGGCAGGGAGGGACAATGAGGGAAATCTGCATTTAGAACAGAAGAGAACTGGCAGAGAAGCCACCAAAGCAGGAGTCAAACCTAATTCTACCTGTGCGCACACTGCCCTTTTCACCAGAACCCCGGGGCCTCACACTAAAGCCAAACCACCTGAGTAGTGCTCTATATCCTTGTCAGGAAGGGAACCAGCATTTTATGTTTAAATAACACTACATTGGAAGTAAAGACTATATATCTGGGAAGCTCACAGACACCCAAACCAGGGCAGATTTGGCAAGGAGTAGTGGCAAATGCTAGCTGATGGGCAATGTTTCATCAGGCATTATTTGGGGCAAATGTGTGCTAGAAGTACCGAGGCTGAGACAGTCCATTAGCTCGGGGGTAGAGGGAAAGGTGCTGATGGGCAAGACAAGTAATTGTCCCATACCAGGTCTGACATTGTTCTAGAAATCGTGAGTTTTGCTTTGAGTGGCTGGACCCTGGAAACACAGGAGCACTGGTCACCTTGCAGTCACACCCCCGGGGTTCCTCAGTGCAGTCAGTGGGAGAGCTGGCTTCATGTTAAATGTTCAAACGTATGCGGACCAGAACAATAAAGCAGGGGAATCCTGGGACCTTAAGTCCTGTTCTCTCCACTGGACCTTCACCCTCAAAATAGGTATGTATCTGGTGCTGAGCAGGGGCAGGAAGGTCCAATACAGCTGTTCAGCGGCACCCAACGCAGAATGTTGTAGTTGTTCTTTAATGATTTATTTGTTTTTGAGAGGTGGGGAGGGGCAGAGAGAGAGAGAGAGAGAGAGAGAGAGAGTCAGAATCCCAAGCAGGCTCCTGGCTGTCAGAGTAGAGCCCAATGTGGGGCTCAAACTCACGAACCATGAGATCATGACCTGAGCTGAAGTTGGACACTCAACCGAGCCACCCAACTAACTGAGCCACCCAGGTGCTCCCCCAACACAGAATGTTCTTAATCTGGGATCTCTGCTTTGACTTTCAGAATCCTCTCCCATTGGCCCTTCAGACACACTGGGCCGTAAGAACTATGAAACACCCTTGACTGACGTGTCTCAGATTTCCCATCCATTACCAGAGCCCTGTTACTTGGTCCGATGCCTGTGTCACTACCCCTTTCACAGTGGAATCTTCTGTTCCAATCACCACCCATGCATCTCTTTTTCTTTTCCTAAAATGTGTGTCTTACCACTCTAGCATCAAGGGCCTCCAGAGAATGCAAAGAGAGGTTGAGGTTCATGTATTAGAAGTGCAGAGAATAAGGGTCAGTTCCAAAAGCTCTATACCTCAGCTCCCCCATTCACCAACAGCCACAATCAACCATGGGAGAAACATTGCTCACTGCGCATTCACCCCAGGAATGACCATTCTCTACAACCCAAAATGGAGACGGATTATTTTAGAGAGGAAGATTCTCCTTGCTCCATCACAGCCCAGGGGCCAGAAAGTCTCCCCTAGAAGACTAGCCTGGTGCTACTATAAGTGGTCAAGGTACTGGGTGGAGTTCAGAAGCACAAGGGTCAGCCCATGGAGGGGCCCATGCCCACAGACCATGAGGCCCCACCCAGCCTAACTGCAGCATCCTCCCCACCCCCCACCCCCGGAACAAAGGCACCACACCATGGGTGGAAAGCAATGTGGGGTTAGCTATACAACCAACGTCCAGGATCAGAGAATCCAGCCTGTTACTCAAGAGAGCGAAACTCCTCCCTGTAACACTCCTGCCTAAGAATCCATAACTTTGGTTAAAGATACTAACTGTTCTGGTTATTGGAAAAGGCCAGCAATCCCCTACACAGGCAAGAGGGAGTGGGGAGAGGAATGAGGAAGAGATGATCCTGTAAAGGAAAATGGGAATGGAACTTCATTCCCCCTCAAATCCGCACTCCCATTCATTCTAGCCACCTAGAATCCTAGTCAACCCCTATAACCACTGTCATCAGCGCTGCTAGTGTTTATGGAGCACGAACTATACACGAGGCACTGTGCTAAGCATCCTACATGCACTACCTCAACCAAACACCTCGTGAAACAGGTACTGTTTCATCTCTACAGATGAAGATGCTACGGCAGAACGAAGTGAGGCTATTCCTCAGTTGCACAGCCAGGAAGCAGGAAATCTGGGATGACTGCCTACCACTCCTGTGCTCTTAATGATGACCTTAGTGTACCCCACATGGCCATCTTGCATTAAGCATATACTGTGGAGAACTATGGAAACGAGAAACATAGAGAGGAAGAAACTTCTTGGAAAGAGGTCACAGAATACACAGCTGTGGGGGCCCCTGGGTGGCTCAGTGGGTTAAATGTCTGACCTCTGCTAAATGTCTGACCTCTGCTCAGCTCATGATCTCATGGTTCAGGAGTTAGACCCCGCATCAGGCTCACTGCTGTCAGCATGGATCCCGCTTCAGATCCTCTGTCCCCCTCTCTCTCACAGATTGCCCCCCCGCTCACTGTCTCTCAATCTCTCAAAAATAAACTGAAAAAACATTTTAAGAATACACAGCTGCTGTCTGAGCTATAAAGAAAAGGACAGGGCTTGGACCAAAGGAAAGAGAAAAGAGGCCACTCTTTTCAGCAGCGGGGATAATGTGATTTCAGGCCACAGGGAAGAAACCCTGATCCACGTAGGGAAGAGGAAATCGTCCCTTGTATAGCTGGAGCAGGACGGAGCAGCAGTGAAGGGCTGGGGCTGGACCGGAACACTGCAGGCCACAGAGAGATGCTGGGAATCGATCCCGGAGTGACAGGCAGTTTGTAAGCAGCAAAGTGGTGTGGTTGGGCAGTGAGACCAACAGAACTGAAAGAGCGAGAGGCAGCCAGCGAGGACACGACAGTAACCTTTACAGTTACCCAGGGGAGGTGGTGAAGAACGAACTGACGGTAACAGGGATGGGGATGATGGGCCAGCGAGATGGGATTAATCATACGAACAGGGATAAGGAGCAGCCAGTGAGTCCTAGGAAACCTCTCCGGCTTCACAGCCCCCACTTGCTCCGGCTGGGTACCTGGAGGCCATCGATCTTTCGGGAAGGTATGAGCATTCAGCGAGTACAGAGGCTTTGAGGGGTTCCACTGCCCCTACCTCTGTGCCAACACACACCCACCAACTCTTGGCTTCCAATAGAGACTGAAGCTTCCCATTCCCCTGCCCCCCCCATCCCCCACCTGGGAACTGGGTTCCTTCACTTCCAGGCATAGCCACAAACTCACACATTACCTACTGCCACTGTCTGGACCACATGGAGTTCCACAGTCCTGAAGTGCTGCTGCGGCCAGGCACTATTTGCCAACGCAGCTCAGTCCTGCCTTCATCCGGGACAACGGGCAAGCCCCAGGTATCCGCACTCTGTGCTTCACCACGTCAGCAAGGGCAGGCAGCAGAGAGCTCAGAGAATGACACAGGCTAAGAATGAGGCCCGAGAGGACAGAATTGACACATGGGCTTCCCGGGGCTGCCTAGTGCGGTGAGGGCCGGTCCTCAGGCACCTGGGCCGTAAGCACAGTGCTCGGACAGGCTGGTTAACAGGACTGTGATGCTGCGGCCTCGGTTCAAACCTGGAGGGCGTCCAGGGCTCCTGGCCACTCCCAACTCTGGCTGGTTTTCTGGTGAATATGTGCCACGGGGAACAAGGGAGAAAAGATGGATACAGGTAAACCAGCGCTTGAGAAACAACTCAAAGCATCAGCCTTCAAGACGTGCCCACATCCGTGCTTGCTACATGATCCAACAGCATGAGGGGTGGGTTTCCGCTGCTTTGTTGGCCTAGAGGATAGAGGGGCGGTGAGAGAGAACTCATATATTTATAGACTAACAATGGCTGGTCTCAAGAGACACAGCACAATTCATCAGCCTTTTTCAAGCTATTTGTCAGTGACCCCTTTAATCAGCCCCAGCTTTCCATGGGAACTTCACTTTCATCTCTTCCCTGGACGCAGGGGCCCCTTCCCACCTCCCTCGAGCTGCTGAGTACAGGTTCTCTTACAGCTGAGCTTCTTGTGATTAAAACACAGATCGCCGCTGCCACCTTTCTGGCCACACTTCCCGGCGTGTGTTTGCGGGACACCTTGCTCTCTGCCACATCCTAAAACAGTACTATTACAACTTGGGCACCTACAGCCATTGCCATCGTGTGCAAATTAAGCTCGGATAACACAGCTGGGGCTCTAGCCCTGAGCTCGTCGTCCAGACACAGATGTCACCAGTGGGGAACGGAAAGCCAGAGGCAGAGCCTTTATGCAGACACTTTCTGTATTAAAGAGCATCTCCACAAACACCCGCCAGCTCTGAACAGTCCCACTGTACCGTCTCACCCTGACCACGAGGAGCTGCCAGGTCGCAGGCCTGCCTCAGCTACAAGCTGCATAAAAATACTCAAGAAAGAGGCAGCACAGCAGACCTTTGACGATTTTGTCAACACAGAGTCATTCTTCTTTCTCGGCATGTGGACATGGGGTATTGCTTCCAGGCTCCCCATGAACGTATGTCCCGAAGGCTCTGCCACCAGAGTGCCCTTGGCAGGCAGGGCGGGTGGCATTTTCAAAAGGGCACAACATCTCCCATCTTCTGTGCTTTTCCCCGACGTGATCTGGACACTCCTCCCGTGGACAGGCAGGTCTCTGTCCCCTCTGAATCGCAGCGGGCCTGAGACCCACGTTAGCTACCAGAATGCAGGGTAAGCAACACCGCACAACTTCTGAGCCAGATCAGAGAAGACGACACAGCTTCTGCCTTGTTCACTGCAACCCTTGTGCTCGAAGCCTTGAGCCACCGTGTGGGAAGGCCAACAGCCCTGAGCCAGCCACAGTCGGAGGGATCACACGTGGACACCACCACCAGCAGCCTTAGCCTTCAGGCCCTCCCAGCCCAGGCACCAGACGTGTGTGAACTAGCCCTTCTAAGGAAGCCTGCCTCCATCTGTGGCCTCAATCAGAGCCTCCAAATTGTCCCAGCTGAGGTTCCAGACAGGGAGAAGCAGGAACAAGCCAGTCCTACTGAGCCCTTTCCAAATTCCCAGCCCGGTTTTCATGAGATAATGAAATGATTCTTGCTCGGGGTGGTTTGTTCTGAAGCAACAGGAATGGAAACAGTTGGTGACACGCTTGTGAATCTACTCTCATATCGGCTGCTACCAGAGGAGCAGCTGCTCTCGGAAACAGTATTCTTAAAAAAGAAAGAAAAGCTCCCTTTTATTGAGCATTTACTTTGTGCCAGGGATTATGCTAAGCGCTTGCGTGCATAATTTCATGTAATGCTTGTTACAATGCTATGAGTAAATACTAGGATTAGCCTCATTTTGTGGAAGAGGAAATGGGCTCAGAGGTTGAGGACCTCGCCCCAGCCGGATCTGCCTGACGCAGAGCCTAGAACAGTATAGCCATGCTCTGTTCCCTGGCCACTTAGACACAGGAGTGGTTTCTATATGGGAGACTCAACCACTCGGGGATGTGGCTTTCCTGTTCAGTAGTCCAGCTGTGGGGATTTCCTAAAGAACCCGGTGACAGAGGCACAGCATCGACAAACACTTGGCCATGGCTGAACTGGGGCAGCCCCCTCCCGTGGCCCACCATTCTTTTATCAACAGTGCCCCCCCCCAACCCCTTTAAGACCTAACTCTTCCATCAGTGCCTGCCAGAGAGTTCTGCCTTCTCTGGACACCATCTCACAGACCCCTGGCACACTATATACCATACTGCATCATACTGTTCTGGTTGTTTGGGTGTGCTTACGTCGTATGACTAATGAGGACGGAAAGAATGTGGTGGAGGTGACGTCTATGTAGCATACATAATAAAGGGATGTGTCGTATTTCCTATGGCACCGGTGTAATCACAGGCACGTCAGTTTCTCACGAGGACCTGCTAGTTGAGAATCATAACCCACGCAAAATGCAAACACCTCAGGCATTGCCCAAGGCATCACAGAGGAAAAAAGATTTTAGGGTGGAGGAAGACACAGCATGACCCACCACAGCTACTCGTCGCCATCCTCTTGTAGCCAAGGGAGCCTGGCCACAAAGGCTCAAAACAATGCGAGTTGCCATTTTGAACCACAAATCCTTAATAGTCCTGGAAAGCTAAGAAAAACACAGTAAAATTTCCTGTGAGTCATTCCCCGACTTCTCATCTAAGAGCAGGGAGAGGCCAACCTCAAGTAACACCTCAGGCTAAGACTAGCTTTGTTCTGACTCACTGTCTTCCTGTCTATGCCACAGATGCCCTTCTGAGTACCCATCTTCCACCTCCATGCCCACCGGGATGGGTGAGATGAGGTTTGTACCTGCACCTTCCTGGCCTATCTCCAAAGATGACTCCACAAATCCGAGTGATGGAGTTGAGGATCTTACAATGGTTGGGCAAAGTCACAACCATACAGGTTCTCAAGGCAACACACCTCCGTTTCCAGAGGGAAGCCAGTCTGTTGCTTCCTTCCCTGCTACCTAGAAAGGTAGGCATGATGGGCATACCCAGAAACTGCTAGGAAAACATTCAAATGCCTTCTTTCCTACCCTTGTGGAACCTCCCGGTGAGGAAAGGTCTTAGAATATGTCCCTTTTCCTGAGCACGGATATTCTTACTCTTCCTACAAGGTCATTATCAGTGACCTTCCCATTCCCAGCCTCTCCTCCAAAATACTACATATCAAATCAAACACCAAAAAGCTTATGAAGAGCCTAAAATTGGCCGGATTCATGGTCCATATGGGCTAGAATGAGGTATACGAAGTCAGCC
Organism: Cryptoprocta ferox; assembly: GCA_028646485.1. NCBI lineage: Eukaryota > Metazoa > Chordata > Mammalia > Carnivora > Eupleridae > Cryptoprocta > Cryptoprocta ferox. Next base: position 29,413,766 of record CM053560.1, read on the forward strand.
TTATGGGGCACTTGGGTGGCTCAGTTGGTTAAGTGTCCGACTTCAGCTCAGGTCATGATCTCGCGGCTCACGAGTTTGAGCCCTTGTGCTGACAGCTCAGAGCCTGGAGCCTGCTTTGGATTCTGTGTCTCCCTCTCTCTCTGCCCCTCTCTCTCTCTCAAAAATAAATAAACATTAAAGCAAAAATTAAAGCCAGCCTTATATGTAATGATCGTGGGTGGAAATGTGTCCAATGATGGGTGTGGGTGAGGTGGTGGTGGCAGCATCCAAAAGTAAATCAAATTACTTAGACCTCTACTTATTTTGCCAGGCATCAGAGGGTTCATACACTCTACAGAAACACTTCTGCAAATCCCTTTTTCTCCTATTTGTTGCCCTCACACAAAGAAACTCATGAATTTCCTGCTTAAAATTCCTTTTTAAAACCTGTTTCTGACATAGGGTGTCCTGGATGGCTCAGCTGGTTAAGCGTCCTATTTTGGCTCAGGTCACGATCTCATGGTTCATGGGTTTGAGCCCTGCATCGGGCTCTCTGCACTGACAGTGCAGAGCCTGCCTGGAATTCTGTCTCTCCTCCTCTCTCTCTGCCCCTCCCCACTCCAAAATAAATAAATAAACTGAAAAAAAGGGTTTCTGTCAGGGTGAATTTACAGGATTCCAGTCCTTGTCCTCATCACTTGCCTTCTGTCACCATAGCTCAAAACTACCGGTGGCAACAAATTCAAAACTCTCTTGGTGAGGCAGGAAAAGGGAAGAGCTGGGAGGCTTCACTCATAGTGGTTTGGGTGCTATTCCACCAGCATTAAGGAATGCTCGGAGCATTAAGGAATGAAGGACAGAAAGCCCAATTTCTCTTTCATGAGACTAATCAACAAATGTAAGTGAGCACTACAAAGCCTGCCTACCCGTCCTCCACAGGGAACGGAATTCCCATGTGGGCCCAACACGATCCACCCGGTTACAAACTCAGTTTGCGGGGTGCCTGGGTGGCTCAGTCAGTTTAGCGTCTGACTTTGGCTCAGGTCACGATCTCACGGTTCATGGGTTCAGGCCCCGCATGAGGCTCTGCACTGACAGCAGGGAGCCTGCTTGAGATATTCTCTCTCTCTTGCTCTCAAAAATAAAAACATAAAAACATAAAGAAAACCCCCAGTTTGCAAAGGCAACACCCAGGAGGGCCTACTCACCTCCAAGGGGACATGAGACTAAAGGCCATGGCATCCACATAACTATATGGGGCTCGGATATTAAAAAATGTGTCCAAACCCTTTTTGAATGTTTACATCACTTTTCTGGTTGAAAAATTTAAATTCCCATAATGAAGAATGTGTGAATTTATCTGAAATCTATCTATATTTCCCTTGTTTAAACAAAAGCAGAAACACAATACCAACATAAACAAAAGCAAGAGTCAAATAATGTGGAAGCTTCTGTTATGGTCCAGCTTTTGGATGGCTGTATATATGGCTTTGATTCACAGTGAACACTAACAAGAAGCAAAGCTGAGGCTACAGAATGATGGCTAAGATTCAGACTGTGTTCCTGGAGGGGCCCTGGGGAAGGGGGAAAGGAGAAAGGAGTCCCCCTCCCCCACTCCAGTGCATTTTAGGACCACCAGGTCAAGGGCTGTTAGGTCCCTGGGTTGGAACAGTGAAGGAGCCCCTCCCTGCAATTCCAGATGTTGGGGAGGATCTGCCCCGCAAGGACCCCAAGACCAGGTTTAAAGCCACGGCTAGCCCCAGCACACCCAGAGTCTGGTGAGTCACAGGGTCAATCCTACAGAACAAGCTGCGAGTATGGGGTCTCCTACTGCTATCTGTTCCCAAAGAACAGAAGAAAAACCACCACACGAGTGCTGGAGAGCCCTGGACTCAAGTTCAGGCTCCGCCATTCTCTAGCTATGTGTTCTTGGGCAACACATTAAATCTCTCTAAGCCTCAGTTTCCTCTACTGTAAAATGGGGCTAGCACCACCTCTGCCTTGAGTACCTTAGATACTGCTCGAATAAAATTCTATAGCACCAAATACAAAATATGATTATTCTTCATCTCATCTCTAGGAATACTGGGGGGGGAAATGAAGGGCATTTATCGCTGTCACCATGAATAATAATCTAAGGAAAGAAATCAGATAATGTCACTAATAATCTTAAATCATTTGAGAGGCTTACATGCGGAAAAACTTAAGTTGCTTCTCCATTACCATCCATGGGACTTAATGGGCCACCCTTCCTCTCCACCAGCTGGCATGCACTTGGAAAAGACAAGCTAATTTATGATTCATTTTATGATTTTGAGGGAGAGGGGAGAACTGACAATGACAGAGAGACTGTTACTGTTCGCCATGGGATTCCTGTCCCTAAACACAGATAGCTGGGAGCTGACTGATGTTTTTCAATCTGATCAGAAAATGGGCAGAGGCCCTTCTTTTCCAAAAAAGACAAACAAATGCCCAGCAGACACATGCAAAGATGCTCAACATCACTAATCATCAGGAAGATGCAAGTCGAAACCACAATGAGATATCATGTCACATCTGTTCGGATGGCTATTACCAAAAAGCAAGAGGTAACAAGTGTTGGTGAGGAGATTAAAAAAAAAGGGGGGGGGAATCTCTGTGCACTATTGGTAGAATGTAAATTGCTGCAGACACGGTGGAAAACAGTATGGATGCTTCTCAAAAAAATTTGAAAGTAGAACTACCATATGATCCAGCAATTCTACTTCTGGGTGTATATCCAAAGGAAATGAAATCACTATCTCCAACAGATATCTGCACGCCCATGTTCATTGCAGCATTATTCACAATAAACAAGATATAGTAACCATCAAGTGTCTATCCATGGACGATGGATAAAGAAGACGTGCTGTATATACATATACAATGGAGTATTATTTGGTCCATAAAAAAGGAAGGAAATCCTGCCATTTGTGACAACACAGATGGACCATGAGGGCATTATGCAAAGTGAAATCGTCAGACAGAGAAAGATACATACTGACTCTAAAAAAGAGGTTAACTCAGAAACAGAGCAGAATGGTGTTTGCTAGGGGTTGAAGGGTAGAGGAAATGGAGACAGGCTGCCAGAGGGTACAAACTTCCTGTTAGAAGATAAGTAGGTTCTGGGGATCTAACATACAGCATGGTGACTACAGCTCACAATACTATACGGGGGCACCCGGCTGGCTCAGTCAGTAGAGCATGCTACAACTGATTTCGGGGTTGTGAGCTCAAGCCCTGGGCTGAGTATAGAGATTACTTAAAAATAAAATCTCTAAAATAAAACAATATATATACTGTATTATATACTTGAAAATTGCTAAGAAGAGTAAATCTTAAATGTTCTCACCATATCAAAAAATAATTACGTGAGGTGACAGATGTGTTAACTGAGCCTGCTGCAGTAACCATTTCGCAATATACGCGTATATCAAATCATCACATTGTACACCTTAGACTTAAGCAATGTTACGTGTCAATTATATCTCAATACAGCTGGCAGGGGGAGGTAGGGTGAAGAGGAGGAGTCTTCACTGTTTTTTCTTCCTGAAAACTAAAATACCTGGCAGAGCTTGAACCCTGGTCTCTTCTATATAATCCAGTGAAGAAGTGATTGTTAGTGGGTAGGAAAGATGCAGACTTTGCTGTTTAGCTTTGACCTCTGGGGCTATAAGCAAGGCATCCCTGATTCCTCGAATGGTGTAGATTCCTCAGATGCTGTCACCCACGACACTTGGGACCTAGCTGGGAAACATGGCAGAGTGACAGGCCCCACTGTCAGGGGCTGGGGGTGCCTAGAAGAAAAGACGCTGTCACAGGACCCAGGCAACCCAAAAGCCTGACTCTAGGCAAATTACTCAATGTTCTGTGGTCACAGCTCTAAGATTCCCTGAAGCTCTAGTCTAATCCATAAACACAAAAGGGAGTATGAATGACTGGAAACTGGAGACTATCACTATTTCCCCCAACTACAGTCTTTTTCGCCTTTTTGGAATCTGAACGTGAACAGAATGCAGAAACAAACAAAAATAAAATGTATCCAGATGGCGTGTACTCGGTGACGGAAGTGGCAGGAGATGAGGTACCCAGACAGGAATAGGCAAATCCCACAGAAAGAAAAAACAGTTGCATCTGCACTGTGCAATCTGAGATAACTTTTTCTTTTTTCAGTAATATCTTTTCCTGTTGCATTGCCTTATCAGGCATATCAGGTTGCAAACAGTATTAAGGATCTGCAAAGAAAGGTCTGAGTTACTAGACCAGTCACTGCCATGGCCCCGCGGACCCAGTGATAAGTCTCAGGCTCCAAGGTAGACAGATGGGTGGAAAGTCAGAGCCTCCACAGCTAGGCAATTCCAGAGGCGAACATTAGGCTTCTGACTTTCTAAGCTCCAAGAAACACCTTCTCCTAGGGTCCTAAGCTCCTGAAAAGTTTATGAAACAGAAATAGACATATAAAAGCAAGGCTTGATGACAGCAAATGCAGTTTGTTCAATAGAGGAGTTTAAGTCCATCCAGAAAGGAACTAGGGGTAGAAAAGGCGAGATCTCACAGCAACAATGGAATTGCTAACACACATCCAGACTGCTCTATGCAAAGTCCTGCACTAGCAGTGATTTGCGGGAGACGATGGAAGAAAGAAAAACGACATTACCTCTGTTGTCAATAATTCTACTGGGATTCCTGTGTTTTCACAGAAAAAAATTATCAAAGGAGACAAAAACAAAAATCAAAACAAAAAAACAACCCACATGTTAATTTCATTTGCTTCTAAGAAGTACACTTAGATTTAGGGTAGGGATAAGATTGACTTTTCTTTGTATCTCCATTTTGAACTATTCTTACGTTATATGCACATCACTGTATCTATACTATAAATATCTACACTGCAATGGGAGAGAACAGGACTAAAACACTGAAAACACAAGTACAAGGCAATTTATACTTAAAAGTACAAGATCACAAGTATGGATCTAAAGACTGAGGAAATAAATGTGGCCTCTGGAATTACAATAATAATGATCAATAAATATACAGCGCACTTACCATGTACCAGACGGTGCTAAGTACTTCAGCTAGATTATTTCACTGAATCCTCACCTCTACCCTATAAAATGAGATGCGTGGAATTATCATCATTTCCATTTAACATTAACAAGAACTAAAGCACAAAGAGTTTATCATTTGTGCAAGGTCCCACCTACCAAGTAGTAGAGCCAAGACACCAAACACGCCTCACCCAGAGCTCACATGGCCTCATCTCTGATGAAAGACGGGGTTCACATCCTAAATGTGGGCTCTAAAGCAGAGTTTGGGCACTGTTTAGATAATCTTGGGCTGGAAGGAGAGGTTAATGGGTGGGAACAGGCACACTGCTAGAATCTGTGACGACCGAACCCACAAACATTCCCTGAGGACCTACTAAGTGCTGGGCCCAGCCAGATGTGGAATAGCTACAGGCAATAAAGCCACTGCACAGAGATGGAAAGGGGCGATGATGCTCCATCTTCCGACCAAAGGAAGACTGCCATACTCAAAATAAAATCTCTTCAGCCCACCCTGAACATGCCAGTCTTAAAAAAGGCCATGTGACAATCATGCTAAGTTGACTTGGGGAAGAAGCCAGGATGAGGTGTGAAAATGGCATTCCCTTTGACCTTGGCCATGGACTGGTGCAGCAGAGAAGAGAGAAATATACTACCTTCCTCCTGGGGCAAAATCATTTTAATTATCAGCTGAGAGGCTAGCAGAGCCATAAAACCGGCCAGCTGTCCCATTCAATCAGGCCAAAGGCCGTAACAAGACAAGGCAGCATTTCTCAGGGGGCCAAGCACTGTGAGTTAAGGCAGGTCTGGAGGGAGTGAGAGACACTGCCTTTTCCACAGGAAGTCCAGACACAACTAGAAGGGGCTGGCGGGGGGGGGGGTATCGATCCCCTCTTCTGTGGCTTCAGCTGAAATAAATCTGCCTGTTTCAGTAAAACTGCCCCTGGCCGACTTGGGAAAAGTTAGCACAGGGCTACTTAAAATCCTCATGCTACATTTTTTTTTTTAAAGTAGGCTCCATGCTCAGCATGGGGCCCAACGCAGGGCTTGAACTCATGACTCTGAGATCAAGACCTGAGCTGAGATCAAGAGTTGGAGGCTTGACCGACTGAACCACCCACACGCCCCACCTCATGCTACTTTAAAAAGGGAAACCGAACCAAACCCTGTGTACATCTAAAATAACAAGAAATAGAAAGAAGTTTCTCCTACTCCTTGGAAAGAGGAAAAGAGCACAGCCTCGTTACTGAATGTGGTCCCTAAGGGGCACATGGCACACACTGTTTCATACCATCTTTTTTTTTTTAGGTTTATTTATTTTGAGAGAGAGAGAGAAAGTGAGAGTGAGGGAAAGGCAGAGACCGAGGGACAGAGAAAGAGAATTCCAAGCAGGCTCTGTGCGGGGCTCGAATCCACGAACTGCAAGACCATGACCTGAGCCAAAGTTGGATGTTTAACCGCTGAGCCATCCAAGTGCCCCTGTTTCATACCATCTTAAAACAACAATGCTTTTTTCTGTATTGCCCACATTTTGCAGATGAGGATCCTGGACCTCCAAGAAGCTAGCCACATGTCCCATGTCAGGGCTCAAGAAGTAGCTTTAATCCAAGTCTCTCTGACTCCCAAGCCAGTGTTCCCTCCATCAGAGCAATGGGATTCCTAAAACCAAGCACAGGGGGAAATGCTTTCTTCTCAGATCAAAACCTCCAAGTTCCCTACGGAGAGCAAAAATCCTAGGGATGAGCAATCCTTAGCTTTAGTATGTCTCATTTCTAGACCTCACTGTCATGCTCCAGCATCTGCACAAGCACAGTCTTCCTGCAACTCTGCTGGGGAGGGGGACAGAGGCACACAAATGCCTGAGTGGTCTTGAGCCCCATCTGTAAAAGCTTAATGTCAATTCAGTGGGGGTGGGAAGCCAACAGCAAAGCTCTGAGACACCGGGATGCCCCTCATTCAGTCCCAAGGACAGAAGTGACATTTGACGAACTGCGTCCTGCCTCCAGGACGAAGGCTGGCCTCGGTTTATTGTGAATCCCCGTCATGATTCATGTGACCAGAGCATCTTCTGTCGGCAAGGCCATCTGTCATGCCCTGGGCAGCAAAGGGGCAGGGAGCTCCTGAGAGCTCCGGTCAACTGTGTTCTCACTAAACCACTTGGAGAACATGCCCCACCAGGAGCTCTGGCCCCTGCAACAAGAAGCCAGAAAGCAGGGAACCTGGGCACGTGGTAGACAGGCACACGGATTCAAGCAGACTGTGTAATCACCACCTGCTCCCAAACACACATTCACACTTTAAGTCACAAAATGTCCGTCCTGAAAGGGACCTCAGACACCATCTCGTCCAAACCTTTCACTTCACACTCGTGGAACTGGGGCTCAGAGAGCACAAGATGTGCCCAAGGCAACCCAGCCAGTGAGTGCCGAGGGTGGCATGTAAACCAGTGCTCCACCGCACCCTTTCTCTTCTTACCCATCGGCCCAGTTTAAAAGTTCACTGTAACGGGGCACCTGGGGGGCTCAGTCGGTTAAGTGTCCAACTTCCGCTCAAGTCATGATTTCACAGTTTGTGAGTTTGAGCCCTGCGTCAGGCTCTGTGCTGACAGCTCAGAGCCTGGAGCCTGCTTCGGATTCTGTGTCTCTTTTTCTCTTCCCCTCCCCCACTCACGCTCTGTCTCTGTCTCTCTCAAAAATAAATAAACATTAAAAAAAAAAAGAAATTCTCTATAACAGTGTTGATTCATAATTTTCTCAGAGTACTGGATTAGTCAAAGTAGTAGACACCTGTCCCCCAAAATGAACCTATACACATTCCCCATAGATTCCAAGGGACTCAAGGGTGCTAAGTTAACAACGCGCCCCTAATAAGAGGAACAAGTATGGCTCTACAAGAAGCTGATGGGGGACTGAAAGTAATTTTAAGGTAAAGAGATGGGTGACCTGGAGAAGAAGCTACATTTGTTTTGTGACTCAACAAGACCACTCACATCACACCTTGTGTCTACTTCCCCTATCCATAAATAACCCTGAGCGACCTCACAGAAATGAGGTAAAACACCAGGTCAGGAATGGAAATTTTTCCAAGAGACATGGAGGAAGGGAGAGACAGGCAGCTCTTGTCTCCTTAGAGATCCTGAAGCACAAATCTTGACCCTGAGCAGTGACAGTGCCATAGACCAGCGGCAAAAGGGGCAGGTCACCACTTAGCTGTTACCAGGTTTGCTTGGGGAAAGGTGCAGGAAAGAGAAGACATGATAATTTGACTTTGAAGGCAATAGCAGCTCAAATCAGAGGAAACAGAGATAAAAGGGAAGACACTACGGAAGAATCTGGAAATCAGAGCCCGCACACCATTAGAAGCCCTACTTGCCTTGAATCTGTACCCTCACTGAGGCTGTTTTCCCCTAGATAACAACTCAGGGTCCAGAATACCTACCAAGATCCTTCGCACAACGCCATCTTCTGCTCTAACTGCAACGTAGGCTTTAGAGGTGCCTAAGCGTTGCCCAGGGCCCCAAGCCACCTCCTACACCACTGAGTGAGCTGCAGAGAAGCCCCAGAGCCACCAAAGATGAAGGAAGGCACTCAAGAGCAAGCTTGGGGAAAGGATGGCAAAGAGACCAGTTTCCCTCCTGATCCTTCTCGGTGGCCCCTCCGTCCCACCAACCACAGGAAAGGACCCAGGGAATGTCAAAGGCACCACTTGCCTCTTGGGGGCCATGCTCTCACTGGGCATTTGGGTCTCCCACAATGGTCTCCCTGCCTGGACCGTCCTGGCCTTACACCGCTTCGTCTTGTGAACTCCTCCCTGCGCCCTGAGGAAATTCTCCGGCATGTCCCTTTATTATCTTCTCATGGCTCCAACATCTGCCCCGAACAGCATGCATGGAGTCATGACTTTACATTTTAGGTCTTTCCCCCGTGACACCCCAGGGACCCCTGTGAGGACAGGGTAGGGGTCTGTTTTTGTTTACTGTTATATTCTCAACACCAAGCACACACACTTTGACACACAAAGGGGAACCGTCTTTGTGCAGAGAAGGCCACGCCCAGGGGAAAAGGGACAAGAAAGGTTCCCAGGCAAAGTTAAAGAACTGAGGTCTGCAACCCAGACCTCCTGGCCTCACCCACTTCTGCTGAGTCGTGTTTGCCTGGCTGGTTGTTGGCTTCGTCTCAGCTTCATTCACATATGTCTTCATTTTGACTTTGCAGAACACGTCTCTGTGTTCATGCAAAATGCTATCCATCCGCTGAACAGACACTCTGGTGCATGCCTCGTGGCTGCTCGCTAACCTTAGGTATGGCCTCCTACAAATGATCCAACTCATTGAGCGCTGGTATACTTTTGCCAGGAAAAAAAAATCCTCAAAACATGTCCATCACCCTCCAACTTCGAAAGAACGAGCTTGAGGAAAGAACCACAAAGGCTAGAAATGGGAAGAAAAATGGAGAGAGAGCCAGCAGCACGTGAGCCAGGTACTGTTGGAAGTATCTCATTTAGGGATGCATTCTTGAGGCATAAAAAAAGCCACTGACGCACCTCTTATAAAAGACTGGGAACTGGGTTCTATAGCCAATACTTTGCTGCCTCCCAGACCCATCCTGGGAATGTTTTCTAGTGCATTTTATTCTCCTATAGGACAAACTCTATATGGCCACTCCTCATCCTAGGCAAGCCCTTCCTGCCACATTGCTCTTGGCCAGGATCCCTGTGCCCTACTTGCTTCTTCCATTCCTTCTTTCCTGCACATAGGAACGTACTCTACCTCAGTGTACAGGAGGAAGGGCACCAGACAGTGGAATCCAGTGGGTCAGAGCCTTGCAGCCGGCACAATTTCAGCCTGGAGAAATCCTACCCAGGAGACACAGTTGGGGCTGTGGCCAGTGGCCAGTCCAGGTGTAAACCAGGGCTTAGAATGTTATAGCCTGCCTGAAGTCAAGGGCAAGACGGAAGTTCTGTCCCCCAAACACTTCCAAAGAAAGCAAGTCTTCGGCTTCCTTATCTTGTGAACTCTAGAGAGAAGGCTGAAGAAGGGCACCAAGCGCAAATGAGCAGAGACACCAGAGGGAGAGGTGCTCCGCAGGCCTCCAGTTGCAAGAGGAGCAGCCAATCAAACAACTCAAGAAAACTAGAGCGGAGACTGTAAGGAGCATGAAAGGGAGTTGACAAGTTGGGGACACAAGGAGCGCTGAGGTTGGATGGAACGGACTGGCAGTGGATGGAGGTAGCATGGGGTGGCGGCCTGCCCCAGCAGTATCTGGCAGCCCACAATTGGCTGCAGTGGAGACACTGGCCAGTGGATTATTCAGGGCTGGCATCCAGGAAGGTGCAGGGAAGAAAGAGGGCAGAGGCACTGGAGGACAGTAACAACGTGAGAACACCACCCTTGGCACCTGAAACATTGGTGAACTTGGACATTAGGAAGCAGGTGAGGGCCTGGAGATCATACAGAGGATGAAATGCAACATCCATGCAAGTGAGGCAGAAGGGACATCCTTCGATAAGAGAAGTGGAAGTTTTACATTTTGAGATCCTCTAAGCAGACCAGTTCAGGTGATAACTGCATTTGCTCATTTATTCACTCACTCATGTACCTGGGAAGCTAAAGACACAAAATCCATTTGGAGGCATAGCGGATGCTCCTGAAATCACAGCCAACAAAAAGAGGCCACGGGATGCAGGCTGGCAGCCAGCTGCTGGCCAGCAGTGCTTTGTTCTATTTTTCAACGGCCTGTGCTGGATGGAGCACGCACTCCCTTCATCATTCCCACCAAGCCTTACAGCTTCACACCAGCGGCTTCGCAAATGTACTGACCCTGAAGACATCTGAGTTCGCCACCCTAATATCCTCTACATGCTCTAGTGTGTGTTTAGCACCAGATGACTACTTAGCAATGACCACAGTGACGGTGGGTTGGGAGGAAGCGGCCAGGTTTGAGCTGAGCACGGGAAAATGGGTAGGGTTTGGACAGGCACAGACACGAGGCAAGGGCACCCCCGGAAGCAAGGTTATTCCCATGGCAAGGGTGTGATGAGGGCTTAGCGGCTGGGAAGCAGCCGGGAAGCACACCCTCATTCCAGGGGAAAGAGGAAACCAGCTTGGCTTAAGGGGAAAGTGCCTTTAGAGGAAAAGGGAGAGAAGGGCAGCAAAGACCTCATGAGACATTTTGGTTGACATCCAAACCAAGGAAGGCAGGTGTGGCTAGTCCCAACCAAATGGAGTCCACCACTCACCTCTGGTTTTCAGCTACGAAACTAAGAGTAAGTTGATCAGATCTTAATGAAACATGGATGCTATGGCTCTGTGAGTAGGATAGTAATATTATCCCTAATTCTATAAAACCAAAGCACTATAGGGCCACATGAAGTAATGCAGTGAGACGCCCCAGCTGCCCAAAAGCAATGTGCCAGCAACAGTGTGGTGACTGGGAACACAAGCTGAGGGGTCAGGCCTGGGTGCTAAGTCTGCTCTTAGGACTGGTGGTGAGATTCTAGAGAAATGGAGGACCCTTCGGAGCCTCAGTTTCCTTATCTGTAAAATGAAGACATTCATAGTCCTGACTCTGCAGGGTTGCTGTAAGAATTAAGAGAGAATCTACATGAAATGTTTAGACAGTGCCTAACCTAAAGAGAGCACATACATATATATATATATATATTTTTTTTTTTTTTGAGAGAGAGAGAGAGAGAGAGAGTGTGCATGCACATGTGGGGGAGGGGCAGAGATGAGAGAATCCCAGGCAGGCTCCATGCTGTCTGCGCAGAGCCCAGCAAGGGGCTGAAACTCACAAAACCCTGAGATCATGACCTGAGCCAAAATTAAGAGTTGGATGCTTAACTGACTGATCTACCCCGGTGCCCTAATAGCATCAGTAATATTATTGTTTTTACTGTTATTATTAAGGGTTTGGTTTAGTTAATACACCATATCTAAATAGTGGAAGACTATGCAACCTTTAAATATCTTGTGGTTGAAGAATATTTATTTATGTTGCAAGTCACAACCCGCTGACAAGTAGGGCAGCAGGAAAGCATGCTATAAGTAACAGCATTATTAGGATTTCCTGTGTATGATTTTGGGTAAAGACAAATACACATACATGCAAAAACTGGAAAAACTGCTTTACCTCTATGTTTTTCTGTATTTTCTAAGAGAAGTGATTTAATGATAAAATAAAAGTAATAACACAACCTTCACTTTGGGAAAGGCTTTTCATTTTCCAAAGCTTTTTCATATGATCTCATTTTTACACTAATTTAACTTTTAATGACTGCTATTAAACTGCTATTCTGCCAAATGCCTGTAAGCCGAAATCCTGAAATCCATCCGCCTACCCCCAAAAGGACAATCTTTCCACTAAAAGACCATCTTTCACTGACACCTTTGCTAACAATCAAATGGCTGGTTTTCCCCAGTGGATGGAACAGAGACACAAATCCAATTTTATAGCCTAAGCTTTTTAAAAGCAAGTAGTTTTAAGAAGCGATGTTTACATTAATGATGCAACATGGTAAAGTAGTATAAACCATTAGTTAAATCAGGGGTCTGAGCCACACATCCCAAGGCCTGGCTAACCTTGTTTGGCTATATGATGCTGAATATCTGAAGTAACAGTTCTTCCCAAAGCATGGCCCACATTAAGAGTCCATGGTTAGACCGCCAGCTGCTTCCGCCACCAGCCTCCCCTGGCAATAGACCCTGATTATTAACTGGGCTTGCTGCCACCCAGATTAAAGTCCTGCATCTCCCTGCCTCCCCTGCACCAGCCATGGCTATATGATTACATCCTGGCCAATTAATGCAAGCAGATGTGTCTTGCTGGACTTCTGGGAGGTTCATGGGAGCCAACTCAGTTTCAGGAGCCCCTTTTTCTGTGCTTCTGCTTTTCGTCCTCCTTCAAGCCTGTTACTTGGACCAAATCACTGGCATTTCAGCAGCAATCTTAGACCATAAGGCAAGCCTGAGGCTGCAGGCCATGTCCTGGGATGCAGTGAAAACTAGGAGCCTGGGTCCCTGATGACACTGTGATGTTCTTAACCCTGCAGACTTCTTTTCAAAGACAAATGAATGTATACCTTGTTTTAGCCACTGCTATTTTGGTTTTTAGGTGATGTGCAGTCAAACCTAAACTTACTGAGGATTATAGACCAACATAGGGCACTATACATGTTCCATTGGCAGTTAACAGCATGTGACTTTTAAAAGCAGGTGACCAGGATAATAAAGCATTTTAATAAATCACCTTTTTACTGAACCTTTCGTAACAGTTAGATGTTTATCACCAACTACTTTCTTTTTTCCACAAAGACAGCCCCGATAAATACATACTCTTTTCTCTAGTGGTTCTAAGCAACTAACATGTAGGATTCATGGAATTCTGCTCTCACATGACAGCGACCAAAATCCAACTCTCTGGAACCAAGGAAAAACAGGCCAATGGACCCAGGTCTGCAAAACACTGAGTTCTGACTCTCCAACTGGTGGGTAAAAACTAGCACAACATTATTTTAAATGATTAAAATGATTTTCAAGTCATGCCCACAGAGCAATGGAGTAAACACAGCAATGTCATCCAGACTCGTAGTGCATTTATACAATGCCAGCAAACACAAATTTCAGGGAGCTACCCCAACTCCCATGTGAGATTTACAGCAGGCATCAATATCAGCATCAGCCACACAGCCCAATGGACTATGCATGTTTCTGGGCATCTGTTACCCTGATGAGGTCAAGGGTCATATTGCCCCATGTGTAAGTACAACTCTCGTCACAACATACTACACCCGATGTCTCCACCCTGGCAATCCTAAAGCCCATTAAAGACAAAGAAAGAAGAGGGCTTTGTCTCCCAGATGACAGAATGGCATCGAGGTCTCTTGCCATTTCCTGCAACTTAGCTTTTCCTTCCCAAGAACCTAGACTTCCAAACATAAGTCTCACAGAAGGTAAATCCTTGTGTTTACAGCTGAAATTACACCCAAATTTGAAACTTCGTGGAGGAAATGATTGCCTTTTACAGTTCCATCATCCGAGCCCAAGTTTTTAAGAGGGCTCAAAATATAAGATTGGAGCACTTTGCCTACTTCTCCCAGCATGATAAGGATACAAGAAAAAATAAAGAAAATTCACACTCTATATTACATTTTCTACCAACACATTTGCTTATTCTTACCCCATCATCTAAAGCAAAGTCTAGGCAGAAATGTGAAAAGGGTCACCAAAAGTTTTTATTTAATACATTTAGAGAACAGAATTTGGGAGGAGGGATGAGAAAAATCTTATTTTATTTTATGGAACTTAAATCCTTTACATGCATTATATCTAAAGCTCCATGCTTTTGCAAGGATGAATTTTTCTATTGTTAAGGGTGAAGAAGGCTCAGGTAGAAGAGAGGAGGTAAGAAAGGCTATTTTAAAGCAAATTAGAAAATGTGTGTGTGTGTGCACATATATTTAAGGGTAAGAAAGCCTATTTTATTTTATTTTTCTTAATTTTTTTATGTTTATTTTATTTTGAGAGAGAGAGAGACAGAGCATGAGCAGGGGAGGGGCAGAGAGAGAGACACACACAGAATCCGAAGCAGGGTCCAGGCTCTGAGCTGTCAGCACAGAGCCCAATGCAGGGCTCAAACCCCCGAACCGTGAGATCATGACCTGAACTGAAGTTGGATGCTTAACCAACAGAGCCACCCAGACACCCCTAGAAAGGCTATTTTAAAGAAAATCAGAAAATATATTTGTGTGTGTGTGTATATATATATATATATAGCCTTTAAAAATATTTATTTTTTTGATTTATTTTTGAGAGCGAGACAGAGACAGAGAGAGAGAGAGAGAGAGAGAGAGAGAGAGA
>CM053560.1:29429166-29454776 GCA_028646485.1 Cryptoprocta ferox
GGTTTCTCTTGTTGTGCCTTTGATTATTTTATTTCCCTACTTAGTGATATTTGGGATTCTCCACCATGTGTACTTTGGCTTGTTTCTGGAGGTAGCCATATGTCATAGCTTGATATCTGCAAAAAACTGATCAGTTCTCCTTGGGGTTTCCCTACTAGAGAAAAACAGAGAATCCAGACCTTGCACAGCTCGAGAACCACGAGAAAGTGGAAGAGAAGCCAAAGATCCGCTGAGGTTGTCTTCAGTTTGGAGACACCCCAGAAATTGTGCACATCTCCTGCTCTTGGTTATGCTCACACACCTGGCTCTAAAGGAGGGAGACAGATGTAGGCTCTAGCTGGGTAACTGTGTGTCCAGCTAAAACTCTTATAATGGAAGAAGGGGAGAATGGATTTGGAGGACAGTCAGCCACTTGCCACACTCACCTTTATCTTACCTTTCTTCACGGGAAGCCATGACCTCTCAGTAACATTAGTGTTTTCTATTTCCTATGTTCGTGCGAGGATTCTTCCCCAGCCTGGCCCTGAAATTGTTAGATTTTATTGTCACACATGCCAAAGGTTTCTGTGGCTATGATTTGGACAGAGTTGCTGCAAGTATCCAGGCACATTCTTCATGGGAAGGGAAAGCCCAGATATCTAATGTAAGGTCTTTTCGTGGTATCAGAAATGGCCGGCAAGGCCATTGTAGGGGTTCGTCCATCATGGAAGGAACAGGACAGTACCGTTCATCTTTTACCCAAAGTGTCCTTGTTCTACGACTAACCTCCAGGTCTTGCCTTTAAACCACAGATCCTGAAAGCAGGCTTGAGGAGCCTTTGGTGAATCATCTGAAGAAGTTATTCTACTCTTCTTCCCTTGGTTTTTTGGGGGTTTTTTTTTTGTTTTTGTTTTTCATCTTTTCTTTCTCAAGCTTCCCAAGGGAATAACTTGGAGGTAAACTCCAAATCAGTAGCACTTTGGATGAGGTGGCTTGGAAATGGTCACATGGTCTGTTCTGCCAGTGGGTCTCCAGTTTAGAATTGTTCCCGGGACTTCAGCTTCCTGATTCATCTTGGTTGTTGAATGTGGTTTGAAGACATAACTCACTGTGCTCCCTCCAGCTGTCTCAGCCCCCATGCTGCAACATTCCCTGCAAGGAACAATGTATTGGAATCCATTAGATGGGCCTTTACTCTTGCACTCCTTGAACGTACTTACCTAAGTGGCTCCAAATGATCTCATAGCTTTGTCAGAGGAAAACTTGAGCCCATTGCTATATGTGCAATATGCATACACTGGTAACAGTATTTGCCACCCACACAAATGCTTATGAGCTAGGCTGTATGCTAAATACTGTACCCCATTTAAAACAATTTTTTTAATGTTTTATTCATTTTTTGAGAGAGACAGATAGAGTGCAAGTGGTGGAGGAGCAGAGAGAAGGGGAGACACAATCTGAAGCAGGCTCCAGGCTCTGACAGAACCATAAGTTCATGATCAGCCAAAGTCGGACGCTCAACTGACTGAGCCACCCAGGCGCCCCACTATACCTCTTTTTTTAATCTCATTTATTCCTCACAAGAATCCCCAAAAGTAGAAGATATTATTTCCATTTTATAGATAAGGTGACTGAGGCTTAGATGGTTTAAGTCACTTGTCCAAGTTCATCCAGGTGGTAGAGGTAAAGCTTAGAATCAGAGGAGCGCCTGGGTGGCTCAATTGGTTAAGCGTCCAACTCTTGAACTCAGGGTTGTGAGTTGAAGCCCTACGTTGGGCTCTGCACTGGGTGTGAAGCCTACTTTAAAAAGGAAAAAAAAAAAGAACTAAATAATGTGTCTCTTAATACTTTGTGGTTTAGCCATATTGCCGTCTGTATATACCCTTGTGCCTGCACTTCGGGCAGCTTCTTCCAGGATGATTGGCACACCAGGCCTGCGGCTCAGCGGGGTGTCCCAGAGAGGGCCCACGTGTGCCCAGGAGCTTGGACAACATTTGTTCCCAAATTGACTTGTAATTCATTTACTCATTCAGGCAATGTTTGTTGAATATTTACTGTGTGCCAGATACTGGGCAGAGCCTGTGTCCGTCCTCCACCCCTCCTGGAACTCCTCAGGGCCTGGGGCCTCTGGGCCTCTTCTATTGCTGGGTGCCCAAGGCCAGTCAAGTTTATCTTACTGCTCTTCAAATGTAGTTCTCTGGGCCTCTTCCACAGGCTGCAATGGAGGGTATGATGATAACGGCCCAGAGGGTCAACTTCAAGTGTTTCCTGATGTGCTTGGATTCAGATCACCGCAGGAGTAATTGACACCTTTCCCTTTGGTTGTTCTGTGCAGAGTGTGCAGTGGTCTCCTGTAATGACTTCTTGCCTGGTGTGTGTGGGATGGAGTGGAGGCATTTTACGTTTTCAAAATTAGAGAAATAGGAGCACCTGGGTGGCTCAGTCAGTTAAGCGTCTGACTGACTCTTCATTTCAGTTCAGGTCATCTCATGGTTTGTGGGTTTGAGTTCCATATGGGCTCTGCACAGAGCCTGCCTGAGATTTTCTGTCTCCCTCTCTCTCTCTCTGCCCCTACCCTGCTCTCAAAATAAATAAATAAACATTAAAATGAAATTATAGAAGTAAAATATGTTCACCATAGGAAAAAAATTAGAAAATATGGGTAAACAAAAAGGGAGAAGAAAGGGAAAAAGAAATCACCCATTACTCACTTCCAAAGATAACTTCTATTAATATTTTGGTGCATTTATTTCTGTTCATGTGCTCATCTACCCATCCCTTAAAATGAGATCATTCTGTTGTGTAAGCTGCTTTTGAGTATAGTATAGGGGCATCTGGGTGGCTCAGTCTGTTGGGCGTCTGACTTCGTCTCGGGTCATGATCTCATGGTTTGTGGGTTTGAGCCCTGCTTCAGGCTCTGTGCTGACAGCTCAGAGCCTAGAGCCTGCTTCATATTCTGTCTCCTTCTCTCTCTCTGCACCTCCCCTGCTTGTCTCTCTCCCAAAAAACAAAATAATGAATATAGCATGAGCATATTACCATATCATAAATACTATGTCAATGTATTCATGTATATATTACATATATATTAATAAATCATCATTTTGAATGAGGTCTAGTTAACAAGAACAGTTTTGTGTTATTTTACAATTTACAGAGTGCTTTCATATGTGGTAGTTCAACTGTCTTAGCCAACAATTATTAAATAGTGTGGTTTCTGGAATGTGGGGTCGTTGCCAATCATCAAGTCCAGAAGCCCATTCAAGGGACACCCTTTCCTTTCAGGGTGTGTGTCTTAGAGACAACAGAAGTTAATAAGAAAAATAGCCCTGGTCTAGCTCCGGTGTGGATTTGCTGTGCCTTTGGTTGGGTTACTATCTACTCTGATGCTTTTCCTCACTTTGAGAACATAGAACACCCCTCTGTGAGCTGTGACCCCACCAAACGATGGAAAGGATACCATACCTCTGGAGGTGCTTAATCATTGACACAGGGCGCATTCCCCAAGGTTTACAAGGACTCCTGGGAAATCACTGACAGCACCGTGGGAGCTGGAGGCTCTCTGTTGGGGGAGGGACTGAGGCAGAGCTTTAGCTGAGCTGGTACTTCCAGGCCACTTGTACTCAGTCTTGAAAGGGCCTGTTGACCTTCTCTCAACCCTGGGAGGGCATCAGAGTGGGTCAGACCTGAGGTAAATCATGTGGGCTTCTCCTGCCCACCTCTCCCAGGGGCTCTCAGACGCATCGAATGTGTCATTCTTTAGTTCCTTTCTTGGACTCTATTCCTGCCAAAGGAATGCCAAGGCTTCATTTACATTACCACCTTCTGTTACAGAAATAAAGAGGAACATTGGCAGAGGAGAACTAACTGGTTCCGTCATCCCCGAGAATGCTTCTTTCCTGATTGCTGATGTCCCTCAGCAAGGCTCTCAGGCGACACCACAGTCTCTCCCTAAATCCCACCAGAGGCTTTCTCGTTTCAGAGGACCTTCCCAAGTGGAAACACTCAGTGTTTACTAGCCGTAGAGGGTAGCTTCTGGAGAATCAGTTGTTATTATTATTTATTCTTTGCAGTTATTCTTTGCAGTAGGAATTGGCTGTCTTTGTTGCACAGGTGAGGAAACTGAGGTTTGGAGAGGTGAGCTTCCTTTCCCAGGGCCACACCATTGTAAATGGTGAAGCAGACACCTTCGACTCAAGTCTGTCTGAATCTTTCTTGGGCAGCATCTGACCAGTTTCTCCTAGTTGTGGGGCTTTTCACATGGAACAAAATGCGGTTGAACAAAGCAAGCCAGCCAGGTGAGAGCAGGGCTGCCCTCGTTGAAACTAAGAGAGAAAGAGGGGCGCCCGGGTGGCTCAGTCGGTTGAGTGTCCAACTTTGGCTCAGGTCATGATTTTACACTCTGTGAGTTTGAGCCCCACGTCAGATTCTGTGCTGACAGCTCAGAGCCTGGAGCCTGCTTTGGATTCTGTGTTTCCCTCTCTCTCTGCCCCTCCCCTACTCACACTCTCTCTCTCTCAAAAATAAATAAATATTAAAAAATTATAAAAAGAAACTAAGAGAGATGGAGTCCCTGTTCCACCCTCTTCCAGGTGGCCTGAGACATCTCCATGGGTCACCGAGGAATCAGCATGAAAATCATCACGGAGTGGATGCGAGGACACAAACAGGACACGTGTTTAGATCTTTGAAATTCTCTACCGTCATTCCAGGTAGTTAGGGCTCAGACACTAGTCCTCTTTGCCTGGATGAAAGAGACGGTTCTTGGGGACCTTGGGCTATTGTTCCCCTGAGCGGAGGTTGGCATTAATGCCAGGAGCAGACGACTGAAGATGAGGGTCACTGTAGCCTAGGAGTCTAGTCCGCAGTGCGGACAGTTCTTAGAGGTCACTTGGTAGCAGCTGCCAAGCACGACTGCTGTCTGGATGAGTCACAGTAAAGATCTGGCAGAAGAATAATAGTGCTATTCTTGGTATTCAGGGCTTACTCTAGGGCGCCCAGTGCAGCCTGCGGGACCATCTTTCCATACACTGTTTCCCATACCCACCCACCAACACACTCACTAGATGAGGGCCTACTATGTACAAGGCCCCAAGAAAGCAAAAGTTAAACTACCATCCTTGCTCTTGAAGAGCCCATAGGCTGGCAAACAACCGCAGTCCATGGCAGCCCAACAAGGGTTAAGTAACACTGGCAGTGTCAGTGAAGGCTTCCTAAAGTGTCCAACATTGTCGCCATCAGTCACAGACTAAAATCCATCTCCCTGTCAAGACAAGACCCACAGCTGTCTTCCAGGCTTTTTTTTAGTTGTTGAGATACATTAAGAAAGTGATGGTATTTGGAGGGTGTACTGGAGGAAAGCTGTTGTCTAAGGAGACTGGCCAGGTCACTCTGGGAGTCCATCTGCAAGGATCTTCTGGGATGCCCTGGTGCATTGGTCGGCACACTGCTCTTCTTTGAAACCATGCCAGGTCACCTGGGATTCTTTGAGGGCAAGCCTTGGCTTTGTATATGCAGATCCCTGTCTTCTTTTACCTAGGAGTCCAGGTTTAGCTACCTCCTGCCCTATTCTGGTCTGGTTTAGGTGGCCCGGAGCCCATCTTGGTCTCTTTGTGCACTCATAGTATGTCTATTGTGACCCACTCTGTGTTCTAATTGACATCGTTTCTGTTCCTCTCAGTGGTCTCTTTGTAGATAAGATCTGTGTCCTGTATCCCAGTGTCCCGCAGTGAGCTTGATGCACGATAAATCTTTAGTAGATGTTTAAAATGAATGAATAAATAGTGGTGTATTTGAATTTGAAAGACGATTAGAGTTGACCAGAGAAATGGTAAAAGGGGATTCTAGAGAGAAGGAATTAAGAGTTGGTCCAGGGCCCACCATGATTTATTCCATGTATGCCCTTAATATATGCTGCTAAACTTATCTGAAACTTTCTTTCCTCATCTGCAAAATGGTGATAATATTTATCTTGCAGGTTTGTGGTAGGGATTCAAGATGATGTTTAGAAAGGTCCTAGCACCTTGTACATACAAAGTACCATGATGAAATAGATATTAGGCTTTTTAAAAATTAATCTCTATGCCCAACGTGGGGCTCGAACTCATGAGCCTGAAATCAAGAATCGCATGCTTTACCCACTGAGCTGTTTTTTTTTTTAAATAACATGGCTTTGTTGGTTATAAATTACTGATGAGTATTTTTAAAAATTTGAGGTTTGTGTTGAAAATATGAGGAGAGCCACACTCTTCTTTACTGTTCATGGCCTATGGTTGCTTGTCCTGGAAGGACTGTTATTCCTAGAAGGATTAAACCCTACATGATTTTGCCTCGTTCTGATTGTGAATTCATAGAATAATTATTCCATTAAACTTTGTGTTCCCCTTTCTCTGACTCACAGGACATGTGAAAAGAAATTCTTCATGTGGCTTTGAAAGGTCAAGAGGAAACTGAAGTCCTCACAGCTGACACCCTGCTCTGTTCTCCCCATGTAGGCCACCCTTGTGCAACTTTCCCCTTTGAATTAGAGGTCTCTGTTACCTGATCAGGGGCAGGAATCTCTCCAACCAAATGGGCATTTAAAGAAATCTGTTACCAGGAGCAAAATCTGTTCTTGGTGGTCAGGTCTCTGCTTTTCTAAAGCTGAAAAAATATACCTGTGGCTAAAGCTGAAGTTTTCTTAAAACAGAAAAACCATGTATTCTTGGGAGGCTGCCTCTTCTTCCAGAGCGTTACGTTATCGATAACGACAGAATAGCTGTCGCCCTCCAGAGCTGACTTAACCCCTTAGCGTGGCTCAGTGACTCTCACGGCAGCTCTATGAGACTGGTAGTGTTGTTTGCACGTTACAGATGAGGAATTTGAGGAACAAGACTTTGAAATCAAGCGTGCCTGACTCCAGAGCTTTTGCTTTTAGCGGGTAGGCCTCATGATCTCCCATCTGTATTCCATTGGTGCGTCTACTTTGTTGGTCTCCCTCCATCCCAGAAAGAGTGTGGGCACCTCGAAAAGGTCTCATGAGCCCTGTCGGTGAGATTGCCTGTGGCTTCTGTCTTCTTCCTCTTCTCAGCTACGGGGTGCTGCTTTGGGAGCTCCTGACTGGCGAGGTGCCCTTCCGAGGAATCGATGGCTTAGCCGTAGCTTATGGAGTGGCCATGAACAAGCTCGCACTTCCCATTCCTTCTACATGCCCGGAACCTTTTGCCAAACTCATGGAAGGTAAGTGACCCCTGGCTGGAACAAAACTGGAGAAAGTTTACCTTCTCAGCAGCACTTGGGTAGATTGCGGACAATTCTGCTGGGTCAGTTACCAAAAGAGGAGATGAAGTATTGGTCACTCACAGATGAATCTTGTGGGTGGTTGGAAGAGCTACTTGAAGATGATGTCAGCACCCTGCTACGTTGTCACAAATGTCCTTTGTCCATCACCAGTAACTATAGCACTTAGCTTAGTAACTAAAGCCTGCTATCCAGTGCCTTAGTATTTTATTATTTAATACAAAATGAGCATATTACATATAGAAGTGAAGAACATCCAAGAAGAAAGGAACTCTAGAAGTCAGCTAGTCAAACCTTGTAATCTCTAAGTGAGAAATCCAAAGGTGAGAGAGGCAAGGTGCACTCCATTAGCTAGTGTCTGAGCTAAGAGTAGATAGAGTTCACTTTTCCTGATGCCCAGTCTGGTGCCTTGAATCCTCGCCTTATCATCATCCCATTGAGGTGGGCAAGGCTAGCTCATTTATTTGTGGGAAATTACCCACTGTCAGGACTGGAATCATGTAGGAACATGAGAAGTTCATTGTTGTCCAACTCCACACAGGCAGACTCTCTGGACTTGCTTTTCTTATGCTATATCAACAGAGTCAGATGGGGGTGACCACATTATATTGCCCCATTCATTCTTTATGATCGTGAGGTTGGGCAGCTTGTTTTATTTCCCCAGTTATTTGTGGTTACCTAAATCCCAGTGTTTCCATTTCTGGAAGGAAAAATGTTTCTGATAAATGAGGTCCTATAATATTCTAAGTCTTAATGCTTGTCTCTGTCCATTTATGCTCTCCGTCTGTTCACGTGTTCTGTGCAGACTGCTGGAATCCTGACCCTCACTCACGACCATCTTTCACAAATATCCTGGACCAGCTAACTACCATAGAGGAGTCTGGTTTCTTTGAAATGCCCAAGGACTCCTTCCACTGCCTGCAGGATGACTGGAAACATGAGATCCAAGAGATGTTTGACCAACTCAGGGCCAAAGAAAAGGTAAATAAAACAAGAAAAAGACATGCATTGAATCAGCGGGCCTTCCCCACTGGAGCCTCTGGACAAATTCCGACACAACTGCCTTCCTGCTTGGTTTGTGGTAACAGAGCAGCTTTTTCATCCCGGCTTTACATGGAGAGAGTTTTCCAGGCCTCAGGTGTGACCTGAAATAGTATAGATGTTTCTTTTGGGGATATGGCCGGAACAAGTAGGGGAGTCATGATCCAAAGCTCTTTTTACGGAGTATCTATTTCATTGTCCAGACCAGAGGAAGAGCACCACTGGGTAAGTACCAGCAGAAAATACGAGAAGGTTCTAGAAGTGTTTCTTGGTTCTGTACTGGACTTCCAGGGTGGGGGTGGGAGGTTAAGTTGATATAGGGCTACCTCAACCCTGAGCACAGTTATCAGAACATCCTGCTTTTGGTATCAGAATCAGAAATAGCGATGGGCTAAAAATATTGTGGTTCTGAAACTTCTTTGGTATTTTGCACATTTTTATGAAAAGGGCTCAAGCCCAAACTGACTGAGGAGTTCAGATATTCTTAGCTTATTAAAGATCTGCCTTTTTGTTTTGGTGGCCATTCCCTATGCGGCTCCTCTCCACGCCCTTCATGCCTGGCGGCTCCTCTCCACGCCCTTCATGCCTGGTTAGCAGTCAGCGTCTGCAGAGGTGAAGCTAAACACCAGCAACTATGTTGCTTCTCCTGCAGGGGCCCGGCTGGATCTAAGGGCTACAGCTGGGGGCATAAGCACCGTCCATGTGTCTCTTGGTTAATTTCTCTTTTCGCTTCTCATTCCCCACTATGGGCATTGGGGAAGCAACTTAAAATAATAACAGTAGCTAAAATCGTGTACTTCTCTAGGGCTTCCCAGTTCTTTCACTCGAAAAGTCTGATGATGAAAGAACCTTGTGTCCTTTTTATCCAGGGGGGCTTATGACCCCTGCCACCAGCATGTAGGGCAGCTATTATCTTTTTCATCTCAAGGCTGAGGGTCAGTGACTTGTCTAAAATCACATAGCCAGTATAGTGGAGAGGCAGAATCTTGATCCTGATCTTCTGATTCCAAAACCTCTTCTTTCCAATATCTTTGTTGTTTCCCTGAACAAATGACTTAGAAATCATTTCTGGAGCTGATGTGAAGAAATTAAACTCTTTTTATTAATGCCATATAGCAATACTAAACCTGGTACTATTTGGCAAGTCAGTGAGCATTCTACAGGGGAATGGAGAGAGCCTGTGACATCTTTTGGGACCGGGGGGTAGGGGAGGGAACCAGCACTGACCTTAGAGCAGAACGATTAATAGAGTTTGTTCAGGTTACTAACGCTATTCCAACTAGAAGAAACCTAGAGTTGCTGGTTCTTTTTAGATTGCTGAATCACTTGACTCTTGGTTTTCTTTCTTTTGATTGAAATTATACGGGTACCAACCAGTAAGAATGAAATTTGGATTTTGTCAGTAAGTAGTTATTAAGAAAAGTCAAACCCATTCTCCTAACAGCTAACATTCGTAGAGCATGTTCCCTGTGCCATGCTCTAAGTAATTTATATGAATTCTTATGTAATCTTATACAATAAGATAATAATTGTCTTATGTAATACAACTTATGTGATGTCAGTACTGTTAACTCCATATTGCATATGATGCCCATGGTAGCTCACCCCAGGCCACAATTCAGCCAGTTTGTTCCAGAGTCGTTGCTCTTTTTTCTTTCTTTCTTTTTAAAGTTTGTTTATTTTGAGAGAGAGAGCGCGCGTGCGCACGAGTGGGGAAGGGCAGAGAGAGAGGGAGAGAGAGAATCCCAAGCAGGCTCCTCACTGTTGGTGCAGAGCCCGACGCAGGGCTCAAACCTACGAACCATGAGAACATGACCTGAGCCAAAGTCAAGAATCGGATGCTTAACCGACTGAGCCACCCAGGTGCCCCCAGAGCCCTTGCTCTAACCACCGTGCTATAATGCCTGTCCATTATAAAGGCTTGTAGTTGGGCAAGTGAGGGTGAGATGGGTAATGAGCTTTCTCTCTGGAGAGATTCCTCCTATCATTGTATGCAGATGTGTTTTGCATATGAGGAGACTGATCCCCAAATAGGCATTTCACAAAAAGAAGGAGACTCCCCATGTTTGAGAGTCTTCTAGACATACGGTGCCGTTGGTGAGTACTCCACAAATGTCCCGGTCTCCAGTATGATTCAGCTCATTCTCAACCCATCTCAACTTACAGCTTCCAGGTATAGTGACCGTGGGTTTGTCTCTGGTCTGGGGTCTGAGTTTCCTCAAAGGATGGGGCTACAACACAAACCATCCCCTAGACAAGAGTGCACAGGAGAAGCAGACTTAGGAAAGCTGAAATCAGCTTGAACTTTTACTTTCCCATCCAGCAGCAGAATCAACCAACCAGGAATGACTTTTCTGAATCTTCCATGTGTGTTTGTTCTCCTGATGGTGAAAACAAAGTACTGGGACAAGGAGAGCCAAGTTTTTTTGGGGGGCGTACAACAGTGGATCTGTTTGGAGCTAATTTCATTAAAGGAGGAGAAGTTCAAAAGTTCAGGCTCATCTCTCAGACACTTTCGATGAATCTGGATTCCCATAAAGGCGTGCCATTTATAGAACTGAATTCTCTCCCCCTCCAACTTCCTCATTCACGCATTCGCACTGAGCACCTATCATGTACTAGACAGTTTTCAAGGTGCTAATCCTTTTCTCACTTCTGCCTTTTCTATCCCGTTTATTATCAATTTGGATACTCTCTTGAGAATAGAGGGCAAGTTGAGTGAAAAGTTTCTAAACATCAGAATATTTTATTCCCCTCTGGTCTCTGTTCTCTCTTCTGTTCTCTACCCACTGCTCGGCTTTGCCAATATGTGTTCACATACTTTTTTTTTGTAGCTCTAGGCTCCCTTTCTACAGTCCAGAATGACTTCTTATAGTGGAGCATTCCATGGAGAAATTGTAGGTTTTGATCACAGAAGTGTTGCTCTGGCTGCTTTATTAAGAAGAAATGCCCTATTGTTTTTAGGTTTTACTGCCTCATGCCCCTTCACTTGAGTCTTACACCCTGGGTGACCAGTGCAAACAGTTTAGATGCCAGATTGGACAATTGTATGCACACGTTCTGTTCTCATTCCTGTTTCCTCTCCCATTTCCTGATACCATCTACCACCCTCCTCCCCATCCCCATCTCAGGGCCTTCATGCTGGGTACACACATAAATTGATGCAGAAGAAAAGGGGAGGCAGAGAATATGCCGGAGTCCAGCTCCAGCAGGTCCAGGGCTCCCTGAAGGATGGACGGTGTCGGTGAAGGAGAGAGTGAGAGAGCCTCGGTTTCTTTCTGATCACCAGGCAGGCATCTCTGCTCTAACCGGAGATTCAGCTTTATTTATTGAAAAAATGTATGGGGTACAAAACAGAAGTGGCAATTGCCTTAGACAATGATTTCTGATGACAAATTTCTTTGGTATGTAAACGTTTCCCAGAACATAGATTGGTAGAAGACTCACGCATAATCTTTATCAATAGTGATTGATTATAGGTGATTTAGATGCTTATCATATGGGGAAGGAAGGTATCTTCCGCATTCAAATACAAAGCAATGTTTTTAGCATAGCAAAGGCAAAAGTTAGGTCTTTGTGAGCAGGGGTCAATAGCCTGTTTTCTTGAGGGGAAGAAAAACAGGTTTCTCAGGAAATGTAATATTTCCTCCCATAAACACAAAAGAAGAAATTCCTATAATAAGTTCCTTCCCAAGGTGCAGTTAGCATATTTTTAGCATAAGGGGACAAGTCACTCCTGATACCAGTCAACAGGGCGCCTTGGGGGTCGGGGCTCAAGCAAAAATAATTGAATGGGAGGTAGACATCGGTTGCCATCTGACAACAGGGAGCCTTGCAAACCTGCCTTACCTCACAAGGAGTTTTTCTCAACTTAGTGAGTTCAGAAAATGGCTTCCAACACTAATAGGGTAGTGGTACTAGAGCAAGTGCCTGGCAAGGACGTTGGGAAATGTTTTCTCTTCTCTTTGCTATGCTATCATGATCCTTCCAGAGCAAATGGTTGCCCTTCGAGATAAGGTGAGAATTCAAACCATACGCCTCAGTAGATTCACTCACCAGCTGCATAGAGGTTTAGAAGGCATGCCTCACTACCTTTTTTGAACAATCACTCTGGAAATATATTTTTATTTGAGTGTTAGGTGATGCCCGGAGGGCAATTCATTTATAGTGGGGGCATATTTTAAGCTAGATCACATTAAGTTGGCCCTGGTTTAAAAAAAAAAAAAAAAGTCCCTTATATAATGGAAAAAACAAAATCAAAAGAGAACCAAGTCTGCAAAATTTAAGTACGGGATTATATTTTCTACCCAAAGCCCCATTCTTTTCCAATCACAGGCAGTTTTAATCAGTAATCAAGGAGCATCTGGGAACTATCAGCCCGTCTCCAGGGCTGAGGTAGCTATGTCCTCGGTGTGGCCGCGCTGAGCCTGCCTGTCCCCAGCGTCTGGCGTGGTCAGGTGTCCGTTTACCAGCTAACTGTGAGGCCTGCATCTCCTCCTGGGACCAGGGGTTTGGGGCATTATAGGAGCGCTGTCCAGGTGTCCGGGAGCACTCACCCCTGCCCTGAGCACCCCCCTTGGCCCCACCGCGTCTGCCGCTGCAGGAGCTGCGCACCTGGGAGGAGGAGCTGACGCGGGCTGCGATCCAGCAGAAGACGCAGGAGGAGCAGCTGCGGCGCCGCGAGCAGGAGCTGGCAGAGCGGGAGATCGACATCCTGGAGCGGGAGCTCAACATCATCATCCACCAGCTGTGCCAGGAGAAGCCCCGGGTGAAGAAGCGCAAGGGCAAGTTCAGGAAGAGCCGGCTGAAGCTCAAGGATGGGAACCGCATCAGCCTCCCTTCCGGTCAGTGGGGCAGGGGTGGAGGGTGGGAGCAGGGCAGCACGCTGCTGGGGGGATCTGGGGAACGGCCAGGGACGGGGCTCGGGAGCAGGAGGCTCTGGGTCTCACAACAGAGCATGTTGTCGTGGCCCGATCCGTTCACTGGAAAGACTGGCCTGCAGAAAAGCTACCCCGCTCCAGGGGAGTTTTTGAGGGTGACTAAATACAGGGTGTGAAGGAAGACGGACCAGTGACTGGTAGACCTGACAGGCAGGCACAGTCCAGACTGCCAGTAGCATGGTGGTCACATAGACACGTCTCACATGAGGCAGGCCTGGTGAGGAGGCCCTGAACTGCAGGGGGCAAATTCCTGGTAAGTGTATTCGAGAGACGGAGAACTGCGTCCTCTGCAGAATAACTCATCTCTGGGTTTCTTTAAATAATGAGTTTTCTGTGAGCAGTGGAGATTAGGATTAATGCGTAAGAATTTGCTTTACGTGCAACCTTTCAGAAGCACACTGGGTGAATAAAGGCACATCTGGAGTATGTCCATCCTTGGGGAAGTGCAAAGTAATATGAATCTATGAATTAGGGTCGTTGTGGGGTGTAATGTACCCATGCAGGAAGGTGAGTGCTCAAGTGTATGTAGATAAAAAGTTCATTGTAGTCTAAGTTTATAAGGTCTGGGAAGCAAACCTACACAAGTGTAAGGAACCAGAGGAAAACGGCAGAATCGGAACAATAGCGGATGATTTTAAGCACCAGTATGGTGGCTTCAGGGCAGACAAGGGAATCCATTCAGTGAGAGTCCGTGAATGTGTTTGTGGCACACGTTTGCTGGCGTCTGTGTTGCGCGTTTTTTCTGGCCAGGCAACAGGGAGCCTTTGAGCCCCTCTTGAGCATGTTTTGTGTGGTGCCATGCTGCTACCGCGTGCTGGGGAAGCACATAGGAAAACAGTACCTCCCACCTTCCTGGAGAGCACGGCTAGTGGGGAGACGTAGGTGTGAGCACTCAGCTGTTCACACTTCTCAATAGATGAGGACACTGGAACTTAGAAATCCAGAGCTGTAAGTTTTATGTTCTTTATGCTCTGCCATAACTGCCTTTGGAAGACGTCACAGTCTGGACCATGAGCCCCATTGCCCTCACTTTCCCAGGTTCCCACCAAGGATTAGTCCTAATTACTCTGCCCTGCCCGCACTTAGCGAGAAGCATCAGTCTCCCTGCTTTGGTCCCTGAGAAAAGGGGGCATGTACTAATAGATGGTAAGAAGCAGAGAATTGTTTTTAAATTTATTTATTTTGAGAGAGAGAGAGAGCATGAGCCAGGGAGGGGCAGACAGAGGGAGAGAGAAAATCCCAAGCAGGCTCTCCACTGTCAGCACAGAGCCTGACTCAGGGCTCGATCTCACAAACCGTGAGATCATGACATGAGCTAAAATCAAGAGTGGGACACTTAACCGACTGAGCCATCCAGGCGCCCCAAGAAACAGAATTTTAAGTTAGATTTCCTAGAATACTCAACAAGTCTCATGATCTTAAAAAAAAAAAAAACTATTGTAAATCAGTATATATGAGGTTCTCTTGGATGGTGAATTTTCCTTCTCATATATTGGTTCTGCTGTCCTTTGGGGAGAAAGAGAACGTTTCCCGGGTGAACAAGTTGCTTCTTGGGAAACTGCGGCCTATCCCTCATGCCTGCCAGGAAATGTCACTTTTCTCATAGGAACTGGATTACGGGAAAATTCTAATGCACACACACGTCTGTGTTTCCCCAAGCAGATTTCCAGCACAAGTTCACGGTTCAGGCCTCCCCCACCATGGATAAAAGGAAGAGTCTCATCAACAGCCGCTCCAGTCCTCCTGCGAGCCCCACCATCATCCCTCGCCTTCGAGCCATCCAGTGTGAGACTGTTTCCCAAATTAGTTGGGGCCAGAACACACCGGGGGCACCTGTCCCCTGCTCTTTCCAGCCACCGACTGGCCCAGGCTTGCTCCATCCATAACTTCTGCCACCTCTCCTCGACAATGTGTATATACATGCACATATGTACGCAAACCCGTAGCCCTCCTTCTTGTCTCTCTCCATTAGCTTTACTACTGCCTCCCCTACCATTTCTTCTTAGATACCAGCAAAGGGGGTTGTGGGTATCAATGGGATCCTTAGGGAACTACAAAGCAATTTGGAAACTGGCCTGTGACGTAGATACCCTGGTACCTGGCCTGGGTTGGTTGGTACCCCGGCCTGGGGCCTTGTGCACTCTCTGCCATGTTTGGGGCATCACTGGTTTTCTTTTCATTCATGCTTCCCAGGGAAGGGTGTTTTCAATGTAGTTCCTAAGAAAACTTGCCAAATACTTCGTGACAGGCCAAATCTGGACCAATTTTATTTTCACCACAGTGTTTACTGAACAGAATGTACACACACGTGTGTGTATGAATGAAGTAGTTCCCCTAACTTTAAAGAGAGGGATTTCATTTTTTTTTTAACCCTAGATTTCTGGCTGTCCTTGAAAAATCAGTTCGGATCAGTGGATTCCCTTTTTCACGTGGCCACAGTTGGCTGGATCCAATGGCAGCTTCCATAGGCACTGTATTTTGCCTCAGTCCCCTCAGCTCCCTATTTTGTGGTGTCTGGAGTCATTCACACATTTATGATGTGCGCCTTGTCTTGAAGCATTTGGGTTTCAACCCTTGCTATAAGGTAGCAATGTCAGAAGAATGTTCCTCCTCTCTTATCTGTTGTACTTCTCTAGGCCTGTTCCTTCCCCTTCTCCTCCTACTCCTGACTTCCTTCTCCATAGTCCTGAGCCCCTCATTGTCTCCTTTCTTAACACAATTCCTTTCTGCACTTCCAAGTCTTCCTTACCCCCTTATCTGTTTTCTCTCCTACCTGCCTCCTCACCCACTGCCCCTCCCAGTCCAATTCCACCCAACAAAACAAGTTCTTTAAGTCAGATCTGTTTGGAATTCTGCTGTCTGGCTGGCCTGAGCTCCAGCTTTGGATTGGACTTGTGAGAATCTAGAATCTGGGCAGTTTTCCCATGTTTGGTACTTTGAGAGTACTCAATGATTGGTGGCTGAGGACTTGAAGGCTCCACTTGGGCACAGAGTTTTTGAGGAAGTGTAACTTCTTCCCTATAACTCTCTGCGTGTGTGTGTGTGTGTGTGTGTGTATGTGTGTGTGCCCACGCGCATGTGTCTATGTCTGTCTGGAAGTAGAGGCTAGTTTTGGGGGGCCCTGTCTATCTTTTTTTCCAGATCCCATCCAACTTTTGTTATTCACAGTGACACCGGGTGAAAGCAGCAAAACCTGGGGCCGGAACTCAGTCACCCCGAAAGAAGAAGGAGAGGAGGAGGAGAAGAGGGCCCCCAAGAAGAAAGGACGGACATGGGGGCCAAGCACACTTGGTCAGAAGGAGCTTGCCTCGGGAGACGAAGGGTAAGAGCCAGAATGCAAGAGATTCTTTCCACTTAAAGATGAGTATACCCTTTTAAAACTGGGATATGAAATACCTTTTTCTCTGTTGTGTGTTTCATTATTTTATGAGAAATGACAAGCTTCAGTTTTCCAATCTCCTCATTCCCTGGAACCTCCTAAGACAGGGCTCAGCATACGTTTTCTGTAAAGGGTCAGACAATAAATATTTTAGGCTTTGTAGGTCATAGTATTTCTTTTGCAGTTACTCAGCTCCTGTGTCGTAGTGCAAAGGCAGCCACAGACCATGGATAATATGTAAATGAATGAGCATGGCTATGTTTATTCAGTAAAACTTTATAGAAATAGATGGTGGACAGGATTTAGCCCTCTAGTTACAGTTTGCCAACGCCTAGAGGGGTCTGACTCAGAGTTACAGGTCTGTTAAGCATTAACCAAATGTGAAGAGTTCGCCCAGGTGTCCTACTTATACCTGATTCTTCCCTTAAAACATCCACTCAGAGCAAAGAGAAGGAAGAGCAGGGTTACCGGCCTCTCTTGACTTGGAGGCTTATCCGAAGCAGGGGCAGGTGGAATGATCCAGGGCTGGTAGTGAGTGTGCTTAGATGTGACCCCAGGGCCGCCAGAGCTTCTCTTGGGCCCCGCCTCCTAGCCACACGGACAGGTGTGAGCATCTCCTCTGAGCAAAGTGTGGGCCCCAGCTTTGTGCCCTGGATGTGCTCGTGATCTTCCGGGGGCTTCCAAGTTAAACTCTCTCAAGTCCCCGGTCTTCGTAGGCCAGTCACTCACAGTGTAGTAGTGGCGAGCGTAACCGCTGACCCTGGAGTGCCTGGGCGTGAGTCCTTGCTCTGCCGTGCCTCACCATGTGGCCTCATGTTTCCTCATCTGTGAATTGGGGGTTACACCAGTACCCATCTCTTGGGGTTGATGTGAGGATTATACAAGTCCATTTGGGGAAGAGCACACAAGATCAGCTCGCTCATAGGAAGCATATGTAATCTCTGCTATGACGGTTCTTCCCTGCTCCTGACACAGTTTCTGTTTCATACCTTAGTCTTGGTGGTATTAGAATCGAGAATCCTGTGTTTTGACTTTTCTAAGTGTGAGAATAAGCAGCAGTCCCCTTTGCCCTTTTCAGTGACTTTCCTGAACTTCTGCCTGAACCTGTAAGTGTCCTTGGTATTCCTTCCAATAGTAAGAGTTCATGTCCAAAATCTGTTCTCTCATGTCAGATCTGAGCTGAGGGTGAAAATATCTATTTGGTTCAAAAAGGATTGACTCTGAAGCCAGGCTTTTTAGAAATCACAAATACCTTGGAATAGAAAATTTAGGTATGTAGGGTGAACTGCTGATTTCTGTGAGTGCTCGGTGATGGAATCCTCTAGAAATGGTGACGTGCTCTGCTGTGGTAGGTCCTGTAGGGGCAGGATCTCCCTCAGTTTGGATTCCTTTGAGCCCCTGGGGTAGGGTAGGGTTGGGGTGGGTCTGAGAAAGTCAGTCATGCTGAATCCCTGGATGTTTCTGACATTAGTGTGATTCCTGATAGGACTTTCCATAGTTTCTATGGTTCTGCTTCATTTATAGATATTTTTCGTCTTGCTAGTAAATTAACTTTATTTCATGTTTCAAAATATTAACTTTGAATTTTCTTCCTCCTTGCATAGATTTGTCCTCAAAACTATTGAAGCAGTTCATAGCGGGGGAGGGGTAGAGAGAAGGAGAAACAGAATCCCAAGCAGGCTCTGCACGGTCAGCATAGAGCCCAATGTGGGGCTCAAACTCACAAACTGTGAGATCATGACCTGAGCCAAGATCAAGAGTCGGACGCTTAACCGACTGAACCACCCAGGCACCCCAAAATAGGACTTAATTTTTTCCGATTCTCAGTTCGTGTTGAAGAAATAACGTATATTCCGTTCATTTTCGAGTAAAGACCTCTTCAATGTCAGAAATTTTTGAGAGCCTGTGTGATAATATTTCTAATTTTAGTCCCTATCAATGGAAGAAAATATGTAACAACAAAAAGCTATATTGAATTCAGTAATGTTAAGTGAATATGCATCTCCATCCTTTTAAGAAATAAACATACGCACTTGCTTGTAGATAGCTTGAGTATCTGCAGATTCATGCAGACTCTGCAATTATGCTGTGGCTGCTCGGGGACCTTAGTCCCACAGATTGGGGGGTCCTGTGCCTCCTTATTCGGATTCCTTCATAACATGGCTTTGCTGACCGGGCCAGAGGAGGGCAGCTGGCAATGTAGTTCGGGACCGGCCTCGAGGGCTCCCATGTGGGAGACATTGAGTTGGATGTACCCACTGTCACCTACTACTGATTTTCTTTATTCATTGAAGATCCCCTCAGAGACGTGAGAAAGCTAATGGGTTAAGTACCCCATCAGAGTCTCCACATTTCCACCTGGGGTGAGTCTAATCTTCACCCTTTCATCAAATGTGTTCGTAATAGTCCCCTTCCATTTCCTCGTCCTCACAGCACACCCGGTAGAATCAAACCTCATTATTGCCAAGGCTATGCTGATTTTTTTCCTTTAAAGCAGTACCATCGTGCACCCTGGGAAATTCCTGTGTTGGTCTGACTTTCCCTCTCCTCACTTCCCTGACCACTCCTGTGGTGGGGCCTCTCCTGGTACCCTTAGTTTTAGGGAGACTGTATATGACTATCCTTTGATCTTTAGCACTGGCTTTGACTTTGCTAATCTGGACCCCCTTGAACCCAGAGCTGGAGGTGATGTTATAAGATCATCAGTTAGAAGTCCCAGGCTATGGGTTTGGTTAGCGTGCTTATCCTGGCTGTGTATTTTGGTTGAAACCACTGGTGGTGGCCGGAATGTACTTGAATTCACTGGTGTTTCTGACAACACCTGAAATAGAGATCTGAAGTCAGGGGGAAAATTGGTCCCTCTCTCTCCCTCAAGATGGGAAGAAGTGGGCTTTAGTTGAACAGCTTTTCCTGGGCCTAAACTGAGAGCCACCTCTGATTATAATCCTGGGACGTCCAAGGCAACCAGAGCCCACAGATTCCTCAGCCTCCCCTCTTCATTGTCCATTAGAGAGAAGACCAGTGCCTCTGGGCCTCTGATTCCCCCACTGTAAAGGGGGTTGATGAGGTGCCCAGTCAGGATCCTCAGAGTTACTGGCTTGCCGGTGTGGGCTCATCACAGGGACTTGAAAGCAAGCTCCTGCCTTTTTCCTCTTCATTCCCAGACAAACCAGGGAGGGGCTCAAGGGCAGCATTATGCACTACCCACATAGGTCTGTCCCAAAGTGCACTGGTTTGGTGAAGGTTTGTTGGCTGGTTTTTGTTTTTGAAAAGTGGATGGCTTGGAAAGTTGCGTAAGCATGCCGTGAAGAAGTTGAGAAATGGCCCACCCCCCGCTAGCTCATCTGCCCAGGGCTCGCCTGGGATCACAAGGCTTCAGATTGCAGTGTCTCTGATGTCATTGTGCTGTACACAGTGTCCTGGAGTGATCGTTTCTGCCTTGATGTGGGCTCAGGCAAGCCCCTGGCCAGTGCTGGTCAGGCCTCCTTCTTTCTGTCTTCTTGCTGGCCTACCTGCTAGACCTTTCCACAGCTCCATAGCAGCATGTTGAAGGGGTGGGTTCATGGCCCCGCTTTTCTTTCCCTAGAGCATGTGCACTTTTGTTTGTGACATGAGGGGACCCAGTAATGTTTGTCACCCTGAGGCTCTTGGGCTTTGGTGGAATTAAGCACGTAGAGAGAGACATTTCCATGGGCCCATGGAGGTGATGGTGGAGTAAGGGAAGTCACCAGTTCTAACAGCTCCCCCATTTCCTCCTGTTTAGCCTCAAGTCCCTGGTAGATGGATATAAACAGTGGTCGTCCAGTGCCCCCAACCTGGGGAAGGGCCCGAGGAGTAGCCCAGCCCTGCCAGGGTTCACCAGCCTTATGGAGATGGGTAAGCATGGCCCTTGTCCTGACTGTCCCTGTTCCCTCAGGGAACTTTTGCCCAAGCTTGTGGGACTGTTTGAGGACCCCTAGTACCACTTCATGGGGACTGCCTCCTCTTCTACCCAACTCCTGGGCCCTCACCCTCTTCCCTCTTCATTCGATCTACTCCCATTGCATCAACCCTTCCCAAATCACAGTTTGTTCCTACTGCTGCCACGGAGCCTGCCCTTGGCCTCCTATCCCAGGGCGCCAGTTACAGTCTCCTTAGGGCAGTGCGGAGGGTGAGGTCTTGAATCAGGCACTTCCGTCTACTGGGTCTCTTTCCTGTGTATTTTAATGTGGGAAGTCTGCAAAACAGGAGATGGGGGTAGAAGACACTGTGGTCTTTGTCTAAGGCAGCTTTCCAGTTGCCTTGACTGCTGAACGGGTAAAGTCTTCTCCAGGCTCTCTCTGTCAGACAGTACGTCCTCTTCTCTCTGAAGATTTCCAAGGTCTTAGTAGGTCAGTCCACAGAGTAGATGGGCCTTCACCCATGTAGAGGATTCCAATCCATTGCAGGACACGGTTCTTAAGACTAGCCTCTAGGCCATCATTGTAGAAGTTCAAGGGCCCTTCCAATTTTAAGGTGCAAAAAAATTAGGGGTGTTTCTGTCCTAGCCACTCTCCTAGGAAACTCACACATTAGACCTCTTCTGTTGCGTGTCCCAACGAAAGAAGTAGAAAATCAGCAGATTTCCTTTGTCTGAACGCAGGAAAATAGGCTCTGGAATGGAGAGTGATTGCCTCATATTGGCCACAGTTGAGTGTGGAGGGGTAAAGCCCCGTGGCTCAATGCCCCCGGTTCCTTATGCCGCCTGTGAGACTTTTTGACCCTTGCACTCCTGATGATCCACCAGGAGGCCCAGGGTTGGGGAGAAGGATGAGACTCTTACTCTTGCTGCCTCATTCCCATTTCCTGTCCCCCACCCCCCACCATTTCTCTCGTCTCCAGAGGATGAGGACAGCGAAGGCCCCAGGAGTGGGGAGAGTCGTCTACAGCATTCACCCAACCAGTCCTACCTCTGTATCCCATTCCCTCGCGGAGAGGATGGGGAGGGCCCCTCCAGTGATGGAGTCCACGAGGAGCCCACCCCAGTCAATTCAGCCACCAGTACTCCTCAGCTGACGCCAACCAACAGCCTCAAGCGGGGTGGCACCCACCACCGCCGTTGTGAGGTGGCTCTGCTTGGCTGTGGGGCTGTTCTCGCAGCCACAGGCCTCGGCTTTGACCTGCTAGAAGCTGGCAAGTGCCAGCTGCTTCCCCCGGAGGAGCCTGAGCCACCAGCCCGGGAGGAGAAGAAGAGGCGGGAGGGTCTTTTCCAGAGGGCCAGCCGTCCTCGTCGGAGCACCAGCCCCCCATCCCGGAAGCTCTTCAAGAAGGAGGAGCCCATGCTGTTGCTAGGAGACCCCTCTGCCTCCCTCACGCTGCTTTCTCTCTCCTCCATCTCCGAGTGCAACTCCACCCGCTCCCTGCTGCGTTCCGACAGCGACGAGATCGTGGTGTACGAGATGCCCGTCAGTCCGGTCGAGGCCCCACCCCTGACCCCTTGTACCCACAACCCCCTGGTCAACGTCCGAGTGGAACGCTTCAAGCGAGACCCTAACCAATCCCTGACCCCTACCCACGTCACCCTTACGGCCCCCACGCAGCCCAGTGGTCACCGGCGGACTCCTTCGGATGGGGCCCTCAAGCCAGCAGCTCTCCTAGCCAGCAGCAGGAGCCCCTCCAGCAATGGCTTGAGCCCCAGCCCTGGAGCAGGTGAGTCCTGTCCCCCTTTTCTCTTTCCTGCCCTTGTGCCTCCCCCGGGAGTGGCAAGATAGGAGTGAATGGCAGAATTGGAATGGCAGTTCCTCCTCTGACTCAGCCCACCAGGACGTGCTGCCCTGGGGTTGGAGAGACGGCCAGGCCAACTGAGTTCTCTCTGTCCTGTGCCTCGGGGGGTCCTCCCTGAGGAGTGAAGGAAGACCGCAGGTTCTGGGAAGAATCAGACCCAGGGCTCCTGTGGGATGTTCAGGCCCTGGGTCTTGGAGTGCACAGTGCAGTACTTTCAGGGCGTAGGAAGGGCAGGAGCCGAGCTGTGCTCGTTCCCTGAAATGGAGACAGAAGTTACCAGAAGGAATGCTACACTCACATAGGAGGGCTATTTGGTGCCACGTAGCTGGGCTCCTGCCTGTCGTTACAGCATGAGTACAGACCTACTCATGGGCTGGCTTCCTCCCGTGCATCCTGCCCTGTATCACTCATCCCTTGCTCAGGCCTGACTCCTCAGACGTGGAGAGGAATCCTGATACATTGCCGCACCTGTGCATGAGCTCGCCTGCCCTCTCTAACGCAGAGGCCCCTGGGCGTACACATCCCCTGTCTTTTCTGGCCATGGTCACTTGCTCCCTAGAAGACCGAAGTCTGATTTGAGACCCCTCTCACCCAGCAAGAGAGGAGATGGCAGCTGAGATTTCGATGAGATTTGAGTATAAATGACAATTTCCCTTTCAGCTTGCCCCTCCCCTCTTTAGATTTTTTGTTATACTCCGATATATATCCTCTTTGGGAAGGGACTTATGACTCGGCTTCAGATTTTTGAGACCTCGATGTGTTCTTGCCTCACATGTTTATTAAATGAATGAACTGGGAACACACACTTCCTTAAGTCGGGGGTGGGTGGTCAGCAAACTTTCTTGGCAAAGGGCCAGATGGTAAATATTTTAGGCTTTTGGGGTCACGTGGACTCTGTTGTAATTACTCAACACAGCTGCTGTAGTTGGAGAGCAAGCAGTAGGTGTGGCTGTGTTACAATAAAACTTTATTTGCAAAACCACAGGGTGGCCACGGATCATAGTTTTTTCATGAGAGATGTGAGCCCCATATGTCCTATATTATTTTATTATCAGATACAGTGATCGTGGCCTTCTAGTTCACTGTTGTGTCCCCAGTGCCTCCCAGCGCACTCCAGTGCACACAGTAGGTGCTGATGAAGTACTGGCTGCTCGTGTTATTCCAGGGAACAGGGGCGTGGCAGGTGTGGGGACGGGGCAGTGTCTTTCTGGCCTGGAAATGTGGTGCCGTCACCTGATGCCTCTCCCTCTGTCTCTTTGACCAGGAATGTTGAAAACCCCCAGCCCCAGCCGAGACCCAGGTGAATTCCCCCGCCTCCCCGACCCCAATGTGGTCTTTCCCCCGACCCCAAGGCGCTGGAACACACAGCAGGATTCCACCCTGGAGAGACCCAAGACCCTGGAGTTTCTGCCCCGGCCACGTCCTTCCGCCAACCGGCAGCGGCTGGACCCTTGGTGGTTTGTGTCCCCCAGCCACGCCCGTAGCGCCTCCCCGGCCAACAGCTCCAGCACGGAGACACCCAGCAACCTGGACTCCTGCTTTGCCAGCAGCAGCAGCACCGTGGAGGAGCGGCCCGGACTCCCGGCCCTGCTCCCGTTCCAGGCGGGGCCGCTGCCCCCTGCCGAGCGGACGCTTCTGGACCTGGACGCAGAGGGCCAGAGCCAGGACAGCACTGTGCCGCTGTGCAGAGCCGAACTGAACACACACAGGCCTGCCCCTTACGAGATTCAGCAAGAGTTCTGGTCTTAACACAAAAAGGGTTGGGGGCAGCCAAGGGGGAAGCAGGCGGAGATGGGGGGAGCTGGCTGGCACAGCCCTTTCTCAGAGTTGGACCCCCTGAAATCCAGCCCTACTTCTTGCACTGATAATGCACTTTGAAGGTGGAAGGGGTGGAAGCAGGGCCATCAGAGGGTCCCCTGCCCTGTAGGGCCTTTCTACCCACATCCACTGGAAGGGGCTGTGGCCATCAGCTCTGGCTGTGTAGGGGAGGGAGGGGTGCGTGCATGTCCCCCACCCTCCACAGTCTTCCTCGCCTTTAGGGTGACTCTGCAGGGTCACTCAGCCAAATCTGTCTGCTGCTCCCTCTCCTCAGCCGCCTGGGTAAGCCCGAAGCCTGTCCCGGAGTCCTTTTGTTAGCCCTGAGTTCAGCCTTCCCAAACGCCAGTATTGGATGTTCTGTGGTTGATTTTACTCCTCTTCCACATTCTTCCCCAATACCCATGAATCAGAATCTCATTTGGTGTGAGATGCGAGCTTTTCTGTGTCCTAAGCCCTTACACGCCAGCTGGGGGACTGAAGGCAAGGTGCCTCAGTGTGGGACGTAGGAGTTGAGGGACCTGGGACTTAACCTGCCTGCCCTTCCAGGTGCCCTGCTTATTTATTTGAGCCTCGCAGGGGTAAGGGGACCTGGGGAGAGGAGAGAGAATTAGGAAAAGCAGAGTCGAGTGGCAGCAAAGAGGGTAACAGAGTCTGCCCTTGTTCCTTTTGGA
The DNA here is from genome assembly GCA_028646485.1 of Cryptoprocta ferox. Lineage (NCBI taxonomy): Eukaryota > Metazoa > Chordata > Mammalia > Carnivora > Eupleridae > Cryptoprocta > Cryptoprocta ferox. The sequence goes on from CM053560.1 coordinate 29,454,015, forward strand.
AACACACAAATCAAGGCAGAAACCAGCACCTGTTGATGGCATCCATCTCCTACCCGGGATCTGGACGTGGCCAGACCTGTTTCTGATACAAACATGCTCATCCCAGGGAGAGTTTCTTGGGAGGCTCACTCACTGGTGCCAGTTCTGAAGCCAGAGACAAAGTTCCTGTGTTTGTCCATTATGTTGGTCCGATCGTTGTGTGGTCTGCCCTTCCCTGGATCTTTCCTCCAATCCCTGGAGCCAGCGGATTATATGTTTGTTGGGTAGATACCTCTGCACTGCACCAAAATGGCATACTGGTGGTGGGGGCGGTGGGAGGGTCCTGGACCCTGGGAGCTGGAACTGCGGGGATTTCTTCTCAGCCACGCCATCCATCCTGGGATGCCCTTGAAGTAACACGGAGCCCTTAGTGGTACCTCCTGCACACGGATGTGGTGAGGTGATGATGTTTGTAAGGTGCTTAGTGAACCATTGATATAAAGGAAGCTTTGAGCCCCAGGTGCTGCAGGCTGACCGAGGGTGCGTGTCTCTGTGCACAGGCGACCCTGATGCTGGGCTCTGGACCCTGAGCTGGGTAGGAAGGAGAGCAGAGGCCACCCCTGACTTTCCTGGAATCTGTTTCCTTAACTTGAATGTCGAGCTGCTTGTGAAGCTTCCTCCTGTGTGCCATCACCGTTCTGCTTACCCCGGGGCCTCTTGGGTCAAGTGTGCGGTTGTCTTTGTGCAGGACACACACGTGAACTCAACTGGTAGCAGAGCCTC
>CM053560.1:29455276-29589902 GCA_028646485.1 Cryptoprocta ferox
AACCAACGAGCCATGAGATCATGACCCGAGTTGAAGTTGGACACTTGGACACTGAGCCACCCAGGCGCCCCTCCTTCCACTGATTCTAAAGAGGATTATCCTGTTTACACACCCTCCCGCTTGGGGATCCAGGCCCCTGCCAGGGGCTGAGTGGATGTCCCCATTATCCTCATATTATTTCTAAGAAGCTTGGTGGATGCTATTCACTTCACATCCTTTTGTGTCCCAAAGGTCTGGTAGTAATGATGAAGGTGGTGGTGGTGGTGATGTCTTCTATTTGTCAACTCAGAATAGTGCTAACCTTTTCTCCTGGCCTTTACAAAATTGCATCATTTTCCTTCTGATATACTTGCTGGGAGAGAAGAGGAAATGCTTAAAGAGGAAGAAATTCAAGGGAAGAGAAATTTAAAAGCTGCGCGGACTGGTCACGGAGTCGGGCACCAAGCTCTGAGACCCGAACAAGGTGGCTGTCTCCCACTGTCGGTTTTGCTCTCTGGCTCCTCTTTTAGCCACTCTCAAATTCCCTTCCTGTGAAAGCAACTGTTACCTGTTTCCTGTCAAGGGCAATGAGAACATGTATCAGAGCAGGTCAGCAAAGCCTGCAGCTCCCAGCCGGCCATTAGGACGAATTGCTGCCATTAACAGTGTGGCCTTTGCCACTTTTGCCGCTAAGGGACTTGCCTACTATTTCTTCCTTTGGTTTCTGGAAGAGTAGTGGTTTGGAGTTGGCTTAGAATGACTAATGGGGGCCATGGTCAGATACATGTTCTTCTGCATTTATGTAGCACCTGGTGTTTACAAGCAGCCTTTCTGATTCCCCCACTTGACTTGTCAGGCTGGTCTTCCCCACCATTAGTGTCTTAGGAAGGAGGTAATAGGAGACTGGGAGGCTGGAGTCAGCATCAGAATGACAGTTTGGGGTCTTGGAGTTTTTTGGAGTCATTCCCAGAGTCTGGTTTTTTCGAGACTGGAATGAGGCCAATTTAAATCCTGGAAGAATCTTTGCGAGAAGGTCTCCTGGCTCTTGGGACACATGTCCTGGTGTGAGGTTCTTTACAAGGCCCCTTTCCCCTCAGACCACGGTTGCTCAGGGACACAACAGGACACCCCAAGGGCATCAAGGCGTGACTTGTTGTCAACACTCCGGTTCCTCAGTCCCCACATTGGAGGCCCCCTCCTCCTTCTGGCCCCCACAAGGAGGGTGACCCCTCCTGACCATTGCTAACTCTTCAAGCTTGCTTTTAACAAAAGCACAGAACAGCAGATTCTGAAAGGCTGGATGGCTGTGAATGGTTACGCTTCAGGGAGCCTTGACCTTTTACTCATGTGGTTAATTAAGCCTGTGCTTTTTGACTCAGGTATGTGAGCACCCCCCGCCCCCCCCCCCCGCCCCACCTACCCGCCTGCTTCAGGCTGGTTGGAAACACTCCATTGCCTCTTGAAGGATTTGGGAGAAGAGGCAGGTATTGCCCTTGGGGTAGTGCTGGGCTTTTCCTGAAGGCTCTGCCACAGACTGGCCCTGGGTCAGGGGTAAGAGCAGCCCACAGTGCTTTGTGATCACACATGACCATGATGGTGGGAGCGGCAGGAAAACGGTGACCCGAGCTGCCCACATACTAGTGTGTGAAGTTGCAAATGTCTCCTCCCCTCTCTGGACCTCTGAGCCCAACAACGAACTGAGGATGATGCTACCTTCCCTACCTGAAGCACGAAGCCCTTTAACTTTAAAATGTATGGTCCTGGAACCCGGGGTCCAGCAGTGATAAGCCTCACCTTGCTAGTTTGCTTCCCTTTGTGGAGAAAAGTGGGGGTGGGAGGTGGGGTGAGGTGGGGGATGGTTGTAGGTCAAAACCAACCGGATATTGGCAATTTCCTGTGGTTCAACCTACTAGACCACTGCCTCTCTCCTTGGCTTCAGGCCTGAGGATGCCTTCTTGTCAAGCTACGTTTATTCCTAGGAACATGTTCCTAAATGCTCTCTTATTTCAGACAAATCATTGTTTTCTTAGATTGGGAGTTCAAATTCGTAAAAATCCACATCAGAAAGGAGAACCCCCGGCTGCTTCTTGGAGTCCTCAGTCCCTGTCACCTACCCAGCCTTGCCACTGGACACTTGGCATCTCCATGCACTGGTGTTTGAAGGCAGGAGGCAGAAACTGGAGTCCTGGCTAATTAAGGCTTATTAATAGGGTTTAGGTGCCTAACGAGCCTGACCCAGCTCTGGGCTTCTGGTTGGATATGCAGGTCAGGTGAACCTCTCATCATCTCAGACTGTTGACTGATTCCCGTTTGTCCTGATGAGACCTTGACGGCTCTTGCCCTTTGTTCATTTCCGCTCTTGGGTACTGGCAGCACCCTGGCCTCCCTAGACAGCACAGGGAGCCCTGGCATTTGTTGTTCTGAAGGTTGGGCTCTTTCCTTAACCTGGAAGCCAGTAGGACTGGTCTTCCTGATTCTTACTGCCTGTGGTTCCCCGCATCTCCTGCCTGTAGCCTTGCTTTGGGACGTTAGCTCATGACTGCAGCTAGAAACTGAGAAGAGCCATTGTGTTGAGTTACATGCCCTTGGTCCCCAGCTGTTACAAAGAAGGGAGATGATGAACTTGTCAGCTTTCCCCTCTGATTTCCCTCACTATCCATCCTAAACACACACGCTCACGCATTCACACACTCACATATTCACATGCTCGCATACAGATTTAGACTGTCTTCTAGAGGATTAGGGAAAGAAGTTGGAGATGGGTTTTACTTAGTTCGCAGTAAAGCTTTCTTTGGGATTTTCCTTCCCGTTCGAGCCTTTGAGTCTAGGTGAAGTGAAAGTTCACACATGTGTTCGTTTTGTTTCTCTGTAATTAGCTACTAGTTTTCATCCCTAGGCCTTCCCTGTTCCAGTGTCTTGTCCATATGTCCTAACCCTGTGTCCTTGAATTCCCATTTTGCTTTGGGATTTAAGTTATTGTAATTTGTCAACAATATTTAAAAATAGAAAAGTCCTGAAGGAAACTTAACCAGGATCTTTTCTTTGGCTTTTTTTTTTTTTTTCAAGGTACTGTAAATTGTTAACTAGGGATGCCAAGCAGGCTTGGTTCAATGGCTAAACCTCTTACCGTATTACAGTGTAATGCCGATTCAGCCTGGTCCCACCACCAGAGCACACACAGACTTGAATAAAACTGTTATAACAATGACTTCTGGTTTGCCGTGGTGCTTTGTAAACTTATCCTTTCCCCACTTTTTAATTAAGGTATCCAAGTAACTGGCTCTTTGTGGGGGATTTCCATATGTCGGGAAAAGTAAAAACCACGGCTATGGTACAGGAAAGAGGAAATGGGGGAAACTCCTCCCTGGAGCCCCCAGCTGGACCACAGGGGCCCTTCTGGCACATGGTGCGGAACCGCACCTACTGAGATGATTCAGTGTCTTCTCACACCTGACGTCTGCACAGGCTATGGATTTGGGCCTTCAGAGCCCCTGCAAGTATATCTGCCTCCCACCCCTATCATCATCCACCCTGATGTTCCTGGTGAAGTTCTGAATGGGGCTAAGAGGACAAACCAGTGGAGTTGTACACTGGATTTGCTGACTGTAAGGAAAATCTTGGGTTCCTTGTCATCTTGATACTCTCAATGGCACTTGCCAGCTGTGTGACCTTGGGCAAGCTACTTGACCTCTCTGGGCCTCTTCTGGAGCAAGTTGATCACCAGGCAGCCTTTGTGCTTTCACTTTCCATGATTGTGTGTTGGGTAGGGGTGAGGGTGAAGACAGACAGGAAGAACCATGTTGGGGGCTATTCTTTGATGCCTTAGTTTCCTATTTCTTCATTCAGCTGAATGTGGAAGACAGCTTCTGAAACTTCTGTGTGACAGCCTCATACTTTACTGCTGTGACCTTGTATTTCACGCCATATGGCTTAGCTCCATCCTCTGCAGCCCAGGAGGGGTGACGAAGGTGGGGTTCCACACTGGTGCTTAGACTGTGAGAAGAAAGATGGATCTGTGGTTGAACTTCAAGGTGGCTTTGACCAGGGCCCACAAACTCTTTGTAAGGTACATTGGGCAAAGATGAAAGAATGACCAAACCCCTCACTGGAGAAGATGCCACGGAAGGTGCCATATGCTGTATGTATATATGTGAATTGCTCATGTTTCCGGAAAGCAGTTTGGCCATGTGGCATTAATTCCATAACGTGGGCCCAGAAATTCCATTTAGTAATAAACACAAGCTACAATGTGCCAAGCATTGTGTTAAGACTTGACCCACGTTATCTCATTTACAACATCTCAACATCCTTAAGAGTAGACCCCATTTTATCTCATATATATATATAGATATATATATAGTATATGTATATATAGTATATTTATTTATTTATTTATTTATTTAGGTAATCTCTACGCCCAACATGGGGCTCGAACTTACAACCCTGAGATCAAGAGTCACACGCTCCACCCACTGAGCCAGCCAGGTACCCTTATCTCCATTATATAGTGAGGCAAATGAGGATCAGAATCAAGTAACAGGCCCAAGGCCATACAACTATCAAATAGTGGAGTTGGGATTTTTCTGATTCTAGCATCTGCACTTGTACCACAAGATGAGTTAGATGAAGACAAAGATTTATTTATAAGTCTCCCAACATTACAGGAGGGTTCAAATGACAATAAATGACCCAAGCAAGATTTTGAAAGAGGACTTCGACTACCTCCATTTTGATTTCAGTTTGTTCTTTCTAGCTGATCACATTCTTCTTTCCAGTTTATCTCTTAACTCAGGCAAAAGACCCCGTGGGCAAAGCATCCCCTGAAGGGAACAGAAATTACCCCCTCAGACAATAAGGGCTGTCCTGAGCCAGCAAGACCCTATGACTGACCTCAGGACAATAATCAACTTGACTTTCACTGTGCATCGGCCTGTACCCACCGTCCCACCGAGCTTTGTCCCACATTTCCCTGGCATAAACCTGGAAGTATTTTCAGCACTTTGGAGACAGTCTTTGAGACGCCAGTCCTCTGTCTTCCCCATGTCGACCTCATCTCTTGTTTCCCACCATTCATTTGTCTGCCTTTGGATATTGTCAGTGGCAAGTAGATGAACTTGGTCTGTTTGAGACCCCAGAAGCCAGGTACTCTTGCACCCCTGCACCCCAGGTATAATTTTCTTGGTCTACCTCCACCCTCTTCCTCACTCAACATAGAACGTTGGAAGTGAGAACATGAAGGCTATCTTTACAAGTTAGAAATAGTCTATATATCTGACAATGAGGGGATTGCTTAAACTTCACTTCTTTGCAAGGCATTTATTGAGTATCTTCTATATCCCAGGTACCAACTGGACACTGGAGCTTCATGGCTTGCTCAGGTAGAGTCCAATCTATAATGCTCTTATGGTCTGGTGGGAAAGATGGCATATGAAGACATCTGTTTAATGGGATCAGTGGTGTGATGATAGTAGGGGAGCACGATGGACTGGTGTTAGGCTGAGCTTGGGCTGCACAGACTTCACGAAGGGGATGATACCGGAGTTGAGTCCAAAGGTGGTGGAGGGTGCAAAGGTACAAAGGCATGGCATGACTTCCTCTCTTATCAAGCAGCACACTTCTGTCTCTTTTGAAACTGATAACCTCACTCTAGGATCCTATCTCTGGTTTTACAATACAACCGTATGTGCTATTAGGCAGCCATTAAAATTAGATTGTTCAAGAATAAGGAACTAGGAAAGTGTTCATAAGTGAAAAGGCAGGATACAGAAGCCTTTAAAACAACGATCCCAATTATATACAGAAAATATACTTCATTTCCATCCTTTAAAAAACACATGCACTTGATAGGCATAATATGAAAAAGAAAGAAAATCAAAGTCACCATTTTTATGGATTGGTGTTATGGATGATCTAAAAGTTCCTTACATTTGGAATGTTTAAGACTGTTTCTTACAGTGAATATATGTTACTTTTACATTCAGCAAAAGAATGGTGAATACAGCAGTTTGGGGTGCTTTCCCATGACACCAGTTTCTCCTGCAGATGTCCCAGAAGCCCTGGCCACTTGCTTCAAGGCTGCCCCCTGCCCTAACCAATACAGCAGGGTGACTCCAGGCCAGAAACAGGACCAGGACAAGCTTCCTGGTCCTAATGGAATCATGGAATCTCCCTTGACTCCTTTTCTCAACTCTTCCTCCCGGTTGAGAGATGGTGCCAAAATGGTGAGTCACCTGCAAAATGCAAGTGGAACATAATGAGGACACACAGAGAAAGTTCTGAAAGGAAGTACCATGGAGGTCTCCTAGAGGGCATAGCTGGGTAGGAATGTCGGGTCCTGGACAGGCACACAGCATGCTTTTACATTTGTAACACACACGCACACAGCCCTCCAGCCAGGAGCTGGGCTGGGGTTGGGTACAACCACACCCTGTTTACTTGACTGTGGAATGTGCTTCATTCAAGGCTGGGACTGATGTGCTAATCCTCTGATCCCTCCAGTCCCCACCCAATCTAGTCCAACCAGCTTAAGTTGGAAAACGTGTTTTGGCATAGGTGGTGGGGGGTGGGGGGGGTTGTCTGCTGCTCAGCCCTGCTCCTCCTCTCAGACACTGGTCACACTGCTTCCACCCAATCAGGAGGGCCTCTTGCACAGTCTCAATGGCAGGCGCTGGAGGCTTCTTTGTGATCAAGGGAAAAGGGGAGGGTTGGGACAGAAGATCAGCCCTAGGAAACATGCTTATGGAGCACAGGTCTGGTCATGTTACACCCCAATGTCAGTAGGAAGAGATCCACATTCTTCAGCATGGCCTTGAGGGCCCTTCCTGATCTAGTCCCAGCCTACCTTCACAAACTCCTACCACAATTTCCCTGTCCCCGGCTCTTCCCCACCCAAAGACTACCCTTCCCTGTTCTGGTAAGATTTCATCTTCCAGGAACTGAGGCCACCTGCCAGAGAGCACATTCTCTTCTTTATGACCAGACTCTCTGCTACCTACCCAGGTGTCAAAGCTGACTGTAACCTAATTAAGTGGTTGAATTTGGGGTGGGAGGAGGCAAGGGAGAATTAGGCAAGAGAAGGAAGGAAGGAGAAGAAAGGAAGAGAGACCGGACCCTGCCTTCTAGAAGGACATAGACTCTCTGGTGAGATGGAAGATGCGGGGGTGCAGCAGTTACCAAGCATGATGGGACTCCTGTGACCAAGGCAGTCCCGGGAACCATGGTTAGTGAGCAGTAGCCAATTAAAAAGCCACTAACTCCCAGCCTGAGAAGAGAAGAATCATCCTTCTAATAAATACTGATTGAGGGCCTACTCTGGGCTGGGATTCAGTGTGCCAGCAAATTCCAATTCTACTGGGGCACAGGCGATGAGGGATGTATTCTTAAGACAGTAGAATGCGGTATGGGCAGTGGTGAATGGAGAGGCCTGCCCCATCTGAAGACATCCACGTAAAAAAAGGAGTGCATAAGGAGCACCTGGGTGACTCGGTAGGTTAAGTGTCTGACTCGTGATTTCAGTTCAGGTCATGATCTCACGATTCGTGAGATGGAACCCCGAGTCAGGCTCCGCACTGACAATGCAGAGCCTGCTTGGGATTCTCTCTCTCTGCCCCCCCTCTCTGCCCCTCCCTTGCTCTCCCTCTCTCAAAAAAAAATAGATAAACATTAAAGTGTGGGGGGGGGGATAAGGTGCATAAACACATCCCCTCTGTGTTTTAAACTTCCTGAGAGTGAACAAGACAGAAAAGCCTTTTAGGAATTTACCATGTAGTGAGGGAAGTCAGATAAGGCCACAATGAACGTATTGGGACATGGGGGTGCAGGGGAGAGGTGGGAGGCGATATCTAAGTTGAGGCCTGAAAGATGAGTAAGACTGAAGTAGTCACTGGGTGGTGATGGTAAAGGGGGATTCCAAGGATTGTTTGAGCTGCCCTTAGGAAGGGGCTTTTTAATCCTCTGCCAGATTGCTTATCTTACGTTCCTCACCTCACAGGGCACTTCATTTCTGTAGCCTTTTCTTTATCATAAGTGTTAGGCTTAGGTGATAACTGGGCGAGAAAAATTTTAGCACAGGTGGGAGGAGGTGTGGGTATTTCCAGCCTCCTTCTCCCTGTGCTATTTAGTCTGCCCTGGAGTGAGGGGGAGAGTGTATCTCTAAGGAGACTTGCTACAGAGAATCAGAAAAGGGTGCAGGCAATGGAAAACAACATAGGGGGTGAAGGGCTTGGGGCCCAGGGCATCTTTTTCTTGACCCCCTCTCTCAGCAAATGATATTAATGACCAACTTTAACAGCCTCTGGTAGCCCATATTGGGAAGTAGAGCAACGATCTTCAAAGTGTGTTCCATAGACCCCTGGAGGTCTCCAAGGTCAAACTATTTTTCCAACGATAGTAAACTATTATTTACCTTTTCACTGTGTTCATGTCTGCACCAGGAGCGCAAAACAGTGGTGCGTCAAACTCCTGGCACCTTGGCACATGTCATGGCAGCGACACCAAACTGGACAGTATTTGTACCCTATACCATAATGCACTCACAGTAAGGAAATGCCAGTCCCACTGAAGAATGTCCTTGATAAAACAGGTAGCGTTATTAATTTAATTGCATCTTGCTTTCGTGAGTACATCTTTTCAATATTCTGTGTGGAGAAAGGCAAAGTTCACACAAAGCCCTTCAGCAAATGGAAATCCAAGGGTGGTCTGGAGGGAAAGCACGTGTATGATTGAGTCTTCAGCTGCACTAGTTGCTGTTTTCTCATAGAGCACGGTTGTTACTCGAAAGAATGATTGTCAAGCAGACTGTGGTTATTCAGGCTTGACTACTTGGCAGATTATTTTCCCAAAAATGAATGAAGCGAGACCGTTACTTCAAACAGCTGACGCTATTTGTTCCCAAAGACAAAATTCAAGCTTTCAAGTGAAAATTAGGATTTTGGAAAAATTTGAGTCTGTCATGAGCTTGATGGCTTCCTGACACTTCACACCTTTTCTGATGAGATTGGCAGTGATATTTATGAATGTGATTTTTTTTGATGTCATACCATGAAATGTGTCAACATTTGGAAGTTCTCCATAACTCATAAACTACCATTTTCCATATGACAATGAATGAAGTTATGAAATCATGCATCAAAACTCTATTCAAAGTCTGAGATAGACCGATGGATATTAATATAGCACAGTACACAGAGTCCATGGATATTATTTCGGATTCTACATTCCAACTAACCTTTAAAAAACTGTAACTTGTTGAGTTTTGGCATGGTGTCAAAAAAGAATGCCCATAATGATCTGAAAAAGTTATCAAAACACTCCTTTTTCCAACTACATATCTATCTGAGACCAGATTTTCTTTATATGTTTCAGTGAAAACAAGATATTACAACAGATTGAATGTAGAGGCAGATATAGAATTTGGCTGTCTTTTATTAAGCCAGACAGTAAAGAGCGGTGCAAAAATGTGAAATATTGACATTCTGTTCATTGAATTTTTTTTGTTTTGGAAAATATGGTTATTTTTCATTAAAACATGTTATTTATGTGAAACCTTTAATAAGGTGATTTTTATTTTAAGTTTATTTATTTATTTGTGAGAGTGAGAGAGCTAGTGGGAGAGGGGCAGGGAGAGAGGGAGAGAGAGAATCCCAAGCAGGATGGGCACGACCAGCCCAGAGCTTCACACAGGGCTTGAACTCATGACAACCATGAGATCATGACCTGAGTCAAAATCAAGAGTCAGACGCTTAACCGACTGAGCCACCCAAGCGCCCCTGATTATTTTTATTTTAAAATGAATCAACAAGTTAAAACTTTTTTCGTGGTTTTTTTCGAATAAGATAAATACTGTAGATAGAGCGCACATACATACACATGCACTCTTTGGGGTCTAAAAGTACAAGAAGATTTGAATCACCACCAGATGGCGCTAATGAGAATAGAGAAGATTTGAGGGAGAGGGAGGAAGGGCGGTGGGTAGGGAGGGAGGGAGAGAATTAAAGCAGGATTTGCAGTAGGGAGTTTCATAGTATGAGATTTCCTAATAGCAATGATATTTGTAGGCTCCATAGGCAAAAAAGTGACAGGCCCAGGACTTAATCAGTGGGTTTTCACAATTTAGACAGGTAGACTTATGCCAAATAATATGTTGGACTTTTTTTTTTTTTTTTAACGTCTTCTAACAAAAGCCAAGCACATTCCTTGGAGCAGCTCCCTGCAGCCCTGGGTAACTAAGCAGATTAAACAGAAAGAGCTCAGTCTTTTCCATTTTGTGTTGCTAATAAGATAACATTAATCTCTGGGGTTTAAGAGAGAAATTTAGGCAGATTCATTCCAGCAAGGAGTGCATTGTGGAAACCTCATAGCCTGCCGCTCCCTCCCATTGGTTCTTGGAAGCCCTGAGTGGAGGTAGTTGGTGGCAGGAGGTGCGGGGGGGAGCTAGAGAAAAGGTCACCTCTGACTTAGCTGGCCTTTGGTGACAAAATAGTATAAATGTCCAGGCTTTGTGTGAGGAACTATAAATGGGCGTTGGGAAAACTTGAAGCCAAATTCATTTTCTCTCCAAGGGCAGTGTGACATAGCTGACAAAGGATAGAAGTCTCTTCCAGAGGTGAAGTTTTTAAAGGCAATGCTCTTTTAAGGGTCACCAACAAAAGCAGCTAGAGCCTAAATTGGGGGCTGGGCTCTCTGACTGGGTTCATCAGCTGCTAGAGAAGTGGGTGTAATGTGGTATCAGCTCCCCTGCCCCTCTAGGCTGGGGGTTTACATGTGTCCTCTGCCAGTCATTCTCTCGTTCATTCATTGACGCACATATACATTGTTTAATCTGCTCTCTGGGTCCTAAGCAGTTTGCAGGGTGCTGGGTCTACCTACAGTGGAGACTGAATTAGACATGGCTCCTACCCTCAGGTAGACTTGTTTGAAAAAAAGTCAATATCGAGGGAATCTTGACAGCTTGGTGCTACTGCTACCACACAGACTTTTTAGAATGTTTCAAAGTCCACTCAGCTTATTCTCTAGTAAAACTATCAATGCAGGCAGCCAACCTGAGTGGCAGGTTTTCCACATGAAGATGGAGATGAGCATTACACTTCTTAGAGTGAGTTGGGTGCTATTTAACCTTGACTGCCCCTTCTCCTTCCCATCTTCCTTTCCTTCCTGCCCTTCATTCCGCAGATATTTATTGAGCACCTACTATATGGTAGGCACTGAGGCAACAAAAGTAAACAAGAACTACATGGTCTCCAACTTGCTGGAGCACACAACAAGCATGTAAACAACAAGAACATACCAACAGATTGCTGTTACCGATGTGAAGAACACGGGGAATGGGAACCACTTTATTTTTTTTTAATGTTATTTATTTTTGAGAGAGAGAGAGTGAGCGAGCATGAGTGCAGGAGGGGCAGAGAGAGAGGGGGACAGAGGATCCAAAGCAGGGTCTGCACCACCAGCACAGAGCTAGATGCGGGCCCCGAACCCATGAGCCGTGAGATCATGGCCTGAACAGAAGTCATATGCTTAATCAACTGAGCCACTCAGGCGCTCCGGGAACCACTTTAGGTATAGGTGGTCCTAGAAGGCCTCTCTACAGAACTAAATTTAAGCCAAGATTTCTCACCCTCGGCACTACTGACATTTTGGGCCAGACAGTTCCTTGTTGTGGTAACTATCTATCCTGTGTGTGGTAGAATGTTTAGCAGTATGCCTGGCTCTGCCTACTGGATGCTAGTAACACACTCCAGCCCCATTTGTGGCAACCAAAAATGTCTCTAGACATTGTCAAAGGTCCCTTGGGGGCCAAGATTGCTCCTGGTTGAGAACCATTGATTTAAGCTGAGACCCAAAAGATGTGGAACCTGTCAAGAGAGGACTGCATTGGAGAATTTTCAGACCGTAGTAAAGAGTTTGGATTTTATTCTAAGTTCAAAGAAATCAATGTTTTCAATCACGGCTGACATAGTCTACTTTGAACTTTGAAAAGATCATTCAGGCTGTGGTGAGGAGAATGGATTGACTGGAGGAATGGAAAGGTCACAACTGTCAAAGGAAGCTGGTACACTTATCCGCCTGACGCCCAGGAAGTGATAGTAGCCTGGACCGGGGTGGTGACATTTGGAAGTGAAGAGAGGGAGACAAATATTCACCATCTTTTAAGTATTCACCATCTTTTAACTCCCAGGTCTTGCTGATGCATTTGATGTGGAGATTCCATCCCTGAGCATCCCTGGTGGCACCTCCTTTGCTGGGCGAAGTGGTAGCATTTGCTGGGAGGGAGAGGGAGGCACGTTCAAGCCAGACCACACAGCTGCTTGCAGCTCTCATAAGAGTATGTCGCTGGGGTAACGTTTGGTTGGGATGATGCACAAAAGTGAACACACTGGGTTCAGGGTTTCCTGTCCCCCGTGATTCTGGCTGGTCGTGTCTCTTAGGCACCCATTTCTGCTGGTAAACCTGGAAAGGCAGTAATTGAGGCTGAAATCTGAAACCTCACTGTCAACTTTCAAAGCCAATGATGGTGCAAAATCCACTCCACATCCCCACTCAGTCCAGGAATCTTGTGCTTCTCAGCTGGGAAAAAATGGAAGCACGGGGACCTGGAAGGTCAGGTTGGGAGTGAGCAAAACCGCTGATGTGAATGCACCCGACAGTGGGCCTCTTGGCTGATGCTAGACAGGGGTGGACAGGCATTGGGAACAGGGGACTGTAAGTGAGGAGCATTCGTATTACCAGGGAAGGGGGAGAGAGGCAGGGACAGATTCAAACAAAATATTAGTGACCTGTTTGTTCCTTTGTTTGTAATTGCGTAGAAAGTGGTTGCCAGGATTTTAAATTGTAGTGCCCTAGGCATGTAATTAAGTGAGAGGGTTTAGGTGACACCAACTGGGAGGCCAAGTTGTTGATGAAGCTTATTAGAGCCATCTTCTGACGTTAACATTCAGGGGCTGTGTGTGTGTGTGTGTGTGTGTGTGTGCGCGCGCGTGTGTGTGTGTGTGTGCGCGCGTGTGTGTGTGTGTGTTTGTATCCTTAGCCCTATTTGCACGTTTTCCCTTGGGGCCTTCAAGCTCCAAGTAAAAGGACCAGCCCCCTTAATGTTGTTTTTTTGTTTTGTTTTTTGGTTTTGGTTTTGCTGCCTGTATGAACATTTCCATCTAGGTCTCAGTCCAGCCTGCGGCAATGATGTTCCGCTGAAGGGGTTTCTGGATCTGAAACAGGTGGATCATCTCAGTGCAATCATGAGCCACCCAACTCATTACACATGCCCCCGTGCAATCTCTTCTTCGACTTCAAAGCACAGAATTTTAGAGCTGAATGTGAACTTAGCCATTATCTTCTCATTTTATATATGAGAAATCCGAGGGCCAGAGCTTCCGGAAAACTCATTTGCTCAAGGTTGCTCAGTAAGTGGGTGCTATTAGAGAATGACCAGGACGGGAACCAGCACAGGGTTCTCTCAGGGGGGAAGCCCTGAGTCTTCCTGTAACCGAAGAGCAATCTTGTCTCCTGCCATAGGAATTCCCACCCTCTCTGACATACTTCCTGTTTTCTCAGTCTTTATGGGGAGGTGTGGTAACCGCTGCAGAGGCCTGACAGAGAAAGAAGGGGCAGGTACTAGTCAGGTAACTGAAATGTTTTGTGAAATGGTAGAAAATAGTTCACCTTTCCAGTCACGGGGAACCATCTCACCTTGGCAAAGGCAACCTACCCAGTGGACCGTGATGGCCTGGAAGAGTTCCTGCCCCTCCCCAAGGTGAGCAATGTCCTCCATTCAGCTAGCCAGCACAGGCCCATCACAAAGTGAAGACACAGTAAGCTTACCCGGCAATTACTCAGAATGGGAGCCAGCCCTTTCAGGAGGTTCTCTTTGATCTTTCCTAGCAACTCCCTGGGGTGGGGGAGGGGTGCGGATGGAGGTCCTGTTCCTACTGGAAGGATGAGGAAGGTACTCCTGAGAGTGACCGGAAGCCAGGACCTGGTCTCCAGACCTTCTGGCTGCCTTCTGTCTGTCCGTTTGGACCTTGCTGCTACTGCAGCAGATGGAGGCTTTTAAGGAGTCCCAGTTTTCCTTTCCCCAGGCCAGGGAAGGGAGAGTTTCTCGAGTGCTCTTGATTGGAGGTGGCGAAAACTAAAGCAGCTGAGGCTCTTTTGGGATTGAAGGTGACCATGTTCTGGATGTCTTGGGTGCCCCGATTTCAAATATTCCGTCCTACTGATGGGGTTTTGGAGTGAAGGGGTTTTGGAGCTGAAAGCCAAGAAAGAATTCTTGAAGACATCTTTGGTGCAAAAGGGGTGATTTTGTTAAAGCACGGGGACAGAACCCAAAGGCAAAAAGAGCTGCACTGGGATTGTGAAGAGTGCCTGGTTACATACTATGGAGTTGGGGGAGGTAAAAAGCAAAAGGGAGGTTTCCAGAAGGACTTTGATGGCTAAAGGAGATTCCTAAAATGCCCCAGGCATTGCTATTGTCAAGCTAAGGTTGTTTTCCTTCTAGTAAAGCATTAACATTAGGACAGTAGGGGGTTCCTATACTCTGTATTTACCTCAAGTATTTGTCAATGGGCTGCTGGTTATGAAGAAATTTAATTTTGCCAGCCATTTTCGTCTTGCTTTTGTTCCCCACATCACTATGGAGGGGAGGGTGACGTTTGGCTCCAGGAAACTGAAACTATAGGTTTCTGGAGATTAGGCCATTGATAAGATTGCCTTTTTCTTGTCATTTACTAAGATATTTGTAAACTGATGGAGACTCATGGTCCTGTAAGATTGTGATCTCTATCAGTTGACCATTTGTTTTCTTTCCTTTCCTTTGTTCTTGGGCATCCAAGAGTGCCTGAGGAATATCACACATATGGGTTGGGGTGGGGAGGGGTGTTAGCCTGTGCTTTGCTCTCAGCTTGCCTTATGCTCCCTCGTCACTACCTTCTTATAAGTTCATGTACGTACTGAAACTTATATTCTGATTTTTGGTTCTGAATATAGAAATAATACACTTATTTGGAATTCATCATTACACTTAATGGAATTCTTCACACACACACACACACACACACACACACACACCCTTCCTGGTCTCTGACTTTGAACCACACAAAGGCCTCTCTGGCAAGACCAGAATCAACCCCTGCTACTCTCCTAATCACACCAGCCAATCATCTAGGGAGCCTGTGATGGGGCTGAGCAAAGCAGGGTGTGTGTGTGAGCAGGGGTTTGGAAATCAGTTCTGGGTTCAAATCCCAGCTTCCAGCACTTTCTAACTTCATCTCCTACTGCTCCTCCCTCCGCTCCTGTTTCTGAGCACTACGCTGTGTGGGCCCTCTAATACTTGGTGCCTGCCTCAGGGCCTTTGCGCTTGTGCTTCCCTTGCTCTGGAAATTCTTCCCCCAGAGATCCACATGCCTATACCCCTGCCTTCTTCAAGTCTTTGGTCAATGTCCTCAATGACCAGTCTCTAAAATTACAATCCTCCATGCCCTCACCCCATCTCCTTCCTTGCTTTGTTTCTATAGAGCACTTAGGATGCCCCCCACCCCCAGCATAGCATACATTTCACTTAGACTTTTGTGTATTGTCTGTCTTCCCCAGCTACAAAGGAAGCTCCATGAAGGCAGGGATTTTCAACTGCTTTGTTCACTGCAATATGCCCAGCGTCTAGAAGAGTGTCTGGTTCTTGACAGGAGCTTAACACATTTGCATGAATACATAAATCTGAGCAGGTAGCTTACCTCTCTGAGCCTATGTCCTCCCTCTCTTAAAAAGAAGGTGTGAGGATTAAAGAAGAAGACAACTGCTGTAGATAAAAAATAACAGCCAACGGGCGTGCCTGGGTGGCTCAGTCAATTAAACATCCAACTTCAGCTCAGGTCATGATCTCATGGTTCATGAGTTTGAGCCCTTCATCAGGTTCTCTGCTGTCAGCACAGAGCACACTTTGGATCCTCTGTATTTCTATCTCTCTCTTTCTACTCCTCCCCATCTTGTTCTCTCTCTCAAAATAAATAAATAAACTTAAAAATATAATAGGCAACATATATTGTGTCTTATTCAGTGCCAGTTGTCAAATGTTCCAAGTGCTTATTATTGTATATGGATTATTTTATTTAATCCTCCCCTCAATTCTATGAGGCATTCTATTTATCTTCATTTTACGGAAGAGGAACCTGAGGCTTAGAGGAGCTGTATCATCTATCCAGGGTCACACAAAACTCTGGTCCATATTTGTTTGAGCCCGGAGCCAGAACTCTTAACTTCACCAATATAGTGCACAGGGCCCAGCATGTAGCCATGGCTCAACCAATATTCTCTTTTCCAAACCACTTAGTGGGAGACAATTGTGGTATGTCTGCCCCTCGTGTGTATGTATGTTTGTATGTGTGTGTGAACCTCCCCCTCCCCCTAAAGCCTAATATCTTGGAAGAATCCCCTCTTGTTAGGAGGTAATGTTGCACTGCGATTTAACACAGTACTGGAAGTCCTAGCCTCAGCAATCAGACAATAAAAGGAATAAAAGGCATCCAAATAAGCAAGGAAGAAGTCAAACTTTCACTATTCGCAGATGACATGATACTGTATGTAGAAAACCCAAAAGACTCCCCACAAAAATTGCTAGAACTGATACAGGAATTCATAAAGTCACAGGATACAAAATCGACATACAGAAATCTGTGGCATTTCTATACACCAATAATGAAGTAGCAGAAAGAGAAACCAAGGAATCAATCCCATTTACAGTTGCACCAAAAACCATAAGATACCTAGGAATAAACCTAACCAAGGAGGTAAAAGATCTGTATTCTGAAAGCTATAGAACACTTGTGAAAGAAATTGAAGATGAGACAAAGAAATGGAAAAACATTCCATGTTCATGGATTAGAAGAACAAGTATTGTTAAAACATCCATATTACCCAAAGTAATCTATCCATTTAATGCAATTCCTATCAAAATACCACCAGTATTTTTCACAGAGCTAGAACAAATGACCCTAAAATTTGTATGGAACCACAAAAGACCCTGAATAGCCAAAGCAATCTTGAAAAAGAAAAACAAACCTGGAGGCATCAAAATTACAAACTTCAGGGTAATCAGAGCTGTAGTGATCAAGCCAGTATGGTGCTGGCACAAAAACAGACACATAGATCAATGGAACAAAATAGAAAACTCAGAAATGGACCTACAACCATATCTCCAACTAAACTTTGACAAAGTAGGAAAGAATATTCAATGGGAAGAACATGGTGATGGGAAAACTGAACTGCAACATGTAGAAGAATGAAACTGGACCATTTCTCATACCATACACAAAAATAAATTCAAAATGGATGAAAGTCCTAAATGTGAGATAGGAAACTATTAAAATCGTAGAGGAGAACACAGACAGTAACCTCTTTGACATCAGACACAGCAACTTCTTACTAGATTCATCTCCTGAGGCAAGGGAAACAAAAGCAAAAATGAGCTGTTGGGACCTCATCAAGATAAAAAGCTTCTGCACAGTGAAGGAAACAATCAACAAAACTAAAAGGCAACCTTCAGAATGGGAGAAGATATTTGCAAATGACATATCTGATAACAGGTTAGTATCCAAAATATATAAAGAACTTACCAAACTCAACACCCAGAAAACAAATAATCCAGTTTAAAAATGGGCAGAAGACATGAATAGACATTTTGCCAAAGAAGACATCCAAATGGCTAACAGACACATGAAAAGATGCTCAACATCATTCATCATCAGGGAAATACAAATCAAAACCACACTGAGATACCACCTCATACCTGTCAGAATGGCTAAAATTAACAACACAGGAAACAACAGCTGTTGGCGAGGATACAGAGAAAGGGGAACACTCTTCCACTGTTGGTGAGAATGCAAACTGGTACAGCCACTCTGGAAAGCAGTATGAAGTTTCCTCAAAAAGATAAAAATAGAACTATTCTACAACCCAGCAATTGCACTACAAGATATTTACCCAAAAGACACAAAAATACTGATTTGAAGGGATACATGCACCTCAGTGTTTATAGCAGCATTATCAACAATAGCCAAATTATGGAAAGAGCCCAAATGTCCATTGACTCATGAATATATAAAGAATATGTGTGTGTGTGTGTATATATATATATAATGGACTATATTAATGGAATATTACTCAGCCATAAAAAAGAATGAAATCTTTCCATTTACAATGATGTAGATGGAGCTAGAGAGTATAATACTAAGTGAAATAAGTCAGTCAGAGAAAGACAAAGACCATATGATTTCACTCATGTAGAATTTAAGAAACAAAAGAAATGAACATGGGGGGAAATTTGAGAGGCAAACCATACTATAGAGAACAAACAGGGTTGCTGGAGAAAAGGTGGGCAGAGGATGGGTTAAATAGGGGGTGGATATTAAGGAGGGCATTTGTGATGACCACTGGGTGTTACATATAAGTGTTGAATCACTAAATTCTATACCTGAAACTAATATTACACTGTATGTTTACTGGAATTTAAATAAAAACGTGAAACTAAAAAAGAAAAAAAAGAGGCAATGTGGTGTATTTACAATGAGACAGTAGGTTTGTTCACTAGGGGACCTAGATTCTGACACCTCCTTTGCATTAACTTACCGTGTGATCTTGGACAATCACTTCTCCTTCCTGGTGACCAGTTTCTACTGTTGTGATGAGCACTGAGGTCTCTCTCAGCTGTAGCAGCCCTGGATGGCGGGAGGACACCACAGCGCTGTGTGGTGTATGAATCCTCTCAGGATCCTGCCCCCAGGCTGTGGCCTTGACCTCACTCTGCTCAATAATGCAGTCTACCCAGCTTTGACAGTTGTGGGCCTTGCCCCTTCTACACCTCTTGAGCTTGAGTTTCAGGCAGTTGGATTTTGGTGTGAGGTTGGAAGAGGCAGCATTTCCAGTGATTTTTCTAAGTGCTTCTCTAGGGTCAAGACCAAGAGAAAGAAAAGAAAGATTTGAGAGCTTTCCCACCCAACTAGGGACAGAGTCACTGCAGTGAATGGACTTCCCTTGTGGGGGTGATCACAGGGGGGTCTGCTCAGCTTTCTGGAAGCTCTGAAGAAGAGCTTGGGGACTGCTTATGTAAGAGGGCATCTGCCCAACAGCCCCTTCCAATTTCCCACCACACGTCCTGCCAAAGGAGTCCTAACAATCCCCTTATTTGCCAACCCTGAAACTGCCTCACTTCATTTCTGACTTCTGATTTTCTCCTTGTAAAATGGAGGTTAAACGGAGTAAGCTGAGCTAGCCAATGGCTTAGGTCATTTTCCTCATTTCATTCAACATTTGGGTGCTAGACTCTTTGCCAGGGATTCAAAGAGTAAATTAGTCAGGTTGTGGCAAACTTAAACTGGGTAATTGGTAATTTGAGGAGAGTTTAATGAAGAGACTATTTTCAATGGTAAGGACAGAGTACAGGAAAACAAGGGGTAGTGTGCTACCCTGGAGCTGGTAACATCTGAAAGAGATTATCAGCCTTAGGCTGTAGGGATAAGAGGAGAGAAGATTCCCAGAATCGAGGGGAGAGCGAGTGGGTAGGGCCACTTGGCAGAAGACAAAGGTCACATAGACCTTTGGTTGATGACCTCATCTAGCTTGTAAATGAACACCTTGACCTCCCTCTCTTCTTCCTATTGAACTCCACTGATGTAGTTGGGATGGTCCAGCCTCTCGGGGGCTCACAGCAGGGCAGAGAAGGACAAACATATTTCTAGCACAGAAATTAGACACAGCCTGTGTCCTCAAGGAGCTTCCATACTAGCAGGGGGGAGGGGGAGGGGGTGGATAGGCGTGCAAAAGTAGATCACAGCATGATAACTGCTTTAGTAAGTTATGAACAAAGAACAAGAGGAGTTTAGGGTTTAGGAAATAGGAAATGATCTCTGCCAGAGAGAGTGTTAGTGTGTTTGTAGGTTGGGGGAGGAAATTGGTTCCTGGGAAGGAAGTGCTGGGGAGTTGTATCTCAAATGCAGATCAGGCTTCTCTGAGGAAGTAAAGTCTAAAATGAGACCTGAAATGTGAATAAGAATTAGCCAGGAGAAGAGGAGGAAGTAAAGGAGTCTAGGCAGAGTGAAACACAGGCATGAAAGTCGAAGACTAAAAGAGTGTAGATCTCCTTGGGAAACTGTAAGTAACATGATATAATAATGTAACATAATCGTGTACAGGAGGACAGGTGGCAGATGAAGCTGAAGAAGGGCACAGAGTGTGAAGAATTCTTTTGCCAGATGAAGGAATTTGGGATTTTGTCGAAAGCCTTAACAGGTTTTAATCAGAGGGGTGACATCATTGTGTTTGTCTTAGAAAATCACTTCGGTTGAAGAGAAGAGAATGCATTAAAGGTAGGGGGATTAGAAAGAAGGTTGTTTTGTACGTCTAGATGAGAGCTGATAGTGCCCCAAAGTCAACTGATAGAAGAGCAGATGGAAAGAAGGGAAAGCCTGGTGGGATTTGGGGGTTGGATGGGGTGGGGGGAGAGGTTAGTCCTGGGGATATGGTGACATAGTTCACTGAGATAGAGATCTTTAGAGAAGGAAGAATTTGTAGGGGGGGGGGCGGGGAGGAAAGTGTACCATGGTGGAGAAGATGGAGGGGATTGATAAATAGTCCAGTTTGGGGAATATTGAGGTGATGGCACCAGTAGGATGTCCAAATAGAACTGTTGGTGCTTTGAATAAACTGTCCAGAAGAGGTCTTGGTGGAAGCTACGGATTTGAGAATCCTCAGAATGCAATTGATGATGGCAGCAATGGAGAACATGAGATCACTATGGAAAGAGTTTAGAGCGAGGAGAAAAGAATGCTGACAAACACAGACTTTTTTTTTTATGAAGAAGATTAAGCATTATAGTTTATTAATTCTGAAGCAGATTATTATTTTTTTTTAATTTGTTGTCAAGTTAGCTAACAATCAGTGTAGTCTTGGCTTCAGGAGCAGATTCTCATGCTTCATCACTTACACACAACATCCAGTGCTCATCCCAACAGGTACACTCCCCAATGCCCATCACCCATATTCCTGAACACCATCAACCTTCAGTTTGTTCTCTGTATTTAAGAGTCTCTTAGGGTTTGCCTCCCTCTCTGTTTGTATCTTATTTTTCCTTCCCTTCTCCTATGGTCATCTGTTAAGTTTCTCAAATTCCACATATCTGTGAAATCATTATATCTGCCTTTCTATGACTGACTTATTTCACTTAGCATAATAACCCTCCAGTTCCATCCATGTTGTTGCAAGTGGCAAGATTTCATTCTTTTTCATTGTTAAGTAGTATTTCATTCTGTATATGTACTATTTCTTCTTCATCCATTCATCAGTTGATGGACATTTGGGCTCTTTCCATAATTTGGCTATTGTTGATAGTGCTGCTATAAACATTGGGGTGTATGTGCCCATTTGGACCAGCACTCCTGCATCCTCTGGATAAATTCCTACTAATGCAATAGCTGGGTCATAGGGTAATTCTATTTTTAATGTTTTGAGGAACTTCCACAGTGTTTTCCAGACTGGCTGCACCAATTTGCATTCCCACCAAGAGTGCAAAAGGGTTCCCATTTCTCCACATCCTTACCAACATCTATTGTTTCCTGAGTTGTTAATTTTGGACACTCTGACCTGTGTAAGGTGGTATCTCAATGAGGTTTTTATTTGTATTTCCCTGATGATGAGTGATGTTGAGCATCTTTTCATGTGTCTCTTAGCCATCTGGATGTCTTCTTTGGAAAAATTTATATTCATGTCTTCCACCCATTTCTTCACTGGATTATTTGTTTTTTGGAAAACACAGACTTTTTAAAGGATGGTAGAGGTAGAGGAACTCACTAAGGAGTGGAGAAGGCGTGGCCTGAAAAGGAGGAGAACTAAGAGTGAGTGTGGTCATAGAAGCCAAAGAGAATACAGGAGTCCCCATTATCCATGGGAGATATACTTCCAGACCCCCAATGGATACCTGAAACCATGGATAGTTCTGAACCCTATTTATACTATGTTTTTTTTAAATTTTTTAAGTTTATTTATTTATTTTGAGAAAGAGGGGGCAAGCTTGAGTTGGGGAGAGGCAGAGAGAAGGGGGGAGAGAGAATCCCAAGCAGGTTCTGTGCCATCAGCACAAAGCCCAAATCGGGGCTCGAACCCACAAATTGTGAGATCATGACATGAATCAAAATCAAAAGTCAACCACTTAACTCACTGAGCCACCCAGGTGCCCCTACTATGTTTTTTTATGTATACACATCTATGATAAAATTTAATTTATACATTGAGCACAGTAAGAGATTAACAACAATAACAAAATAGAACAATTATAATACTATAATAAAAGTTATGTAAATGTGGTCTCTATCAAAATATCTTGTTGTGCTATACTCATTCTTCTTCTTAGGATGACATGAGATGATAAAAATCCTATGTGATATGGGGCACCTGGATGGCTCACTCAGCTGAGAGTCTGACTTCAACTCAGGTTATATCTCACGGTTTGTGGGTGCAAGCCCCGCACCAGACTCTATGCTGACAGCTCGGAGCCTGGAGCCTGCTTCAGATTCTGTGACTCCCTCTCTCTCTGCTTCTCTCCTGCTAGTGCTCTGTCTCTCAAAAATGAATAAACATTAAAAAAAATTTTTTAAGCCTATGTGATGAGATGAAGTGAAGTGAATGGCAGTAGACATTGCAACACAGCGTTAGGCCACTACCAACCTTCTGACGATAGGTTAGAAGGAGGATCATCCTCTTCAGAACCACAGTTGACCTCAGATAATGGAAACCATAGAAAGCGAAGCCACGGACAAGAGGGGAGAACTGTATTGAGTTCTAAGATGGGGCATGAGGAAAAGTAACCATCAAACATGGCAGAAGGGTCCTAGGCACAAGGGTTAACTTCCTGAGCACCTACAGTATGGTTGCTGTGGGCTGCATTGTGTCCCCCCAAAAGACATGTTACAGTACTAACCCCTAGTACCTCAGACTGTATTTGGAGATGGGGCATTTAAAGGGATAATTAAATCAAAATGAGATCCTAAGTATAGGCTTATAAGAAAAGGAGGTTGAGGGGCGTCTGGCTGGCTCAGCCAGTGAAGCATCTGACTCTTGATTTCAGCTTAGATCATGGTCTCACCGTTCATGTGTTTGAGCCCCACATTGGGGTCCATGTTGATAGTGTGGAGACTGCTTAGCATTCTCTCTCTCTCTCCCTCTCTCTTTGCCCCGCCCCAACGTATCCTCTCTTTCTCTCTCTCTCTAAAGTAAATAAACATTAAAAAAAAAAAAAGAGATTGAAACACATTCACAGAGAGAAGACTATGTGAAGACATGGTGGAAAGACAGCCATCTACAAGCCAAGGACAGGCTTCCAGAAGAATCCACCCTGCTGATAATTTTTTGGCAGACTTCCAGCCTCCAGAATTATAAGAAAATAGATTTCTTGTGTGTAAGCCACCCACTCTGTGGTTCTTCTTTATGGCATCCCTAGCAACTAATGTAGGGCTACATTATGTTTTAGGTAGGCTTTTGAAAAAGCAAACAGCATGGGCTAGGGCCCTCAAGGAACTTAGCTTTTTTTTTTTTTTAGGAAAAAATAGAAGCATATAGATTAGTAACTGGCCATTCTAGTCAGTATAACCCTCAGGCTTGGGTAATTCAATTGTGAATAAATACTGTATGAGGTTGAAGAAGCAAGCAAGTTGCTCTGGGCTGAAACAATCAGGAAAGGTCTTGAGGGGGAGATGGGATTGAGCTCCGCTTTGAAAGATAAAGATTGGGATTGGCAGGGTGACTGAAGGGGTGGGTCCTTGAGTGGAATTATGGAAGATGGAGTGACACGCAAAGACCAGCACTCCTGTATGTCCTGATATCTGTTCTCTTATCCTTGGTAATAGGAGGTTTAGCTGACCACTCGGCCACCTACCCAAAGACATTTCCTTTGCTCTTTAGGTGTGGTCATGTGACTAGGTTCTGGCCAATAGAATGTGAGTGAAAGTGATGTGGACAATTTCCAGTTGTGCCCATAAAAGGAAGGAGGCAGGTCTCCCCTGTCACCCTTCTTTCCTTCTCCCTTGGACATCAACAACCCATGGCCACTGTCTCAATACTGGACTGCTTTTATTTGGCCTGTTATTTGAGAGATAGTCCTATCTTGTTTAACCCACTGTTATTTTATCCCTTATCATGACAAACAGATAATCTAACTACTACATACAAGATAGTGCTAAATGGTGGTGGGACCTCTGGTTTGTACTACGTACAATGGTAATTACTGAAGTCTTTTGGATGAAAAAATAGAGATTGGGGAAAGGAGCAAATATTTACTGAGTGCTTATCATGCGCTAGGTATTGTGTTAAGCATGTGTTCTGAGTTAGAATTATTTTCTAATTCTTATAATGGCTCTTTAAGGTAGGTATTATTAGCCCTCTCTTAAATGCCAAGGAAACTAAGGTTCAGAGAAGTTACGTCACTTACCCAAGGGAACACGGTTAGTAAGTGACAGAGTCCGGTTTTGCATCTGGGTCAGTGGTTCTTAACCAGAGGCAATTTTGTCCCTCAGGAGACATTTGGCTGGAGAAATGTTTGATTGTCACAAGTGGTGGAGGGGAACGGGTAGGGGTGTGTTACTGGGTAGCAGGAATGCTGCTAAACATCCAATAATGAGCAAGATGCTCCCCCGCCACTCCAGTAAAGAATTATCTGCCTTGGGGCTCCTGGGTGGCTCAGTCACTTAAGCGTCTGACTTTAGCTCAGGTCATGATCTCACGGTTCATGAGTTCGAGCCCCGCGTAGGGCTGTGTGCTGACAGCTCAGAGCCTGGAGCCTGTTTTGGATTCTGTGTCTTTCTCTGTCTCTGCCCCCTCCCCTGCTCACACTCTGTCTCTGTCTATGTCTCTCTCTCAAAAATAAATAAACATTTAAAAAAAAAAAAAAAGAATTATCTGCCTCAAATATTGATAGTGCTGAGGCTGAGAACCCCTGAGGTCTATTCTACAAAAGGCTCACATTCCTTCCATTACACCAAACTGGGGAGGAGGAGGGGGAGGTTGAAGAGAGTTTTATGAAGCATGTCATGAAAACATTATTTGGGGGAGATAAACCTGGAGTGCTAAAAAGAGGAGTTGGAAAAACTGACAAAACCTGAGATGGGAGAAACTGAAGCTAAGAGACTAACAGACACCACTGACGTGGTCCAGATGAGAGGGAGGGCTTGAGGTGCTGGTAGCGGGGAGCCAACAAAGGGAAGAGAAGTGAAGTGTCAGGGCAAGAACTTGTTGACCAGGAGTATCTAGAGAATGGGAGAGTGAGGGAGAAGTGAAGACAGAGGAGTCAATGAATGATTCCATTTCTCACCACCTCCTCCCCTGTCCACCCTCCCTCCCCTCCCCCTCTCCTTCCCCACTCCTGCTTCCTTACCCATCTCACCCTCTTCCCTCTCTTTTCCCTGCAGCCTCCTCTCCCATCTGCCTCTGCTTCTCTCCACTTTCCTTCCTACTAACCCGTTTCTCTACAAGTGTCCCCCATTTTCCTCTGACCCCCAGTTCTAAGCTGTGGGTCTAAGCTCCCCCTATCCAGCGCAAGGCGGAAAGATCTGTATTTCCTCAGCTTATGCCTTTGACAAGAACTGGCAAGCTCCCGCAGCGACAGCAACAGATTCTGACATGTCTTTTCAGTCTTGCTTCCTTCACCATTTCCTGTTTGCTGGGCAGAGTAAAAACCATGACCAATGTCTAGGATTGTTGTAGGGACAGACACATGGCTCCGGAAAGACGTCCCGAGGGAACTTCTCACATGCCAGAGGAGGAAGGAAATCCTTTGTCTCATTTTTGCTGTCTTTTCTGGAGTGTTTTCCAAAAACAACTGGCCGGCTGACAAGACCTTCTGAGGGATTTGGGGTGGCCTTCCTCCTTTACCTCACCCCTGGCCCATGTCCGTTCCGGCAGCCTGCGGCCTGCTTGAGGGCCAGGGGACCGGCATCGCCTGGCAGGCATGCCCTGAGCCCTGCTGGCAGAAGCTTTAGTGTTTGGCCTCTAGGTCTGCTTCCCTGGCCCTTTCTTCCCCAGGACTTGGGGAGCCCTCTGGAGAGGCTACTGACACCTCATGCCTCTGGAGAAACTTAGTCAGTGAGAAGGCTGCCATGATGAACAGAATGTTTTCAGGCCTTACAGCTCAAGTCAGAGGCTGCAAGGGCTGGCCCTGAATGTCATCATCCAGAGGGGTCAACACCTAGGGAGATGCCAGTCCCCCAGCCCCCGCTCCCATCATGCTTCCATGGGACTACCCTCGGTTTGGCCTGTGTGCGTCCCTCGCCCTTAGGTCCCCTCCCCTCACTCCCCTTCCGCTTCCTTGGTTTCCTTTCCTCCTTGCTCGCACCCCACACAGCACCTTCTGCCAGGAGAACCAGGTCAGAAAACAGGGAGAGGGAGGCCTGTTTCTTCTGTGGCCTTCAGCCCCAGTCCCCTCTCGTCCCATCCACCCATCACATCACCACCTGCTCTGAGGAAGGACTGGGTGTCAGTTGTCTCTACCATTGGTGGCCTCGTGGCATGAAGGTTTTGATCATGTGTGCGCCTTGCAGTTGGACAGTGTGGGCCGGAACCCAGGCTCTGCGCCTCACGTGCAGCTTTGGTATGTATGTTCCCATTTCTTCAGTCCAGAAGTCGGGGGATAACGGTGGCACTGACCTCAAGCCATTGAAAGGGTTCAATAAGTGATGCGTGTAAACACTTTGGACAGTGCCTGACACCTGAGAAGGTTTGTAAAAATCAGACATTTGGGGGACGGCCAGGTGACTCAGTCAGTCAAGCGTCTGACTTAGGCTCAGGTCATGATCTCGAGGTTCATGAGTTCGAGCCCACGTCAGGCTCTGCTGACAGCACGGAGCCTACTGGGGATTCTCTCTCTCCCTCTCTCTCTCTGCCCCTCCTCCCCTCATGTGTGCTCCCTCTCTTTCTCTCTCAAAAATAATAAATATATATATTTTTAAATCAGGAGTTCTCTTCACAAGTATAGATTGACATTCTGTAGCTCAGTAAGAGTTCTACATACAGGTCAGGCCCCCTTCCAGCCATGACAAGCTGAATCCAGGGCCATCCTGGGGTGACTGGGCTTACTGGAGCGGCCAGGCCAACCCCGGTGATGCCTAGGATGGGCTGAGCCAACTCTCCTGTCAGCACAGTGGTCTTGAGACTTGGCAGACCTTATGGAGAGGAGGAGGGGAGGGAGGGAACAGAAAGTGGCAGGATGACATCACTCTAACAATCCCTGGACTCGGGGGTGAACATCAGGCCAGCAGTGGTCAGAACAGGGAGTGTCTGCCGCTGCAGCAGGGGGACTCGAATGGCTAAAATAGAAATGTTTCCCTAGGATCCCACTGGGGACAAGTAGGCAAGAGGACCCACTGCCTGTGGAGGGCTGATGGCTGATGGCCAGTAACGACCCCCTCCCTCCATTTCCCGTGCCCTTGTTTCAGTCCTCAGTGCCATTTGTGGTCTCTCCTTTCTTCTCCTGGGAGAGGCCCCTTGGAAAAGCTTCTGATAGCAGTCACCCCTGAGGGTGAATGAGTTAAGGTTGTCTGTGTGGCTGGCCCTGACTTTTATTAAAGAAACAGTATCGGGGCGCCTGAGTGGCTCAGTCGGTTAAGCGTCCGCTGGTTCATTAGGAAGAGAAATGAGTGAGCCAAAGCTGCCAAGAAGCAATTGTTTTTTCTGGCATCTTCCACAGCATTGCCAAACTAATGGAGGGATCAGGGATATTCGATGCTGGGAGCAACAGGAAAACTGGGAGCCCACAAGGCAAACGGACAGGTGTGTGCCTGTGTGGTGGTAACGCCCTATGTCCCGACGTGGTCCCTCGTGTCCTCCCTGAGCTCAGGAAGGGACTCTCCCAGGAGGTCACAGACTGTCCAGACTCCGAAATCACACACAGCCGCATGGCCAGGAAGGACTGCTGCCCTGTGACTCAGCAGGAAGAGAGTTCCAGACAATGCTTACTCTCTTTTGCAGGGACCTCGCCCTGAGGAATAGCTGAGGCCAATGTACTGAGGCCAATGAAAACTGGCTTTTCAGCACTTTCCAACAACCACCCTGCCTACCTCCCCCATTCACCGATACAATTTTGTTGTTTTTCCATCTTAAGAAAAATGTTGTGCAAAAGCATCTTCGAGCCAAGTCCCCCAACACCAGGGGTGATTTTCAAGAGTGCCAGACGTTAATCCTTTTATAGCATGTCAGGGAGGTTCAGGGGTCCAGGGTAAGGGGTCTTGAGTGGCTCAAAGCAGTACCACTTACCAGCTGGAAGGAAAGCCTTTTATTATATTTGGGGTGGGGGGGTATTCTCTTTTTTTCTTTTTAACTTTACTACAAAAAAAACATGTAACATTAAATTTACCATCCTAACCTTTTTTTTTTTTTTTGAGAGACAGCGAGAGACAGTGCGAGCAGGGGAGGGTCCGAGAGAGGGGGAGACACAGAATCTGAAGCAGGTTCCAGGCTCTGAGCTGTCAGCACAGAGCCCGACGTGGGGCTTGAACCCACAAACCGTGATCATGACCTGAGCTGTAGCTGGACGCTCAACCGACTGAGCCACCCGGGCGCCCCATCTTAACCTTTTTTAAGAGTAAGTTCAGGGGTGCCTGAGTGGCTAAGTTGGTTAAATGTTTGACTTCAGCTCAGGTCATGATCTCACAGTCTGTGAGTTTGAGCCCTGTGTCAGGCTCTGTGCTGACAGCTCAGAACCTGGAGCCTGCTTCAGATTCTGTGTTTCCCTCTCTCTCCGCCCCTCCCCTGCTTATGCTCTGACTCTCTCTCTCTCTCTCAAAAATAAATGAATATTAAAAATAAATTTTAAAAAAAGTACAGTTCAGTAGTGTTAAGTTTATTCACATTGTTGTATAACAGATCTCTAGAACTTTCTCATCTTGCAAAACTGAAACTCTACACCCACTAAACACTAATTCCCCTCTCTCCCTCCCCTCAGCCCTTGGCAACCACCTTTCTGCTTTCTACTTATATGATTTTGATTACTTTAGATACTTTATAGGAGTGGAATCATACAGTATTTGTCCTTTTGTGACTGGCTTATTTCGCTTAGCACAATGTCCTCAAGGTTCAAAACACTTTAATATTTTAACAACCTGTATTCATGCACTTGTGTTGGCTGAATGTCAGCCCTGCCTCACCTCTATCTCAAACATTGTGCAGGAGTTCTGGAAGTTACTCATGCCTGAATAAAGAAATCCCAATCCACACCCCCAAATCCTTCCTATGGTTCTTTTTCTAGTGTGAGTTTCAGGAGATTCTCGGAGTGTGAGAAGTCTCTCTGCGTGGGCCAGTGTTTTGGTCAAAGCCTCATTTATCAAAGCCCATGTGTCTCCTTCCTTTCTAGTTCATTCCCAGTGATTTCCTCTTATGTGCCACACACTATCTAAATAGAACTTGACGCTATTTTTTTCCAAACGCCCTGAACGTCCCCATCTTCGTGACTTTGCTTTTCTACTTTCCTCAACATGGGGAGCCTTTTTCTCCTTTCTCACTGTGTCCAACTTACACCCACCTGCTAAGGCTGCTCAAATGGCACCGTTGTCATGAAAGGCTCCAACTACTCTCTTGTTCAGAAATGATTTCTCTTCCCTCTGTCACCCTCAAACACCTTCTTCTGAAACCTCGGGATGGCACTTAACAATTGCATCCTCCTTGGAGCACCTGGGTGGCTCAGGCGGTTAAGCGTCCAACTTTGGCTCATGTCATGATCTCATGGTTCCCAAGTTTGAGCCCCACATCAGGCTCCCTGCTGTCAGCACAGAGCCCACTTTGGATCTCCTGTCCCCCGCTCTCTCTGCCCCTTCCCCACTTGTACATGCACATATTCTCTCTCTCCCTCTCAAAAATAAATAAACATTAATTTTTTTTATCTTCCTCCTCATCTGGTAGCATTTATTGAGAATCTGTGTGTCACAAAAAAATATTCTGTGCTTTACAACATCATTTGCTTTTCTATCTTGTAAAATAGTTATTTATGCACATTTTCTTCCTCTCTAGGTTGTAATAATAAAGTAAGTGGGATTCGGCCTCAAATGGACTTGGGCTTGGACCCCTTCTGTTACTGGCAATAAGAGTTTTGGCAAATGACTTTGCCTTTCCAGCTCTCAGCTTTCGTGTTGGTGAAACACAGATAGTAGTACTTCATATCAGGTAGTTATATTGCATGAAATAATAGTCATAGCTAGCATTTACTGAATGCTTATGATGTGCTGGGCAGTGCTCCAAGCACCTTTTCTGTATCATCGTATTTAATAATTTAAATCCTTACGACAACCCCATGAGATACATTTAGAGGGAGAATCTAAAGCTAAGAAAGTTTAAGCCAGTAGATGGAAGAGCCAGAATAAAATCTTTGACTTCAGATCCTTATTCTTCATTATTTAAAAAAATTTTTTAATGTTTTTATTTATTACTGAGACAGAGAGAATCAGAGCATGAGTGGGGGAGGGGCAGAGAGAGAGGGAGACATGGAATCTGAAGCAGGCTCCAGGCTCTGAGCTCTCAGCACAGAGCCCAATGTGGGGCTCAAACCCACAACTATGAGGTCATGACCGAGCTGAAGTCAAACGCTTAGCCGACTGAGCCACCAAGACGCCCCATTACCAACAACTGTCTTCCAAGGGCGGACACAGTGCAGTGCAGGCTGGGTAATATCTGTATAATACTTAGCTCAGCACTGGCAAGTGTGTCCTAAAAGTGGCAGCTGTTATTCTCATTCCCATTCCTGTCGTGGGAGGGGACTGGGTCTTTCCGTGCATCTTTGTTTCCCCGAGGCACCTCCCAGAAGCAATAGAAGCGTTTGTGAAGCATGTTCCACGAATTTGCATTTGACAGGAATTGTGGTCAGTCTCTAGCCTCAGCACAATTAGCGAATGGGTGATTGAACAAATGAGTGCATTAAAACTGGGGACACAAGCTCTTGAACAGCGGGCAAAGGCTGTCTGAAAAGAAGGGTCACCCCAGGCAGGTTGTTGGCCAAGCAAGAAGACACCGCAGTGAGGAGAGGCCTCCCAGAGTCTGATTTGTGCCCAGGATTCATCAGTGTTTTCATTAAGGACTCAAAGATGGAGGGCAGAGGATGCTAATCAAATTGGTGAAGCCTGCGAGGCAGGATAGAAGCTGAGCACTTAGGAGAGGAGCTCAAGCTTGCAGACAGTACTTGACAAATTAGAGAAATAAACAAAGTCAATAAACACAGCTCCAGGAGCTGCAGACTTCAAGTGGCTCCAAGGGAACAGCTACCTCTAATGGATTTGCCCAGAGAAGCTTTTGGCCCACTTTTCTTTGGGCCTCACCTGGCTTGATTGTGTATTTGGAGCAAGTCTAAATACAGTCCTTTGATGAGGGATCTGGGCCTGGAGGCCTTATGGACAAAGTCCCCACTCCAGAGGCTAAGCTGTCCCCATAACCCTTCCTGGCCTCTGCCCTCCTCGCCCCAGCCATTGGCTTTGCTGGTGCTCATGGAGGGAAGGACAAGTCCACCTGCCCCCTCAAAGACCTGAGGCTTGGCAAACACATAAACTTAGCCATGATGCCCCCTCCCTACCCACGAAAATGGTGCTGCCCTTCTCTGCTTCCTACACGTTCTCATCACTGAGCTGCTTCTTTTCCCATGTGAGGCTGCCCTGGAGGTTACTGTGACCTCAGTGTTCCATGGGCAAAAGTATCGGGTGTGAAAGGAGGGACAAGGACACAGTGCAATCGGGAAGGGAGTGCCCTACATCTTCCCTGCCTGCCTCTGGGAGGAAGATGAGGTCTGGGTGGTTTGGCAGTTACAGAAATGTGCAGGCTTTGGAGCTCCAGCTGCATCCTTCTGGGGCTCTGTAGCATCGGGTAAGTTATTTAACTTTTCTGAGTCAAGTCCCTTTGGTTATGAATAATTGAAAGCCAGTCAGCTTGTCTTAATCAAAATGGAGTACTCAGTTGGAAGAATAGGAGAGAGTCCCAGAAAACCTGGGCGCTGATAGAAGAGCCGCTGTGGGACCATGGCATGACGTCTCTCGTCCTCTTTCTCCTTCTCTGGAGTTGTAAACTTCTCTGCTCTTGCTTTTTCTCAGCACATCTGATCCCTTCCTTCCTTCCTCCCTCCCTGCCTCCCTATCTCCTTTCCTCTCCTTCCTTCCTTTCCTTCCTTCCTTCTTTCTTTCTTCTTTCCTTCCTTCTTTCTTTCCTTCTTTCTTTCTTTCTTTCTTTCTTTCTTTCTTTCTTTCTTTCTTTCTTTCCTTTCTTTTTCTCTTTCTTTCTCTCTTTCTTTTCCTTTCCTTTCCTTTCTCTCTCTCTCTTTTTTTTTTTAAAGTAATCTCTACATCCAAATGGAGCTTGCACTTACCATCCCTGAGATCAAGAGTTGCATGCTCTACTGACTGAGGCAGCCTGGCACCCCTCCTTCTTCTTTCTTAATTGGCCTTCATGGTACCTGTGAGCACATACTGATGCCCCAGTCCTGCCTTTAGAGGGGTCTGGGAGTGAGGACAAACATCTCTATGTCCTAATCCTCATTTCTGGGGAAAAGAAATTAACCAGCCCCACTGGGGTCAAGTTTCTACCTTCATCCAAGGAGTTGCTGGAGTTTTCTTGGTATCAACAGGCCAGTAGGAGCCCACCCTCGTGGGTAGGTAGAAGGTTCTCAAAGAAGAGAAAAAAGGAGGGTGTGCAGTCTCTCAGCTTCACGTTGTCATGTGAAAATGGAAATAATATTGCCAATCTCCTAAGGTTGCAGTACTCCACGTAAAGCACTTAGCATCGTGGCTGATACATGGTAATCTGTGTCACTTGTTGAACAATTGCTCTTATTCAAGGTAAGGTTCTCTGGACTTTGCGGGAGGGTCTCTGATCTGGGATGGGCCTGGATGGGGAAGGATGCTCAGAAGGGACAGGCTGAGGGGGTGTGAGTATGGGGAATGTGTCTCCATTCTTCCTCTATTTGGGGAGAGAGACTTGCAAAAAGCTGAGGACAGGGATGCTCAAATGTTCTTGTTTCAGGAGGCCTGACTCCTGATTCCCAGCTGGAGGGCAAGTCAGCACTACCACGTCATGAGCTTAAGCTCCCAAACTGTGCTTTCATTCATTCTCTCATTTAACCGATGTTAGTTGAATACCTACTGTGTGCCAGGTACTGTTCTGGCTGCTGGAGATATAGCACTGATCCCTCATGGTGTTTGTGTTCTAGTGGGAGAAGACAATACGTAAGATAAGTGTTCTGGGCAAGTGCTAAAGAGAAGAAATAAAATGGGAAAGAGATATGTGAAATGTCAGGTAGGTGGGGTGAGTGTTACCATTTTAAACAGAGGTAGTCAGGGAGGGCCTCACTCAGAGGTGTCTTTTGATTAAAGGCCTTAAAAGAAGTGATAGAGCTAGTCATGTTATGGGATGGGGGAGAGGATCCCAGATAGAGGGAATAGCCTGTGCAAAGGCCCTGAGGTGGGAGTCTGCCTGCTATATTTATACTATAATTAATACTTTAATTAAAGTATTACAGGACCAGATCTTATCGATCATGTAGTTCATAGTAAGGACTTCAGCTTTTACTCTGAGTGAGAGGGAAGCCACTGGAAGGATTGAAGCAGAAGGGTAACATGACCATAATCAACTTTTAACAGAATCACTTTGGAAAAGACTGAGGTCTAGGATTGAAGTAGTGAATCTGGGTAGAGTATTGCTGGGGGAGCTAGAGCTCATATCTTGGCTAGAGTGGTCACAGTAGGAGTGAAAAGAAGTGGTCAGATTCCAGATATATTTTGAAAGTAGCACTGATGGGATTTGCCCAGCTTAACTACTGCTTTGTTCAGCAGTGACAGAAATTCCAGTTCTGGGCCCCCAAACATAGCTTGGCACATGGTCCTTCCTGCCAGCCAATCTGTGCAGTGTGAGTCTCTGCAGACATGTTCATGGGTCACCCCTTTCCATGGAGACCTGAGGCTTAGAGGACCTATCAAGACCTCTAGAGTCACAATCATGGCCCCTGAGATAGAAAGCTCTAAACCCAAGTCCTCAAAGAGTAGGCATGAAGAATTTTTATTGTGGTGGCAACTTTCTTTCTTTAGTGACCTGACAGTGGAGCCCCAAAAGTCTCCTTCCTTCTCGGTTTTGAGATACACATTTAGGGATCCCAGAATTGAGTTTCCAACCCTGGAAACAAATTGCCACTTGAGCAAGACATGGAAGAACTAGTGCCATTCAGAAGTACTGAACTTGAACTCCAAAGGAAATGGGTTTGAGTCCCAGCCCTGTCACTATGGGCCTCAGTCTCTTTATAAGGGGATTCAATTAGATGAGCTCCTTTCAAGCTCTAAAGTCCTGTAAAGTTTGTGCATTTTGTTTATCTGAGATATTTACTTCTCTGGATTTGGCCTCGTTCTTTTAAATTAACCTACTAAAAATCAAGAGAGAAAGGTGAATTACATGTTTTGCGAAAATGGCCTGAAGACAGAGAGGATGTCTTTGAGCTAGATGATGAGGCCCAGACCTGGAAAGCTCATCACCCTTCTGTCAATGGGCCTCACTCAAGAGCCTAAGCTAAAGATGCTCATCTCTGAAGGGTGAAGGAGTGAGTCAGCAGAACTGAGGAGTAAGAGAAAGTGACACCTGCAGAGTTTAGTTTCTTTGTTCCCAGTTGTTTTTATTCTCATGTTTCTTGTGAGTTGTCTTTCAGAAAGCAAACGAAACTTCTCTGTAAGCTCCAGGGCTATATGCATGACATATAGGTGACAAAAGAGTAACTTTTTCTTGCCAAGAAGCAGGACCATCCATTTCTGGGGTGTCATCCTGCCCTCACTAGTTCTGTTGGGGGTCACCAGCATGGTAGGAGGGGCTGTAGAGAAAGAATTTAAGCTCTCCTCACTTTGGACAGGGGGGGAATCTCTGTTTTGTGGCAACATAGGGTCTGCCCGCCTGGGAGCTATTCCTTCAAGGCAGTGATGTGAAAGCCCACATTCTCCCAATGACATTCCTGAACTGGTCAGCTTCACCCTTAACACTATGTTTCCTAAATGACCCCTGAACAAGTGACACTGATTTGCTGGTTACTATATGGAGTTATCAGAGGGGTCACACACTGTACAGTTGGTTTTTCCCAACTGAGACTCAATGACTAAATTGTGGTTAGAATCACAGCTCACTTGGGAATTTTTTGCTTTGGGTACAAAAGCTGCAATGCTAGGCAACAATGAGTTGGGTAAAATGCAAAGCAAGAGCAGTAGAGAATGAGGAAAAGCCAGATTTTCATCAGGGCAAATTTAAGGGATAGGTCTTCCCTTAAGGTCTTCCCTTGCCTTAAACTTTGTGCAGAAATAGGTAATACAGTAGTTCTATTTAACTTCTTTTTCTTGTCCTTGATCTTTATTGTGGACTCTTCCTGCCTGGCTATCAATCGCTGAGAGGCCAGTGGGTCACCAACACTATTACATGCCTATCATCAAGACTCCAAAAGGAAGCCAGACTCATGGTTTCTACTCTTAAGGAACTTGTGTCTAATAGGAGAGGTAAACATGAAGACTAATATCTCGATGATCATTTAACTAAATAGCTGGAGATTACTTTAAGATGTTCAGCCTGGCTGTGCCTAGAATAAGTTAGTTCTTTTCCAGGTCACTGTCCAAACATCCTGTGGATGAGAACCTTTCTTTTGATTTTCTAGCAAGATGCTCTACTTGTTAAAAGAGTTGGCTCAAACTCTTACGGTGGTCTTAGCCTTGTTCAGACCTTTCCTTCTAAATGTCTCTTCTAACACATTCATCTTGCTCTTTGTTCTCATAAATGGGCTTTTACTGGCCAAGTGGGCCTGGTTCCCAACCCAAGAGATAGTGGAGACGTGTCAGAGGATGATAAGAGAGCTGGCTATTTGTCTGGGCCCTTCTTCCTTGGCCCTTGTTCCCAATGATCCTAGGGCATCCCCAAATTCCCATTCCTTACATTTTTATCTTCTATTCTATTCTAGCTTAATATACTTCTACTCAGGGGTGCAAAGGCATTAACTAATCCTGGATCCCTCTAGCTGCCTGAAAGGCACTGAGAGCTGACTTTGCTACTGTCTTCTTGCTCACTTTTCTCTTAGAGGAGCAGCCACAGGTCCCCATAACTCAGATAAGTCAAGGGGTTGGACAGTGAAGACAAGAAAAATGAGCCACACAAAGAAAGTGGGTGGAACTGCCAGGTGACACACTGAGTTGATGTGTGGCCTCCCCAGCAGAGCTCTAGGTTCTGGTTCCCATTCCTGACAGGGCCCCAGAGGTCAGAGGCCAGACTCCAAATGACTATGCAGCAATCCTAGAAGAAACTATATAGAGCTTTAAATGACTGAATGAGGGGCGCCTGGGTGGCTCAGTCAGATAAGCATCCAACTTCGGCTCAGGTCATGATTTCATGGTTCATGGGTTCGAGTCCCACATCGGGCTCTGTGCTGACAGCTAGCTCAGAGCCTGAAGACTGTCTTCGGATTCTGTGTCTCCCTCTCTCTCTGACCCTCCCCTGCTCGTTCTCTCTCTCTCTCTCTCTCTCTCTCTCGCAAAAATAAATAAAACATTAAAAAAAAATAAGTGAATGAGCCAGTGGGAAGGTGAGGGAAGCAACATCAACTTGTTCTGTCAAAATAAGTGCTTTTGGTTAGAAGTCACAGATTTCCCCTTCCTTAAGTGGTATCTGGTAGAATTATTATTTTACTTTTGAAATACTCAATTAAAGGAAAAACAGGTGAAAAGGGAAGACACTGTTTTTAAGCATTTTTTGGTCCAACTCTTTCTCTTAGACTTGGACAAAAGACCCAGGAGGGGAGGCTACGGCTTTTGCAAGGAGATCTCTCCCTGATCCCAGTGGACCAAAACGTGTCCTTTTCCTCCTCAGCATTTCATCAACATTTACTGAGTAACAATGATATGCAAGAATTGGTCGTCCTGCCCAGAATGCCCTTCCTTCTCCTACTTTCCTTTCCAGTCAGGACCAAATGGACAATCATTTATCCTTTAGACCTAAGCTCCCTGAGACTTTTCTCCCTTCATTAAATGATAAGGCTTAAAGTGCAGAATGCCTCAAACAACTCACGTGTGGAGTCACTAATACGTGTTTTCAGATCTTTCTCTAAAAGCCACTTTTGAAGTGGAAGGAAAGGTGGGTAGAGAAAAAGGAAGACAGAAGCTCCTAAAGAGAGTGGAGGAGGGACTATAAGATGGTCCATGGAGGATAGTGGGGAGGCTCAGTGAGGGGAGGCTAAGGGTCTCAGAGATCACTCTAGCCAACTTCTCACGTGCTGAAGATGCTTGAAGGTTAAGCCAGATTATATCCTGGATATTCAGCACCTAATGCCATTTCATTCCCACCTAAGGAAGGATAAAAGTACCAGAGTGGGTTAGGACCGGATACAATCAGGCAGAGAAGATGTGAGAGTCCTCGAGAGTCCAGGGAGAATGGATTGTTCACCCTTCCAGGATAACTTCCCACATCACAGTGGCCAAGAACTTGGCCTTTGGAGTCACATGGCCCAGGTTCACATCTTGGCATTTCTGCTTATTAATTGCATGACCTTAGTAATTTATTTAACCTGAGACTTTTCTGGGTCTCAAATTCCTCATTAATAAACTGGAAGTTGTTTTAATAACAACTACCTCATAACTGGGTTACAAACCCAGTAAGGATTGCAAAACAGAGTTCTGGTGTATAGAAGTCAACAGCTGTTTCCTGTTATAGGATAGGATTATTCTGGAGGGAGGAAAATGGGGAGTGAATAGGTTTAGAATGTTTAGGGGTGGATTGGAGTGCCTGTGCCAAGAAGGACCTAGGGGTTAGCAGAAGGGGTTGGACATAGAGGTATGGTGTGGGGTTCTTAACCTGATTCCTAAGATGCTTTGGGTGGAGGGAATACTCAAAAGTCTCAGTGAAACTCAAGAATACAGTATTTTATTTATAAATAATATGTGGCTAGATAAAGATATGGTCAGAGGGAGTATCTGGACACAGGGTTGGAAACTGGTTGACTCTGCCAACTGG
Organism: Cryptoprocta ferox; assembly: GCA_028646485.1. Classification (NCBI taxonomy): domain Eukaryota; kingdom Metazoa; phylum Chordata; class Mammalia; order Carnivora; family Eupleridae; genus Cryptoprocta; species Cryptoprocta ferox. The sequence continues at coordinate 29,493,254 of CM053560.1, forward strand.
CTGCCTCTGCTCAGGAGTGAGGCTCCTCTGTTCTCTCCCTACTCAGAGTGTGGTCCACACACTGGCTAAGTAGCATCGCCTGCAATCTTGTTAGAAAGGCAGAATTTTGGGCCCTGCTCCAGACCTACTGAATCAGAATCTGCATTTCAGCAAGATCCCCAGGTGATTTGTGGGGACATTACAGCATGAGAAGCGCTAGTGTTTACAATCACCCCCATTTCGGTCCCAGGCTGTCCACGGGGGGATATGTGAGCTGCTGGGATTTTTAAACTCTTTGTGACAGGATGTGATGCTAAGAACCAGATTACATTTTATAATTCTTTTATGTTTATTTATTTTTGAGAGAGAGACGACAGAGAGCAAGCAAGGGAGGGGCAGAGAGAGAAGGAGACCCAGAATCGGAAGCAGCTCCAAGCTCTCAGCTGTCAGCACAGAGCCCAATGCGGGGCTCAAAGCCACCAATTGCAAGATCATGACCTGAGCCGAAGTCGGACACTTAACTGACTGAGCCACCCAGGCACCCCGAACCAGATTACGTTTTAAATTTAAATTAATTTTGTCCTTTAGTGGGTTCATCTTTAAATAAAGTCCTTCTGTATAGACCAATAGCAAGAGGGAAGCATACCACCAATATGCCTTGACATATCGAACATTCCTGCCTTGGCATATATACACAAGTTAACATCAGCAATATTCAGTATGAGCTTTTTTAAAAATCACAAGACATAATTTCTCTATTAGTGGATTCACTAGACATTCCCTAATGAACAATTTCTATTAATAGTCTTATTTAAAATTCACCTATTGCCACCTGCCAGGGAATGCAGGAAATCAATTCAGTCCACCGCCAGCACCCCTGAAGGGAAACCTTGAGGTCTCTGTGCAGTAAATCCCTGAAGGACCAAAGGCCAGGCGGGCAGTGCTCTTGCTGTATCCATCATGGTTCCTAGGACACATCCATGCTCTGTGCCTCAGTTTCTCACCTGCAAAATGATCATCGTGATTAACAAAGAGAGCTCATCAAACAGCTCTCAGCTCCCTTCTTCCTTTTTCTGGATCTCAGGATATGATTCAACTAAGACCTCGGGTTCTTTTAACTAGAAGCTGGTTTAAAGCCAAGCAGGAGCAAGATGAGACCCAGGCCAGGACAGCAGGGCTTAATAGCTCAAAAGTAGCTGTGTCACGAGGAGTGGAAGGGAAGCTAAGGAATTTTGCCCTTCTGTAAGCTCAGGGTCAGCTCTGATGGTACCTCAGAGCCCTGAGTTACCTTGAAGTTTACACAGTCTGGTCCATTGGCGATGAAGTGTCAGTACCCTGCTTACACCAAATTAATTATGTGCCAAATGGGGGCACTGGCAATACCTTTTTAATCTCTTCATTCACTTACCATAGAAATTTCCATCAAGTGTCACTCTACCTTGCCTGATGGGCAGACACCCCAGAATCTTTATTTCTACCCCTCTGTGTTCTCTCGGGCTTTACAACAACAGCAACAACTACTACTACTACGACAGTGATAACAACAAACAAACAAACAGAAACCCTTTCCAATCTTTGATTAACATTCTTATTAATTCAAGCCCTGAGGTCTCCCCCCTGGGAGGTCTTTTCCTCTCTCCATTTCAGCGTTCTCAGCTATGCATGTGATCTCAGACCTTCCTCTGCAGCCCTGCCCCCTCCCAGGACACATCCCACTAGAATGTCCTATTGCCACCTCCCTCTTTCAGTGTATTCCAAGCAGAACACAGTCCTCTCCACCAACATGGATTATCTCCCAGTGCCTCCTTTTGGCCAGTGCTTCCACAATGCTTTCCATCTCCTAAGCTTGAGAATTGAAGGGAGGTTTCGAGTTTAGTACTGCTGCACTCTCTGTCTTTGTTCTAGTTTTATTTTGGATTAAGGACAGAAGAGATGGCTTGAAGTTGGGGAAATCAGCAGATATGGGTGTGATGGAATCAAGATGAAAATGCTCACCATAAGCTATAGAGGAAAGACTGAAATCAATGTGATGAAATTTAATAGGAATAAAATTGTGCATTAAGATAAAAATACAATGTTACAGTACTGTATTATTCCATTTACATGAATTCCAAAAACAAGTTTTGTTTTAGCAAAACTTATCTCTGGGGCTAGGAATGAGAACTGTGGTCACCTTTAGGGTTTCAGGATGGAAACTGATGGGAAAGAGACATGAGAGAACTCTGCAGGGTAAAGGCAATGTTTTATATTATGAGTGTTGTGTTGATTACAGAAGTGTATTCATTTTTAGGACTTATCCATTGACACTTGAGATCTGTGCATTTTATAGGACAGAATTATAACTAAATAATAAATACTTTATTTTATTTTAAGTTTTTATGTATCTATTTTGAGACAGAGAGAGCATGAGGGAGAGAGAGGGAGAGAGAGAGAATACCAAGCAGGCTCCACACTGCCAGCACAGAACCTGATGTGGGGCTCAAACTCAAGAACCATGAAATCATGACCTGAGCAAAAGCCAGACATTTAACCGACTGAGCCACTCAGGCACCCCAATAAAAAGATGTTTAACATCAGTGGTATAAGTAGAAGATGGGACCACATGTATACTATAAGCCGGCTGTGAAATGATCTGATAAAAAAGCTGGGCACCTTTGCAGTCCAGATGTAGAGAGACAATGAAGTCTCCTGTTTTTTGTGCTGGTCAGTATGGTTCTGTGTGTCACATTTTAAGAGGAACATGAATAGACTGGAAAGCAAGAGCCAGAACTAGAAAACCTGTGAGGAAAGAATAGCTGAAGGAGTTGGAACACACAGACCAGAAAATAGAAGATTTTAAAGAAAGTCCAGATAGGTGAATGCCATGTTGGAGAGGAGACTGGTTGGCTCTGAAGAGGGCCAAAGGCAGGTCATGGATGGAAGCTGTTGGAAGATAAGTTCTAACTCAATTTAAGAAGGTAGATTCTAACACATATTACTACCTAAAATGGAATTGGGTATCTTCGATATAGGACTTCTTTTCGAGTACTCAGGCAGAGAGCCACCTGTTGGGGATATCATAGCTTCCAGTGTAGAGTGCTATGGTTTCCTGAGTATGTGCCGTGTGCCAGGCCCTCTGCTAAATCTAGAGACAAGATTAAGAATAATAATTTTCGGGGCACCTGGGTGGCTCAGTCGGTTAAGCGTCTGACTTCGGCTCAGGTCATGATCTCGTGGTTTGTGGTTTGAGCCGTGCATTGGGTTCTGTGCTGACAGCTCAGAGCCTGGAGCCTGTTTCAGATTCTGTGTCTCCCTCTCTCTGCCTCTCCCCTGCTCGCACTGTCTCTCTCTGTCTCAAAAATAAATAAACATTAAAATAAAAAAAGAAGAAGATTTTTCTTCTTATTTTTCCTATTCTCCTCCTCCTCTTTTCTATTATTATTATTATTATCATTGTTATTATTAAATGATTAGTTAATACTAAACAGTGCTTAATTTGTACCAGATACCATCCAAAACAGTTTACATACATTCAATATTCACAACCATATGAAGATGGTACTATTGTTATCCCTACTTTCAGAAATGAGACACACAACTAATCAGTGTTCAAGTCTGAAACTGAACTCTGACTTGGTCCACATTACAAAGGGTGTATGAGCTTGGGTGGGCCTAGAAGTAGAGGCCTAGAAGAGGAGGCCCTGCGTCCTCCTCTCCCCTGCCTTTCTCTCCCCTTCAGTGCTGTGATCCTTGTTCCTCTGCCTTGATTCAGTGACAGTGGCTAGAGAAGAGCCTAGGGATGGGGACATAGAAACCTCACAGAGAAGTATGAGGTTTAAAATAACAAGGAAGTTTAATCTGGTGACTGTTCAGTATCCATAGGATATTCCTTGAAGCTCTAGGATTTTGCTGTCCAATATGGTAGCCACTAGTCACATGCAACCATTGAGCAATTGACATGTGGCCAGTCCAAATGGAGATGTGCTGTCTGTGTAAATTACACACTGGATTATGAAAAAAGAATGTAAATTATATCATTAATAATTTCTATATTTGTTATATCCATAATGGTAATATTTTAGATGTATTATTATAATAGTTTTGAGATATAATTCACTCATGTAAAATGTACACATCAATGACTTTTAGTATATTCACAGGTATCTATTACCACAGTCAATTTTAGAACATTTCTATGACATTTCAGCATGAAACCCTGCATCCCTTAGCCATCAGTCCCAATCTTCCCACCACTATCCCCAATTCCCTGGCTTTAATCCACTTTCTGTCTCTAGATTTGCCTCTTCTGGAAATTTCATACAAATGGGATCCTATAATATGTGGTACTTTGTGACCAGCTTCTTTCACTTAGCATAATGTTCTCAGGGTTAATCCATGTTGTAGCATGTATTAGTCTAATTTGGTTCTATTGGATATACCACATTTTATGTATCCATGCATCAGCTGATGAACATTTGGATTGTACCCAATTTTTAGCTATTATGAATAAATACTGCTATGAACATCACTGTGTAAGTTTTTGTGTGGACGTATGTATTCAGTTCTCTTGGGTATATATCCAGGAGTGGAATTGCTAGGTCATAGGGTAACACTGTGGTCAGCCATTAAGAGATACTACCAGACTGTTTTCCACAGCAGCTACACTATATATATTACCAATGGCAGTACATGAGTGTTCCAATTTCTCTACATCCTCACCAATACTTGCTCTCTGTCTTTTTTGATAACAGCCATCCTAGTGGGTAGGAAGTGATATCTTGTCATGATTCTGATCTGCATTTCTCTAGTGGCTAATGATGTTGAGTAGGTGTCAATGTGCTTAGTGGCCATTTGTAGATTTCCTTTAGAGAAATGTCTATTCAGATGTTCTGTCCTTTTTAAAATTGGGCTATTTCTTTTTATTATTGATTTGTAAGAGTTCTTTCTATATTCTTAATTACAAATATCAGATATATGATTGCCAAAGATGGAAGAGTCTCTCCCATTCTGTGAGTGGTCATTTGGCTTGATGGTGTCCTTTGAAGCACAAAAGTTTTTAATTTTGATAGATAAAAGTTCACTTTATCTGTTTTTTTTTTTTTTTATTGTTTGTGCTTTTGGTTTCATGTCCAGGAAAACATCACCTAATCACAGATCATAAAGATTTACACCTACATTCTCTTCTAAGAGTTTTTAAGTTGTAGCACTTGAATTTAGGTCTTTAATCCATTTGAGTAAATTTTTTGTGTGTATAATGTAAGGTAGGGATCCAGCTTCATTCTTTGGCATGTGGCTTGTGACTTGCCTCAGCATCATTTGTTGAAAAGACTCTTTTTTCCTCAGTTGAAATATCTTAGTTTCTGTGTTGAAAATCAATCTGCCATAAATGTGAAGGCTTTTTTCTGGACTATCATTTCTATTCCATCAATCTCTTGTCTACCTTTATGCTAGCACCACACAGTCTTGATTACTGTAGTTTTGTTGTAAGTTTTAAAATTTGGAATTGTGGGTCTCCCAACTTTGCTCTTCTTTTTTAAGATTGTTTTGGCTCTTCTGGGTCCCTTGAATTTCCATATGAAGCTTAAAATCAGTTTGTAGATTTCTGCAAAGAGTTCACTTTGGGTAGTGATAAAGATTATGTTGAATCTATAGATTAGTTTGGGAAGTATTAACATATTAACATCTTAACTATATGAAATCTTCCAACTCATGAACATGGGCTATCTTTCCATTTATTTAAGTCCTCTTTAATTTCTTTCAATAATGTTTTGTGGTCTTCAGAGTTTAAGCTTTGTGCTTCTTTTGTTAAATTTATTCCTGAGTATTTTATTCTTTCTGGTTATTTTCTTAACTTTATTTTTATTTAGGGTATATTATTAAAAGTATTTTTTCTGTTTACATTTACCTTTTTAAGTGTGGCTTCTAGACAATTTAAAATTACATAGGTGGCACACATTTTATTTCAAAGAGTGCTGTTCTAGAATAAAGAGGCTGAGATTAGAGAAAACAAAGGAACATGAAACATGACTCTGGGGGTACATTTGTGAAACTGGGTGTAGAATTTTTGCCTATTATGGAAATCACAAGTCTGGAAGAGCTTCTGGTTGCATGTTCAGAAACAACACGTGTGGCCACTTGTCCCTGTTCTACACAGAGGGAATTTAATCAGCTATCACCTGCAAGGTCTTCTGTGACTTCTCAGCCCATGGGTCCACGCAGGTGGTAAAAGTGACATTGCCTGAGCCCAGGCTTGAAAAACCAGGAAAAGGGTAAGAGAAGATAGCTCGTGATGACTGTCTCAAAACCCTTCATATTATATCCAAGAAAAGGAGCACTAGAGCCTTGCCATTGACCCCGAAGTGTACTCATCTCTCACCAGTTCTCCTCTACCAGTTGGTACCCATTAAGGAAAATCTTCACGGATCCTCCAGGATCAGTATAGATGCCCCTTCCATGTATGCCCTTGGTGTTTATTACCTTTATTTCACAGATTTGAAGTTGCCTGTTTGTTTTTCTTTCTTCTCTACAGATTTTAAGCTTCTCAAGCAGAGAACATACCTTGTTAATCATTGAACCACTAAAATGAAGTGACTGGAATGATAACTATTGAGTGAGGGAAGGGATGAATGAATGTGTACTCTGTTCCTTGTTTCTCTAGAAGAGAAAGACTTTTTTTTAAAGTTTATTTAAACGTTTAAAAGTTTTTTTAAGTTGTATTTTTATTTTAAGTTTATTTATTTTGAGGGGGGAAGGGGCAGAAGGAGAGGGAGAGAATCCCAAGCAGGCTCCATGCTGCCAGTGCAGAGACTGACGTGGGGCTCAATCTCATGAACCATAAGATTATGACCTGAGTCGAAATCAAGAGTCAGAGGCTTTACCCACTGAGCCACCCAGGCACATCCTCTCCCCCCCACCCCCCGCCCCGAGGAGAATAATTTTACAGCATTGCTTTCTTTCTTTTCTTTTCTTTTCTTTTTTTTTTTAAGATAGGTGCTGTCTATGTAAGTGTATTTTGGTTCAGTGGACAGAATATTAAATTTATTGTCAGAAAACCGACCGGGTTCCAGTTCTGGCTTTGTTACTGACTAGCTGTGTGACCTTGAATAGTCACCTGCCTTCTCTGGACTTGATCCCTCGGCTGTCAGATGAAAGGTTAAACTCGTGAGATTAACATTCTTCCCAGCCCTAATATTCTGAGAGATGTTGAAAACAGGGCAAACTGGCTTTCAACTGCAGGCTTGCTTCCAAACAAGCAATTCAGTTGAACAGCTGAGATTCCCCAACCTTTTGCAGGGGCCTCTGCCTCCTCCCCCTCCTCCATGTCTTAGCAAATATTAATAGCCAAGGGCCTCACTGAGTGTGGTTTTTAATAGAATCCAATTTCAGTCCATTTAGAGTGGGACTTTTCATGCTGACTTGGTAATTTGAACTCTGTCATGCCTGATGGGCCGAATGCATTTTCCCTGTCTGTGCAGCCTGCCCAGGGCCGGGTGGGGGGAGGGGGAGGGCATGTAGGTAAAGATGCAGGGGCACCTTCACCAGAGCAGCTGCAGATCAGCTACTTCCGCCTCACAGCCGCTTTTGTCTCTCCTGCCCCGAGGCATGTGAGTAAGATCCCAGGGCATTGGAAGAAAACAGGCAAGAACTACTCTGTTTCCAGATGGTCGCCATCCCCTCACAGCCCAGAAGTGACTAGCCTCTGGGTGGAACCACAGGGAGAAAATTGGATCCATCTCTGGATGTGACTGGAAGATACTCGATTCTGAAAACCAGCAGAATTATTCCAACTGATTGCTGTGGAGTCGCTGATATTTTGGGAGAGGGCACGTGAGAACGTATGTGGCTTCCTCTGCCCTCCCCCTGGACCCCCACCTTCTGCCCCAACCAAGGACTTGTCCTATTTAATTAGAGAGTAATCCTAGGGCCTACTGGAAGTTCCTTCCTTCTAGAGTGCAGGGTGGGAGAATGGAGAATAAACATACAAGTATTAGCCGTACCATAACTGAGGAAACTGGGTCTCATGAGGTAGAGGGAAGGAAATTAATGTTTATTCCAAGCGTACCCTGTTCCGGTCACTGAGCTAGGAGACACTTATTTCTTAATCCTACTGATAACCTTTTAAGGGATATAAAATTATCCCCATATATAGGGGAGGAAAATGAGGATCAGAAAAGTCAAGCAACTGCCCCAAGGTCACACAGCTAGTGGATGTCAAAACTGGCATTCAAACAAAGCTCCATGTGCCCGCTACAGGAGATCACGTGGTTGGAAATGGTGGAGCTGGGTGCTCTGATTTGTCTGCTGGTCTACCTTGCAGCCCTCCTTCACCTGGCTGGTCATTAGAAGCACTTCAGGACATTTAAAAAAAAGTACTATAGTATCCTGAGTATTATCCCCAGGAGCCTGACTCAATGGGTCTAAGGCAGAGGCTGAGATTATGTATTTTTAAAAAGCTACTTCAAGTGGTTCTGATGTTTTGGAAAGCACAGCACTGGAACATGTGGCTTCTCCTCCATCCTGAGCCTCCAACAGTTCCTCAGTTCTCAGAAGCACAGATCCAGTCCAGGCCTGCCTTTACCCCAGGTAACATTTGCCACTGAACCCATTCATTCCAGGTTCAGGGCTTAGTATTTATCGAGCGCTTACTGTGTGCCAGGCATTGTGCTCAGCATTCTGGCTGCAAAGATGAATAAACCATAGCACCTGCCTTGAGGAACATCCAGGGCGTGGGCGAGACAAACATCAGTAGGAAGTTCCAATTCCTTGTAGCAAATGCCAGGCACAGGTAGGCTCATGCTGCTTTAGAAGTACAGACCACGGGGTCAAGGAAAGCTCTGGAGCATTGGTGATGCTTTGGTCGAGTCCTGTAAGAGTTGGCAAGGCAAAGAGGGGATTGGAGGACCGAGGCATGGCCAATTGGACGTAAGGAACAGCATGGAAAGGCCCAGACACCCAAAGTGGTGAGGTGGGGGAATCACAAGGAGCTATGCGACAGTGGAATGTGGGATACCTTTGGAAGAGGACCAGAAGGGGAGCCTGGAAGAGTCAGTGGGAGAAATTACACGGGGAACCTTGTGTCCGATGCTAAAGATTTTTAAGCTGTGGAATGACATAATCAGATGGTGTTCTAGAAGGGGAATTCTCACAGAAACGACAGGGTGGACCGCAGGCAGAAGGAGGTGGCAACAGAGAAACAAATTAGTTGCAGAATTAAGAATTTATGTGTGTCAAAAAGCACCATAAACAAAATTTGAAAGCAAAGCACTTGGAAAGCCTATTTGCCATGTTTCTTGACAAAAATAATGCTCTTAATAAAATTACATATTGGTAATAATGATAAACATAGCAATATCAAATAAATAGAAAATGCACAAAGAAACAAGTACAAATGGTTAGTAGGCATATGAAGATGTTATTCACTAATAATTGAAGAAGCGTGAGTTCAAATAACATTGACATACTATTATTTTCCTACTGAACTGGGAAAGGTTTGATAAGACAATACCCACTAAGAGTGAGGGTGTGGGGAACAGGGCACCCTCAAGCCTGCAAATAGGGGAGTGCAAAGTTTAGTACAAACTTCCTGGAGGGCAGTTGGCAACATATAACAAAATTCTTTAAGATGGTCAAGCAGTTTCCTTCTTGGATTTTATCCCAAGGAAATGGTTAACGGTGTGTGCAAAATTTAGCTACGAGAATGTCTACTGCAACATTATTTACAATCAAGGTTGAGAACAAATGAAATAATCGCTATTAGGAGATTGGTTACCAAATGAGAGCCCATCCACATAATGAGGATGCTGTGGGAAAAGTTTGAGAGACACGCAAAAAATGTTCTGTTCATGATATAGGAAGTGAAGGAGCACAGGGTGCAAAAAAGTGTGTCTGATAGCTACTATTTGTGTGTGACAAAAGAATATATACACATATATTTGAAAATGTGTAAGTGTTTTTGGAAGGATATACAGTACAAGTAATTGGAGGGAAACTAGATGCTGGCAGACAGGGTGGAAAGGAGATTTATTTCTTAGTGTAGAGCTTTCTGTCCTTTTTGAATTTTGTATCTGTGCATGTATTACATATTCTGAAATAGAAATACACATTTTGAAAAGTAAGTTACTAAAGAATATATACAGTGTACTCCAGTTTTTGTTTAAAAAAAGATCCTGTGTGTGCATGTGTACATTTACACCAAAAAGAACTGAAGATAAGTCCAAAAGGATAGCAACGTTTGTCTCAGGTGCTAGGATGACAGGTTTGTCTTTCCCCCCACCTAAAATTTCTACAATACACACGCGAGGCTTCCTAGCAATAACAAGAAAAGTACAATCCCCATCCCCCCAAAGAGTCTATCACAAAAGTCCAAGCAGGAGCTGACAAGGCAGGTCAGATCCAAGATTAGTGCTCCAGGTCTAGTTCAGGGACATCTGCAAACAAAGCATGTGATCACAGTCCCTGTTTTGGGGAGGGATGGGAGAAAGAAGCTGAAGAAGGTCTGCTAAGGTGAAAAGATCTGCTTTTGCTTACTAGTTCTCTTAAGTCTCTGTTGGACAAGCGCACAGCAAATTCAATCCCTCCGCCCCAAACATCAAACAACACCCCCAAGGCAACTTTTTACTTTGGGATCACTTAGCTTTGGGTCACAGTGAATGGACTCCAGTAAGCACGTGTGTGGGTATCACCAGACAAGCAGACACCTGTACACTTGTTCTGTGAGGTTGCGCCAGGTTGTCCTCACCTGGTTCTGGTTTTCGACCTTGCTCTGATCCCCACCTGTCCAGCCCTGCCCCAACTTAACTCGAGGCAAGACGCTCTCTCCTGCTCCATGTTGGGGGCAGTTAGTCCAAGTCCTTCCTGCTGGCACGAAGGAGGAAAGGATGGCCATGCTGGTAGGAACTGGTTCTGCGGTCCACCTCTGACCTCATCCTCAACCTTCAGACCCTGACAAGCAGTTTGCCAACTCACAAGCCTTCTGTGCTGGAGGCTTGCGAACAGGGGAGTTTTACACACGTGCCTATGTTGCGTATGCCTCGGGATGGCTCTGAGTCCGGAACATGTGAAACCATCCTGGAAGAGGAGGGCAGAGGCAAGGATATGGTAGGCGTGGGGGAGAATGTGCCAGCTTCTCCTCTTCCCCGGAGGTGAGCTACAGGCAAGCAACTGCGAACCCCTAGAGATTCTTAGCACCTTCTCGAACCCCCACCAGAAGTCTTTCAGGAGCTGTGTGTGAATATAACCTGGGCTGCTGCCTTCTGGGCCCCTCAGCAGTGATTGGATCCTGGCATGGTGGAGCCTCTGATTACACAAAGAACCCATAATTAACTTTGTGTTTCCTTTCAATCTCTACCTATAATTGTGAATCTTCCCCAATGCTGGGGGAATGCTAGGTGGGTTCGGGTGTGCGCCGACATCAGAAAATAGAATGAACAATACACGGAAATAACTGCTAGGTCTCAGCTGTCTTTTCCTGGCCCGTCACTGCCCTGACCACTAGGGAGTCTAGTGTTAAGGACCTTTTTTTAACCTTGAGCTAAATACAAGAGGCAGCCCACTATACCATTGGCAGAGTCAAGGCTTTGCAACTTGATACACACAGTCCTGCTCTCAAATGGTTATAACCACTCAATAAAATAGTTTGTAGAGCAGCTACTACCAGCTATAGAGTCATTAATAGCTAAAGCTCTGGAGTCAGACAGACCTGGTTCAAATCCTAGCTCTGCCACTTGAGGCCATGTAACCTTGGGATAGTTACCTTGTCTGGTTTTCAGTTTCCTTATCCACCTAATGGAAATAGTATCTCATGGGGTAATTCCATGAAAGAAATGAGATTATACATGGAAGGATCTGAGGATAGTGAATTTAATAAATGCTAACTATTAACATTATTGCATCTGTATATATTTTAATTTGTACAATATCGTCTCACTAATCACACAAAAAATACACGAAAGTGCTTTGAAAAATTTAAAGCATCATATAAATTAAAGGTGTCATTGGTGATCATCTCATATGAGTATTCCTCAACTCTTCACCTCCTTAAGGACCGGGCGGGACTGCGTCCTATGTCCCACAGCGTATTGCACGACGATAGGTAAACGATAAGCCCTCAGTAAATGTTTCTTATTTGACTGAAGCAACATGGCATAGCGTAAAGAGCATAGGTATCAGGAGACTAGGCTGGGATAAAATTAGTTTAAGGCAGGAGAGCCAGTCTGCAGTCATAATTTATTCATTCAACAAATATTTGTTGAACACATTCTATGTGCTAGATATTGAGTCCAGATAATTTCATCAAAAGGAGGCCATGCAAGTTCCCGCAAAGCCAAGTCCCTGGGCAGTCTCCGCGACACCAGCCCACTCTACCGCACAAAGGTGGCAGCCAACATTGTTTACCACCGGACAAACGGCCCATTGCTGTGGGGGAAGTCCCGTGCTGCCTGGCTGGAAGTAGCTCTGACTGAGAGTTGGGGGAGGGAGTGACAGGGAGAGAGTGGGCTACTTCCAACAGAAATGACAGGAACTGCTGCCTGTTCATTTATTTTTATTTACACTCAGTCCACAGTTCAGTTCCCCCAGTCTGCACAATGTTCCTTCCCCTAGACGTCAGCTCCCCTCCCCTCCCCTCCATCACCTAGGCGGTCAGCCCCGGGCCCACTTCATCCTACCCTCTGCTGTCACAGCTGCCTGCTGGGTGGGAGTATGGCAGAATGGTATGTGTGGTCACCAGAGGGCACTGAGAGTGGGCTTCAGTGGCATGTGAAACCTGGCAGAGTCTCAGATCCCCAAGGGGGAGAGAAGAAAGCCAAGACAACAGGGGAGGGAGGGAGGCAGGAGCTGAGGTTACTGGGGGTCGGGGTGGGGAATCCAGTGTACAAATTCACGGTCTGTTGGCTTCACCAATGCTTCTGGTGTTTGTCTCATCCCTGGATTCGACACGGTTGCCTTGAGATGCTCTGATGTGTCAGGAAAGTGTGGAGGGGGCCAGCCCGTGGGCTCAGTGCCTGCTGCCTCTGGGACGGCACACCTACCAGGCTCTGCCTCCGTCAGAAGCACCGGCCAAAGTCAAAGCTGCAACAGCATTCCCGGGCCCTAAGAGTCCTCTCCAGCTGTCCCCGAAGAAGTGAGGTCCCTCTCAGTAGCTGACCTACTGAGAATGGGAATCTCCATTTCGGGTAACCGACCAGATTCCCAATCTCCATGTCTCCTTCTCTTCACACCCGGAGCAGACGGATTGTTGAGGGGCATCAGGAGGAAGAAGGGGGAGCTGGAAGAAGTGGGGAGAAGGGAACGAAACCCAGGAGGGGCTCTTCACCGGGGGCCGCCTGGAAGTCCCGGGTCTGGCGCAGGTGCAGCTCTAGGGAGGTGTTCTGGTTACATGGCTTCCTTCTCTCTCTGGGAACACCTGCTGAGTTTCATCTCCGTCAGCTGGATATACCGGATCACGTTGGTGTCTGTGAGGACAGAGACACTCCTTAGGGAAAGCGTGGTGGGGGGAAACTGTGGGGTCTACACAGAATCAGGTCAAAGCTGTGTCTGCAGATCATGGAGCCTGAGGGGGTGGCCAGGAGTGCGCCCTCCTCTGCACTGCCCCTAAAATGTGGACGGGTCATGGGGTCCCAGAGGTCAGACGGGAAGGAGATGAGAGCAGGGGACTCCCTCCACTTACTCCTAGGGTAGCAGCATATCCTGGTGCTGATTCAACACAGCTGGTAGAGACTCTGGCGTTTACCTTGGGCAAGTTACCAACTTCTCTGAGCCTCATGTCTCATCTGCAGGAAACAGCCTCTATTTTTGAATGCCTACTTTGTGCCACGCTTGCTCCCTTCTTTATCTATTTAACCCTCATTACAATCATCCCAAGTATGTGGCATCATCCTCCCTGTGATCAAAGGGAGAGCTGAGCCCTGGAGAGATTTAGATGCCCAAGGAGACACATGGTGAGTGGTGCGTCTGACTCCGCAGCCTGCCTCCCCCGGGGATCATAGTACCTTCTTCATAAAATTGCTGTGAGGACCAAAATAGATCAGTCTAAAAGTGCTTCATCCGATGAGCGATAAATATTATCTGAATGTAAATCTTTTTAATTGAAGAGTTTAAAATGACTCTGCTTCATTGTCTTATATTTGTCCTTTAAGTAAGGTCAGGCACCACCTCACCACAAACGGGGCATTTCTCCCCCATTCTAGGCATCGAATTAGTGAACAGGGCACTGCACAGAACAGTCACCTAGCTCTGGGCACACCGCAAGACAAGGGCTTCACGGCTGCCTGGGAATGAAGTAGTCATCTACTACTCAAAAATGCCAGTTGTAGCATCTAGAACAGTGCTGGCATATAGAGGTGTTCAAGAAAATTCTGCAAAATGAGTCCGGTTCTTAGTCCTCAAGTCTACCTTAGTCTACAGTATAGAACACAATTTATATATAGAAAACAAATCAACAACACATAAAAATAAAGATATGTGTGTTCTTTAAAAATATGGAAAAAATATATATTTGGATATTGGCAAATTGGTCCTGATGTTCTTAAATTAAGTCTTCTTGGAAGGAGAATTGCATTAAAAAAAAAATTAGCCATGTGAACAACAATGGCAACACCAAGTCAAACTCAAGGCAAACATGGTAATGCCATGTTACCTCCTCAGAGAGGCTCTTCCTGACGACCTGGCCTAAAACAGCACCCCCTTTACTCCTGATTCTTTTACTCTGCTTTATTTTCTTTCTAGCACTTACCACTACCAAATATTACATTCTCTATCTGTCCATTTGTTTACTGTCCATCTTCCTCTGTTATACCATAAACTCCTTGAAGGTAGCAGCTTCCTTTTCTTCACTGCTATCTACCCAGCACCTCAAATACTCCCTGACCCATTGGACCTGCTCAATAAATATCTGTCAAATGAATGAATGGCTGAGCTGGTGGATATGAATTTACGTGAATGGTCCAGGTAATGCAGGTTCCAAGAAATGGCACCTGACCAGAGAAGTCAGAGCACGCTTCCTAGAAGATGCTGAGCTTAGCGCCAAAAGCATTCATTCGTATTCTGTCTCGCCAACTGGAGTGTGAGATCCTCACAAGGTGGGAATACACCTTCTCATCCAGATCCTTGGGGCCCAGCACAAACAGTGGCACATACTAAAAATTCAATATGTACTTATTGAGTAAGTGAAGAGAGCTGGATCCTGGGTTGGGAAAAAAAAAAACAAAGAATTCCATATTCTATTTGAAAGAAGTGCCCAGGCTCCCTGGAACCCAGACCCCAGGCAAATGCATGGACTGTTTACTCTCTTCATTTCAAGTCCTAACCCACACTGGGCTCTGCCAGCCACGAAAGCTGAGCACCACCATAGAAGGCCAGGAGCTGCCAGAGGGGCTGACGGTAAGAGACCAGCAATTGCTGCCTTCCTTACCTGTTGGCTGTCGGGTCCTTGCTTCTTTCAGGTAGTAGAGTGCTTTGTCATAGTCTCCAAGGTGGTAGAAGGCCACACCAGACCGGTAAAGGGCCTTGAAGTTCTCTCCTTCCTTCTTCAGGACTTTGAGGCAATACTCTTTGACCCGCTCATAGTTTACCAGCTCGGCCTGGAGCAGGCAGGCTACGGAGGAAGGGAAGAAGGAAGGAAAATGCTATCAACACAGCAGACTCTGAATGTCTCTCTTTGGCTCTTTCTCCCCGCCCAGAAAAGGTTTAGGAGTGTTGGGGCTTTACGCTGGGGTGTATGCCATGGGATTTGTCATCAAATAATCCCGGGTCCTCAGACCCAGTTTCATGACCAGCAAGTTGTGTGACCTTGCATGGGTTACTTGGCCTTGTATTATGGGTTGAATTGTGTCCCCTCCAAAAAGATATGTTGGAGTCCTAACTCCCAGGACATCAGAATGTGACGTTATTTGGAAATGGGATCTTTATAAAAAAGGTAATCAAGTTAAAGTAAGGTCACTGGAATGGGTCCTAATCCAATATGACTGGCGACTTAATAAAAAAACACACTAGAGATTGAATGTCTATGTTCCCCGAAAAATTCGTATGTTCAAAACCAGTCCCCGGCATGATATTTGGAGGTGGGGTGTTTGGGGGGTGGCTAGGTCATGAGGGTAGAACCCTCATGACTGGGATTAGTGCTCTTATAAGAGTCCTTAGAGAGCTCCCTTGCCCCTTCTGCCATGTGGGGACACAGCAAGAAGACGGCCGTCTGTGAACTAGGAAGCAGACCCTCACCAGACACCACATCTACTACCTTGATCTTGGACTTCCCAGCCTTCGGAACTGTGAGGAATAAATTGTGTTGTTCGAGCCACCTACTCTATCCTATTGTTATAGCAGCCTAAACACACTAATACGAGGGGAGGTTTGGACACAGAGATAGAAGCAGACAGAAGTCAGATGACGTGAAGCGACACAGGGCAAACATGGCCATCTATGAGACAAGGAGTGCTTGAGGCCACCAGAAGTTAGGAGAGAAGCATGGGGCAGATTCTCCCTCATAGCCCTCACCTCGATCCAGAACTATGACACAATAAATTTCCATTGTTCAAACCACCAGTTTATGAGACTTTTGTTGCAGCAGCCCTAGGAATAAGCTACAAGAGGCAATAACAATACTAACTGTGACTAATACTTGTCCGGTGCTCACCTTGTGCAAAACGCTTGCGTCACTGCTTGTGTTCCCTGACGCAATCCTCAGAATACCACGAGGTAGGTCCTACTATTATTCCCATTTTACAGATGAGGAAGCTGAGGCCCAGAAAGATCAGGCCATTTCCCAAGGTCACACAACATGAAAGAGACAAGGCTAAGATTTAAATCCAAGCAGTGAAGCTCCAGAGCCCAAGTTCTCTATTGAGCTGTTGAGGGGATTTTATAAAATAATGGCCATAAAGTATTTAACACAGGGCTTGGCACACAAAGTACCCAGAGTGTTATTTAATATTATTACAATTCTTTTCAACCCTGCATCCCTTCCAGGACAATTGCCTCTGACTTTCCTCAAGTTCTCTTTCATACAAGTTTGTCTTTGCAGTTCCTGGGAGCAGGGGCCTTCTGATGGGCCAGTGTCCAGCTAGTACAGAGCACACCTCTGGACCTGCAAGGCCCATGTCCCTGCTGAGGCTGGCAAGTACCCATGGTGGGACCCATTCCTATTCTCTATCAGCCATCTCTGAGTAAACCGTCTCTCCTTGAAGCTTTCTCTCACCAGTAATCAGCCACAGGGCCAGGGTCGGGGTCAGGAAGCTCATGAGAACCTGGAGAGTGATGCCCTCTTTCCTTGCGTGCCCAGTGGCCTCCTTGCCTCACCCTACTCCCCACCCTGCTGAGCTACCTCTCCCTCCGTGCGGTCACTCAAATGTTTAGCAGGCACTGAGCAAAGATTGTCTTATACATGATGGGGGGATTACCAAAAAATGGGGAGGGGGGCAGGGAAAGGCACCTGTCTGCTTCTTTGAAGTGAGTAAAAACAGAATAAAAAGAGACGTAGGGAAACAAAAGTGCCTTCCGCCAAGACCAGAGGGTGGGAAGAGAAGACTGACCTCCACTCACTGTGCTCCCATTTCTCCTACACGGGAGGAACCGTTCTCGCTTTGGGATGGAGGCAAGTCCCTGATTTAAATGCTCAGGGGTCTAACTTCAGCTGTTTTGATCCTTTCGATAACTTCCCAGGGATCAGAACTGCTGATTAGGAGACCAGACCTTCCACTGGGCCTTTTGGGCAAAAATAAAAACAAAACAAAACAAAAAAACCCCACATCCTTCTTGTAGGCTGAGGGGGAGGGGCACACACAGTCTCTCAAGTTGAAGGTGTGAGAACCAGGAAGTGGAAGAGAATCAGCCCAGATCTAGAAACTGACCCATCAGGTTTCACAGGCCCCAGGGCAGAAAGCCAAAGTTGACTGAAGTGACAGGCCTGTGAGCCCCTGGGGAGTGGGCAGCTTTGGTCACAGAGAACCAGGATGTGCTGGTGGCCAGGGATCCAACCCTCTGAGCCCTCTCCTCTCCTCCCTCACCTGTAGGGACTCCTCCCCACCCCCAAGCTGTTGGAGTCTGCCCAGTGCTCACGGGGCTCTGTGGACAGGGAGAGGTTTCTCCCAAGAGGTTCCCGTGCATGGCTACCTGTGTGGGACTCGGCTCCAACACCTGCTCCCACAGCTAAAGGATTTCCTGTCTGGGCTCCCATGTGCCTCATTTGGCATCCCCGCTGCCCAGGCAGGGCCACCCTCTTCCCATCTAGCCTTCCATTTTCAGTTGGACACTTCTGTTTGCTGACCTGAGCAGTGTAGGAAGTGGACCTTTGTTTCTTTTAAAAACAGCTTTTGGGGGCACCTGGGTGGCTCAGTCGGTTAAGCTGCCGACTTCGGCTCAGGTCATGATCTCACAGTTCGTGGGTTCGAGCCCCGCATCGGGCTCTGTGCTGACAGCTCAGAGCCTGGAGCCTGCTTCTGATTCTGTGTCTCTCTCTCTGTTCCTCCCCCACTCCTGCTCTGTCACTCTCACTCAAAATTAAATAAACATTAAAAAAAATTTAAAAAAAAAAAACAGCTTTTGAAGGTCTAAAATGAGGGTGGGGTTTCGGGGAAAGGAAGCAAAGAGGCCTGGAAATGGAAAAGATCCTCCTCCTCTTCCGGGGCAAAAGGAAGTATGGCAATCAAATTCTGGGAATCATTCCATGCAAATGTTGCAAATTCCCCTGCAGATGCAGATTCAGTGGGAACTGTGATACCTGGCTGTGGACCAGGGTTCAGACCGGGTGGGTGGTGGGGCCAGGCTGGTTACCGGGGGTGGGGCCCCTGCTGGCACCACAGGCGGAGCCCAGGAAGACGGAGAAATCTAGAGTTGGGTCTAAATGGGCTGCCATCCTAAAGGCTGGCCCGAGAGGTGGGATCCAGACAAGAAACCTGGGGTGCCAGGCCAGAGCTCTTAAGAGGGTCCAGGAGGGAGGGGGAAAGAGACAGTCTGGAAAGCTGCTTTCAGCCCTACGTATAGGTGATTTTTAGGCACCCCTCTAGTTTGGGTGGAGAGCTATTTGGGGTTCAAATAACCAGCCCCAGCGAGAGGCAAGATGGGATGTTTTTAGGCACACTCTAAGGAGTGGAGAAAGTTCAGAAGGAGAGGTTGACTGGCAGTCTCCTGATGTTCCTTCCACATCTCTATGCCCCCTACCCAGGGCCTGAGGGGCTACGGTGGACTTTTAGAATGGGTCACGTCATCCCTTGGCTCTTTCTTCCTCTTAGTGGTTAATCCCTTACCCCATGTCAGAGGTGGTGCTCAGTACCTTATGTATACTATGCCTTTTCATCTTCACAGTTAACTATGAAACAGGTTCTATTTTTATACTTCTTTTACAGATGATAAAACCCAATTCAAGAGAAATTAAGTAACCTAGTGAAAGTCACTCAACTAGGAGGTAGTAGATTTATAATATTCACCCACTTCTGCCAGCATCCCTAGACTGTGCTCTTGACCATGGGTATCTGTGGGTCTGTGTTTGAAGCCCTCCAAAACCCACATAAGCGCTGGTAAAAGCCACGTCACCTGTGTAAATCACTGTTCTCTGTGTTCTAGGGTCAATAAGGCAAAAAGCAATCCCTAACTGCACTGGGCAGTGTACAGGGCACTGGTACCAGTGGTGAACCAAATACTCCACTCTGTCCTGAAGCCGGTGGGGAAGGCACAGGTTACATGATCTCAGATACTCCCATGTGCCAAGATTGAGAAGGGTAAGGGAAGAGTAGGAGCACACTGAGGGGGAGGAACCCTCAACCAATACAAAGTATCATGGGAGGACTTAATGGAAGAAGTGGTATTTAAGTGGAGCTCCGAAGACTGATTATTCCTCAACCTTAGCACTAAAACATTTTAGGCTGGATAATTTTTTGTCATGGGGGGATGCCCTGTGCATTGTATGATGTTTAGCAACATCCCTGGCTTCTACCCACTTGATGCCAGTTGTGAGAACCAAAAAACTGTCCCCAGATATTGCAAAATATCCTGTGGGGGGTAAAAATCACCCTGTTGGAGAACCAGTGATCTAGATGGAAAGGAGAAAAAGCTTTCTAGACAGAATCTTCTTCTTTTTCTCTTCTTTGTAGGCAGAACCTTTTCCTGTTCTCTGTTAAAGAAATGGTAGTGGAGGGTGAATGACTTATTTGAGGAGTTCTGAGGAACCACGTCTGGCTGGAACAGAGAGATGGAAAAGATGGGTAAAAGGCAGGGAAGGTGAGGGCACCTGGGTGGCTCAGTCAGTTGAGCCTCGTACTTCCGCTCAGGTCATGATCTCTTGGTTCGTGGGTTCAAGCCCCGCAACAGGATCCATGCAGACAGTGCAAAACTTGTTTGGATTGTCTGTCACCTTCTCTCTGCCTCCCCCCCACCATCATGTGTGCACATGTGCACGCTCTCTCAAAAATAAAAACATTGTTTTAAAAAGCTGGAAAAGCACGATGAAACCAGGACACCCAGACCCTTCTGGACTGGGTTTGGGATCCGGGACTTTGTTATTAGTCACTCTGGGATGATGAAATGGTTTGACTAGGTTGGCTCAAGCGAGGCAGGAAGACAGGGGACAGGGATCAGTTTAAGAGGCACCCAGGAGACAGAACATTAGGGAACCTCTGAAATATTTTCCCTCTGCTGTTACATTCGTGTGGTTAGAGCCCTTCATCCAGGAGGGCTAAGACTGTCATTTTGGATTCACTGATGATTCAGAAGTATTCCTCCACATTGTTGTAATCTGGTCTCCGTGTGAATTAAAGTTTATAATACGAGAGTCTATGCGCTCTGCTATACGGAATGGACCAATATTTTAGAGCACTGGGCTGGGAATCAGAAGAACTGGATTCTAGTCGCACCTTTGCCATTAGCCAACAGTATGAAAATCACTTTCCCTTTCTAGGCCTCAGTTTCCTATCTGTAAAGCAAGGGGCCTCCACTTGGCTGAATAATCTCCGGTCTCCATTTTAGCCTAATGGCAGAAAGATGACATTGTTTCACTGGTTCCTCTTCAAAAGGAATTCTGTTCTCCCTGTGACTTATGGTGAGGTGTCTTCTGTTGGGATGCCACTCAGAAGTGGCAGGGCAGAGAGCAAAAGGGCTTCCGGAAGACAATTTTCCCTCTATGTAGAGACTTTTTTTTTTTTTTTTTCCACATAGAGATTGGATTGTGTGGTCTCCCAAGGCCATGGTCTGGGGCAGGATCTTCCCTGAGGGGAGTAAGCTCTGCCGCCCATCAGTCAGTCCCAGCAGAGGAGGCTATGAACTTGGGAAGGCAGGCCTCACGCTGGGTGGAGAGGAAGCTTGTTCCCATCTGTGGCCTCCACTCTGAGTATATATTTGGATCCAAAGATGTAGTCATGCGGTGGCAGACGGGGTGCAAAGTGGGGAGACATGTCCACGGTGGACATGTAAAGACAGCCTTGAGTTCCCAGACAACCACACCAGGAAACCCTTTTGAAAGAAATGTGATTAACCTTCCGGTCTCTGGGTCTTCTGACATGTTTAAATGAATGCTGCCGCCCAGGACCAACCAAGCCGTGGAGCATTATGACAAGCTTCTAATGGCTGGGAAGAAGCACCAGAAGAGAAAAGCCTTCCCCAACCACATAATGGTGACAGAAGTGGTAGACAGTGCAAGTTACAAGAGAAAGGTAAATCTGGGGCACAAAAATTGGGCTATAAATGTCCAACCACCCCTTGCACGTGGAGATTCCCCTTCCACTGCCAACCTCAGGTGGTTGGGGTATGCTTTTATAAAAGGAGCAGGTGGGCTTTCTTTACTCCACAAAGGGGTCTGCGGTAGGAAAAAGTTAGAGAACCAGCAACCGAAAGAACCCCACGGCCCAGTCATGCACTCGGACAGAGGAAATCATATGTTTGATGTTCCCCAGAGCAACCGTACTGAGACCTCAGGCTAAAACATGTCAGGTTCTCCTGGCTCTGGCACCTGTTTTGTTTTTGTTTTTCCTGGTGCACCCAGGGCATAGTGACTGCCTGGGCAAAATGCCACTCACTGGCTTGAGATGAAGGGAAGCTGGATGAGAGAAAGAAGAACAAGTTCATGCAGCCATTGGTTTTGTTCTTACAATTGATTTGCTATCGTTTGTCCTTACCAGCTGCCCAGGAGGGAAGCATGGACTGGATGGGAGGGAAGCAAAGACCCGACTGGGGCCAGGAGTGAGGAGAAGGAGGTTGCCCCACTTTATGAGTTGAACTGTGACTTCCCCGAAAGATACGCTGAAGTCCTCATCCTCAATACCTTAGAATATGATCCTATTTGGAGAAATGGTCTTTACAGAGGTAATCAAGTCAATGTGAGGCCAATAGGATGGGCCCTAATTCAATACAGCTGGAGTCTTTGGAAAAAGGAGAAATTTGGACACAGAGACAGACACACATATAGGAAAGAAGATGTGAAAAGACATAGGTAGAAGGCAGCCATCTACAAGCCAAGGAACCCTGGGCCACCAAAATCTAGGAGAGAGACATGGAGCCCACTCTTCCTCACAGCTCTCAGAAGGAACCAACGCTAGCAACACATTGACCTTGCACTCCTAGCTTCCTGAACTGTGACAAGACTTCTGTTATCTTAAGCCACACTTTGTGGTGCTTTATTACGGCAACCTTAGGAAACTAATACACCTTGCTGGTCATTCCTCTGAGATGTGGGCTCAGGAAGTGGCCATTACATTACTGGGGGAAATTTCCCCCCAAAAGTGGACCAAATTATTTGGTTTCCCAATTTATTTTAAGGGGCCACAGGATAGCAGTAAAGTGGATGGAGTTTGGATCTGGACAGAGGTGACATTCAGAATATTTAACAACTGGGAGAGGTCATAACCAAACTGAACAGGCGTATAGTATTGTCCCAGTTCTGGGGTGTCCTGGCTGAACATCAATTGCTCGACCTGGAGATCTAGGCCTGGGCTGCAATCCAAGCTCTGCCACTTAGGAGCCCAGGCCCTTGGGCATGTTACTTAATCTCCCTCGGCCTCGTTCTTCTCATGTATTAAATGGAGATAATAACACCCATTTTGTGGGAACTCTTGTGATGAGAAAATGAGATAATTAACGTATGTTGCGTGCTTCACACAGTGCTGGGCACAGAAACCGATTCTCACGAACGCCAGCTCTTTAGGAAGTCATTTGTCAAACATGGTTTCCCCAGCAACGTGTACATTCGTCAGAGAACATTTCCATTTTGAGTCCTACACACAGTGTATGACACATACATACCCAGAGCTCAAGCTGGATTTAAAGCGAATTTTCAAGATGGGTCAGAGACATGTTGGAGGGCGATTTAGAGGGCGTTTCTATGGCAGAGCCATGAGAATGCATCCCGTGCAGTGAAATGACGGAAATTTTACGCATGTGGCTCCAGATCTAGGACTGCAACGACCCCCCCCCCCCGCCCCGCCCAGTTTCACCTCTCCATGAAAGTGCTGATTTTCTCCTCTACGTACACAAATGCTGGCATTCAGAGTTCTGAAGACTCTGATTTCTTTTGATTTCTGTTTTGCTTCATGGTCTAGGATGTACATAAACTCACAAATGTGCCCCCAAATGTTTCCCAAACCCAGGTCTGATGCTTGGTTTTACCTGCCGGATTTCCTTTCAGAGGTGCGTTTTCTCTGTTGGGAGCGGGTGGGTACATGCAGACAGCATTACAAAAGAGGGCTTAAGGGAAAAAATGGAGTGGGGCTCAGGGCCTATTTTCTCCTTGCTTACACCTGAGACAGCCTCTGAGTCAACATGTGGTTCTGCCCTCACCCTTCTCCACCCCCTACCACCTGCTCCCTCACCAAGGATGGACTAGTGGTTCCGCAGTCCATATCTGGCTGACAGCTTTATGGATGGGGTGCGGATGGACCCAAAGTCACTGAGCTCCTCTGTAGCCCCAGTAATTCAGGAGAGCGAGGACCTCTAAACGCCAGCTGTGGCAGGAAATTTAGTAAGTCAGCTCCTGACTCTATAGGGCACTGGAGAGTCTGGGGGGCTGGGGGGAAGTCGGAAGCTGTTTTAGCAGAGAAGTTGCTGGCCAGTTTCAGTGCCTCTGAGCTATAGTTGATGCAAGACAGTGTCCCCAGCAGTGGCATTCATGCGTGTGTCCCTGGGTGAAAACACGTCACCTCTCAGGGTCTCAACTTTGAAGTGGGTAAACATAAAGATAATTGTGGTTGCTGTCTACCTTTTCCTTAAAAAAATTTTTTTTAATGTTTATTTTGAGAGAGAACAGAGCGTGAGTGGGGGAGGGGCAGAGAGAGGGAGACACAGAATCCAAAGCAGGCTCCAGACTCTGAGGTGTCAGCACAGAGCCGGATGCGGGGCTCAAACTCACAAGCTGTGAGATCATGAGCTGCGAGATCATGAGCTGAGCCGAAGCCGGACGCTTAACTGACTAAGCCACTCAGGCACCCTGCTATCTACATTTTCCTTGAAGGCTTGCTGGCAGGATGAAAAAAGTCTGACATCTGACGAGAACCCCACAAATGTTTCTCATTAAATCATCCGTAGAAACTTATTTAACACGGAGATCCTTGACCCCATGCCCAGTGATGCGGATTCCCAAGGGCTAGGCCCAGCAATACACATTTTTAGTAAGTCCCCAGCAGGTGCCTGCAAGTGTCTTTCACCCTCTGAGCTGGTACTTTATATTCTAGCATTTTGGATATATGTTTCTTAGGGATCAACCAGTTGGTTAAACGTTGAGAGCCCGGGACAGGAGGGAGGAGCTCCAGGATTACCCACAAGGGCAAACATGTCCCACATGGCCAATCCTTAGAGCTGGAAACACCCGCACATGTGGGAAAACAATTGTTCTCAGACGGATGATCAGCTTGTGACATTTTGGGTTTTTCTCTTCTTAGAGTCTAGAGACTTCTCACTGGAGAACAGGAGCTCAGGCCAGGAAAATGGGGAAACAGAGCAGAAGGCTGAGATGGTCCATGATAAGCTCAAGAGAATCTAGCCCTGTATCAGTAGAAAGTGTTCATCCATCCTTCCAGAAGGGTAATAAGAGTAAGAGCAGATAACTTTTATTAAGCATGAATGGGCCAGGCACTGTTCTAAGCATTAATCCATTTCATCTTGATGATGACCTAAGGCTCCAGTACCTCCTCTAGATGGGAAACTGAGGCTCAAGGAAGTTCAATCACTTGCCCAAGGTCACAAACAACTAAGTGTCAGGGCCAGGATTTGAACCTAACCCACCTGGCACCTGAGACTGTGCTCCTAAGCATTACACACACGGCCTTCCTAGGATGCTCAACTGCCTATAATGAATTTTAACTTATTTCCTTCATTGGAGAGATTTGAGGCATGAGTTCTGTCTCTTGTGAGGCCTAAGTGTGAGGCCCTGATGGTGTATGTATACTTCTCATCTGGAAGCTTCCTATATAACTCTCTAGAACCCTCTCTGCATCAAAGAGGAAAACAAACAAACAAAACCAAGTGCAAAGTTTCCGCCAAGCCTTTTTTTTTTTTTAAGTTCTAAAACCACCAGCATCTCCAATTCCGTCGAGAGTCTACTGTTATCCTAATAGGGCTGGCATGATACGTCTCTGGTTTCTTCCTGAAATAACCCCAACCTTAGCTAGTGCTTGTAAAACCAACCCCCTCAGTCTTATTTTTTAATAGAAATTTTTGTTCAGATAACTGTAGATTCACACACAGGTGTTAGAAATAATACATAAAGCTCCCCTGTACTTTTACCCAGTCTCCCCCAAATTGTAACGTCTTATAAAACTATAGTGTAATATGTTGGCCATAATATTGACACTGATACAATCCTCAGATAGATTTCTGCAGCTTTACTTGCACTCGTGTATGTTTAGTTATACACCATTTTATCACTTATGTAGATTCCTCTGTCTACCTCCAAAGTTACAAAACAGCTCCGTCCGATTGCCCTTTAATAACTGCATCCATATCCGGCCTGTATCCCCAGCTCCTCTTTAACCCCTGACAACCACTAGTCTATTTTTCCTTTCTCAAATTTTGTCATTTCAAAGCATTACATAAAAGGAATCAGACAGTATGAAGCCTTTGAGAGTTGGCTTCTTTTTCACTCAGCATAATCCTCTTGAGATGCATCCAAGTCGTTGCATGGATCAATCGTTCTTTTACTGCTGAGTAGTATTTCACAGTGTGGACGTACCATTGTCTGACCATTTCATCTGATGAAGGACATCTGGGCTGCTCTTAGTTTTTTGGTTATTATGAATAATGCTGCTATGAACAGTCAGAGATAGCTTTCATTTCCCTAGGACAAATGCCCAAGAGGGCAATTCCTGGGTCATGAGGAAAAACATTCAATCTGTCATCATTTAGCATGGTGTTAGCTTTAGTTGTTTAGTAGACACTCTTTATCAAGATCAGGTAATTTCTTTCTATTTCTAACTTGCTGAGAAATTACTGTTTTTTTCTACTACCTGATGGTAATGGTCTCCTGTTGGGTACTCTTTGTCCAAAGAGGTCAGATCTACAAGTACAATCATCAAGTGGACCCTTTAATTTTTCCAAAGAATAAAATTATTTTTCATAGCCACATACTCAGATCATGCCCATCATTGCAGTTATTCATGAAACATGTCTTCTTTGCCCTTCCAGACAAGCATCTTTAAATCCTCACACAGCAAAATTGCATCGTTGTGATTTGCATACATTGTTTGCTTGATAAGTAGCAATACCTAACATTAGCATGTTGTTTCACAACTCCCTTGACCTTCAAGATGACTGTGGGAAACAGGTATTATTAGCCCTGTTTCCAGAAGCTGAGGCTTAAGGAAGTTAAGTGGCTTGCTAAGGCCATCTGACTTGTAAGGAAAGAGCCGGGGTTATCTAGACCCAAGTCCCATGTCGGTTCCACTCCAGCTGAGCTGGGGGTAGAGAGTGGAAACCTAGACTCCATGATCTTGAAAGGTCTTTTCCAAGTCCAAGGCACTGGGAAACTGTAAGAGCAGGAAGGTGGCAGTATCTGTGCCCACCAGCCTTGCCCTGCCTGGTGCCCAGACAAGTGATGCCCACCGGTGATACTGCAGCTCCCACTACCACGAGTGTGTGGCTTTGTCCAGTGGGCTAAATCTCCTCTGGTGC
Organism: Cryptoprocta ferox; assembly: GCA_028646485.1. Lineage (NCBI taxonomy): Eukaryota > Metazoa > Chordata > Mammalia > Carnivora > Eupleridae > Cryptoprocta > Cryptoprocta ferox. Next base: position 29,520,290 of record CM053560.1, read on the forward strand.
CATTCACATTCACTTCTGACCTTCTGTTTTCCTCCAGCACATGCTCGCCTTTGATTCGAGCAAACACTGCCAACGGCCTTCTTTGCCTTCTTTGTTTTTAGCAACACTGTCTTTGGAGATACCTACTTTGCACCAGGACCAAGCTGCTCTTTGTTTCCCCACTCTTTGAGTTCTTCACTTGGATGTCCCCAACGTTCACGAACTGCTTGAACAAGGGACGGTGCATCCCTCTCACTATCACCACACAATCTTGGGCAGGGGCTCTGAGTAAGCTTACTTGAAAAAGATGTGTCTGGGGCACCTGGGTGGCTCACCCGGTTAAGCGTCTGACTCTTGGTTTCAGCTCAGGTCATGATCTCATGGTTTGTGGGTTCAAGCCCTGCTTCAGCCTCAGCGCTCATGGTGCAGAGCCTGCTTGGGATTCTCTCTCTCTGCCCCTCTCCTGCTTGCACGTGCTCTCTCTCTCTCTCAAAATAAACATTTTTTAAAAAAAAGAAAAAGAATTTTGAACATTCAGGGTTTGAGATGTAAACTCTTTTGTATCCCATGACCTTTAGTAACACTACAGCCTGAGGTGGTGGTAGCATGGGATGTGACAGGGAAGAGGCCACAAAGGGAAGAGTGCCCCTTGGCTGACACCCAGGGAGCGTGAGTGGCATCCTGGGGAGACGGGGGAAGGAGACCAGGGGCCCCCAGGGGTGGCCCCAACACAAATGAGACAAATCCCTTCTTAAATAAACTGGAGAAAGGTAGATCTTGAAGTGCGCTAGCTGATACATGTTTATATGGACACAGAAGAAGGACTGGGAGGAAATACACCCAAACAGAAATGATTTCGGATGGCTGGATGACAAGTGAGTTTTAGCCTCTTTGAATTTCTTTTATATGCAGTACCTTCTACAATTATGTTTTAGTTTTGTAATTGGAAAACTATGTTAAAAATCAGCTCCGTCCATTATGTCTTCAAAGAGAGCAGGGGTGGAACTCCAAAGAAGAGGTGCAGAGAAGGCTTCTGAAGGGTTTCCTGAGCAGAAAGCACTGCCTGTTCCCAGGGCCCCGACTTGGGAAGACCTGGGGTCATGAGAGGGCCCAGGGCATCATGGCAGAAGCGTGCCTGCAAGGGGGGATTACCAGGAGGGTCCAAGGGACACCCCTGCTAGTGCATTCACTCTCAGGGTGCCTGAGCAAGCCAAGGGCCGTCCTCATGTAACACCAGGAAGGAAGCTGGGGAAGCCGGGACCAGCATGTGGCACAACAGAGCACACAGAGCAGGCCTGAGGCTACCGGCCTCACAGCCTCTCCCTCGGATGTCTCCCTCTCAAGGAGGCCTTGCCTTCCTCCATTTCCCCTTCCAGCCAGTCAGCTTTCCTGCTTGTTAGGCTCCCCGGGGAACCCGATTGATCACAGCATGCGTCTCTCTCCCTGGCAGATCTTACACTCTGCTCTCAGACTCTGAACTGGTCTGATCTGGGAGGGAGCCCGGGTTCTAACCCTATTCACTCAGTTCAAAGAGAGGGTTAGAGGATCCCGAGGCAGAGGATGGAAAATGGCAGAGAAGAGACTCCAGCGAAAGCTTATTCGCTGGTACAGTTTCATGCCAGAGACGTATCTGCCTAGAACCCAGCAGTTTCTGCCTCCTGGACCAACCTGTATCCTGACAAGCTGCAAGTAGGCACAGACCCCATGGCCCAGCGGCCCTTGGTTCTGGCTCCGCAGGCCTTCAGAGGAAGCCTGATGGGGGCTACCTGTTCACTCAGCCTCCTGGGCCCAGGAACGTACCAGGTTCGAAATACCCACACTGAAGGCTGTTGGTTTACACCTTGGCCACTTTCCCTGCCCCGGTGCCACTGACTCCTCTTTTGTCCTCCTCTGTTTGCTCACTTCCTTTCCATATTCCTCCATAACCTCCTTTGCGGAGTCCTTTTTCCCTCCCGTCTCACATACTTTCCTGTCCTGGTACCTATCAGGGTAGGAGTTAGATTTACATAAGCCATCATTTATTAATGATGCCTGCTGTGTGCCAGGCACTGCACTAGGTATGTGTGCCTGTGTCATTTCATTTCGATCACCATCACAGTCCTATGTGGTGCATATTATTACTCCCATACTATAATGGAAACAAGCTTAGAGATGTCGGGACCTGTCCGGGGTTAATGGAGGAGTCAACGGGAAGTCAGGATTCAAACCCACATCCTGTCATACTAAGTAACGTTCTCTCCCATTAGGCCACATTGCCCTGTGTCTGTCCCTTTGTGTTCTCTCTCTTCCCTCCCCTCCTCATTGGCACACACAGGACTAAAGCCCTTCTCCCTATATTGGTGTCAGGAAGAGTCTATATGAGTTCCCAATGACCCAGCGGCCTCCATAGCCTGAGGGTGTAGGTCCATTTGAGGAAGGAGCTCAATTCTGACTCAGGGTGAGCAATAGGCCCAGAACCATATCCCCAAATGCTTGGATCTGTCCCAGGCTCCTGAGGGACCTTTATCTTCGGGCCAAGGGTGGCAACCGTCTGAGACACTATAACTTAGCCAGCAACTGTTCCCTGCTCAGAATCGAAGTCTGAATTTTGAAATAATTTGGAAAGATACGCCAGTATCAGGTAATACGTGGTGATATCAATTAAGATTCCAGCGGCCAGATAGTATTTTAAGTAGGCTTCCAACATTTACCCTGGTTTCTTGCAGAGACCCTCTGTCTGACTCTATCATCCTGGGAGGCTGTGAGGTCCCTTATTTTGGTTTACTCCCATATTTGCAAGGGTTGCCTTGGAAATCTTAGTTGAGATCTTTTAATGGTTATTTGTCAGCACATACCAGTAAACTAGAATAAAAGAGAGTTTGTTTCTTGTCTCTTTCCTAAATCTGCTCCCAGAAAGAGAGGCTGGGGCAGGGGTGGGAGTGAGTAGCCAAAAGGCCTTCAAAATCCTAGACAGTTCAGCGCCTGTGAGAGCACTGGCCCAACCCCCACTGTTTACATTTGGGGAAACCGAGGCTTAGAGTGATGTGACTTATCCAAAGTCACAGAGCAAGTTAGCAGCAGACCCCAGACTAGAACCCTAGTTCCCACTGCCCCATACCATGTTTTGAGGAGAACAAAGAGGATTTGGATTTGGATTGTGTACAGTAAAGATTCAATGAATGAGTGAGTTTCCTTCTAATACTCAGTCTAATGTGTCTGAGCTACCAATACCAGTGGTCAGGATTTCTGAGATTCAGGGGCCAATAAGAATCTTGAACATTGAGCACACATGCCATCCCTTCCTCACCTCCAGAGGCATGTTGCTAATGTTCAGGACCAATTTGTATCACAAGCTCTGACCGAACTCTGCTTCTTGCCTCAGTGGCAGATTCAAACCATCACTAACACTACTGAGCCCAGAGGGGCACTCCCCTACTGGGGGGGTCCATGCTGCCAGGATCTAGCTGTGTGTGTGGATTGGGGAGGTAGGCACTCCAGACAGGGGGTGGAATCCTATTGTGGGGTATTAAGAGAAATTTTGCTTGACATCTTTGGTGTTCCTGGCTGACAAGGCTAGACAAGACATAGATAATACCCAGAATGGCATTAAAAATTATAAGATGGGTTTTCTTCAGGCAAGTAAAAAGAAGAAAGCAAAACTACCCATAATTTCTCTATAATCTGGGTAATTTGGATTTGGATTGGCTTGGATGACTGATAATCCAGTCATCATTTTCCCTATTCACTTAAAATGATAATTTACATTTCTAATACTTTGTAGGTTAGGAAGTACATTCACATACACTATCTTCTTGCTCCTTGCCCTCACTCTGTGAGTCAAGCTGGTCTGACCATACCCATTTAGTAAATGAGGAAAATCAAGGTCAGGGATTTTGAAAACAGATTAAGTTCACATATGTGGTGAATGTACCACCAGCTGTCATGTGAGTCTACCTCAGTTACTGTTCCACTAGACACAGAGCCAGCTGGTCTCTTTAGTGCTGGCTTTGGGGATTCTTTGTTTTTGTTTCTTGGGAGATGACATTTTGGCCCACAGTCAGAACCTAGTATCAGCCGATTATAAAGACACAAACTAAAAAAGAAATATAACTTTCCAGGATGTTAGGAGAGTAAATGTTCCACACTACATGGAATAATGTCATGCCCAACCTCATTTGGTACTAAAACTCAAACATATTTTAAAATGAGGGTATCATCACTCTCATAACATTAAAACTGACCAGGTCTAGAGTAATGGATTTGGATAATTCCAGATGCTATTCATCTAGTGGGTCATTTCTCACTGTGTCCACAGGGTGATTATTGAGACAGTAATGGCTGAAATGAATTTCCACTCTTAACACTTCTGGTTAAATTTCTTAGGACCTCCTAACTGAATTCACATGCTCTGGAGCAAGGGGGACAGAAAAGAGGAGGGAGTATGGGTAGGGTTTCTGCAGCTTTTAGGCTCACTGGAAATTATGACTCACCAGCTCCTCACACATCTCTGTCCATACAAATTCAGGTTATCTTCCTAATGACAAAAGACCCAGGAAAATTCTGACCTGGTTACAGAATGCAGGCCACTTTCCTCTTCACCACCCAGAATGGTCATGGAATGGGTATCTGAACCACACAAGGCACAATCACAATAAAAGGATGTTTGACCTACAGAATATAAGACTGGAGGATGAGCAAGTGAGTTGCCCTAAAAATGCCAAGGCTTGTCCTTGTCACAAGGTGAGGAGATGCAGCCTATGAGATGAGATGTCTATGTTGCCTCAAATGGTAGACAGAATATGATTGGATCAATAGAAATTTCAAGGAGACAAATTTTAGTACTTAAGGAAGAAAATCCTTAAAATGGAGGCCGTGAGGTGAACGGTTAGGACTATGGGCTTTGGAATTACAGAGTGGCAGATGAGAAATCCCAGCTTGCCACATACTATTGTGTGACCACGGGTAAGTGACTTAACTATTCCAAGCTTAAGTTCTCTGTCTCACAAAGTGAGATCAAATGAAATCATATATATTAAGAACATATAAGTATATTTACAATATAAATATATAAATTATATGTAACTTATATATGTTTATATATATATATGTAGGTGGTATATATATATATATACACATACACACACACACACACACACACACATATATATATATAAACATACACACACATACGTACAAGATGGAGGACCTTGTCCTTCATGTTTATTCCTGTAAACTCAGGCTCCACGCCCAGGGTCTAGCACATATTTAATGCTCAATTAATATTAATGGAATGATTGAATTTACTGTATCCTTAATATGAAACAGCTGCTGGAATAAACATTTTCATTCATTTCAAACACATTCTTTTTTTGAGAGAGAGAGAGAGCAAGTACATGTGTGCACTTGAGCAGGGGAGGGGTAGAGGGAGAGAGAGAATCCCAAACAGGTTCCACAGTCAGTGCAGAGCCTGACACGGGGCTTGATCTCACCACCATGAGATCGTGACCTGAGCCGAAATCAAGAGTAGGCCGCTTAACTGACTGAGCCACCCAGGTGCCCCTCAAATACATTCTAAAAACATCAATCCGGTGCTAGGAATTGGGCTTGTCATGGCAATCTTTACTGCCATTATTGTTACTAAGATTATTATTATTGCAGTTGTTATTTTGTGGAATATATATTGTTGGAAGTTCCTAAGCTTACTTATACTAGACGCCAAGTTGGTAATGTTGACAAGAGAATTCAAACACCTGTGTAGGGTTTGGGGTCCCATCCAAATTTGAAATCATAATTCTGATTTCACATAACTCTCAAGATAGCTAGTTAGCACCACTTCTCAATTTTTGTTCTTTATATACAGAAACACCATAGATGGGCAACATTTGCCCCGTGAGCTTCCTCCATATAAACTTTGTCTGTAATTTGAGAGCTATTTTATTTATTTATTCATTCATTCATTCATTTCATTCATAAGTAGGCTTCACACACAGCATGGAGTTCAACGTAGGGCTTGAACTCCCAACCTGAGATCAAGACCTAAGCTGAGATCAAGAGTCAGATGTTTAACTGACTGAGCCATCCAGACGTCCCTTAAGTACTCTTTGAATGTCCTTTTGGCAGAAAGGGAACGGAAGGTCCACTTGGATACATTTCAACCTGAGATTCTTTTAGTTCAAGTCAACCTTCCTTGGCACTACACATCCTGCTTCCTTTTCAAAAATATTTGGGAAGTGTTGGTTTGGATCCTTTATTGCTGATATGAAAATGTATATGTATAAGAGAAAGGGAATGAACTTTACATTGCTATGAATGATTTCAAGGTCACATGAATACCAGCAAGAAGGCTAAACTCCTTTAATCTTCTGTAGCATTATCTTTGGCTTTCTTATGTCTGGTACCACAGTCAGTGCTAGAGGGTGCTGCTATATGGTTGGGGAAGGACTAACCGTTTTGGTGAAAATGGAAAATTCTGTTCCCAACATGAACATCTGACTTCCCAAAGTCACCAGGGAATCAGGAAATGGTTGGTTGGTTGGTTGGTTGGTTGTTTGGTTGTTTGGTTGGTTGGTTGGTTGGTTGAAACACTTGGTTTTATTCTAGCTGTTTGGAGTAGACATAGTCTGGTCGTGAAAGAACAGCTGTAGGAAGAGACTGTCCCATTTGGAGGTCACTCACAACTTATAAAGCTCTGGGAGCAGCTTTTGGATGCTCCAGATCTTGGCCTTCCTGTCCTCACTGCAGCTGAGTCCCCTTGCCTTGGATGGGACACTCCCATGTATTTTTGCTCTAGGGACTCTGATTTTAAGGTGTCCTAAAGAGTTTCTGGCTGAGAGCCACCCAACTCATTTCCCTTGCTGGTAACCTAAGGACCTTCAGGATCCACCTTATTTTATTTTTCTTTTTTAAATGTTTATTTATTTTTGAAAGAGAGAGAGGGAGAGAGAGCGAGAGAGCGAGAGAGAGAGAGAGAGAGAGAGAGAGAGAAAGCATGGGGGAGGGGCAGAGAGAGTGGGGACAAAGGATCTGAAGCAGAGAGCCTAACACGGGGCTCAAACTCACAAACCATGAGGTCATGACCTGAGCCGAAGTCGGACACTTAACCGACTGAGCCACCCAGGTGCCCCCAGAATCCACTTTAGAAACTCAGCCCAAAGTCTACATTCAGAATGTTCTTTCCTTTAAAGCATCCTACAAGTCTCAATTCTCGTATCCTTTCCTGGAAAATGATCTTAGAAGCCACATTTACAGGCAAAGATTTATTGGCAAAGGTGCTGCCCAAGGAACAGCCTCAGATCAGCAATGGCTTGGCCAGTCAAGCTCTCCTGTCCAAACAGCAAGCTCTTGGCTGAGCATCTCAGCATGAAGCCCCTCTTCTTTCCCCTTCCTTTGACCAATTCTTACCCCCAAAACTCATCTTCTGGCTACTGAGTTACCAGTTGTCTCTAGCTTTTCATCTCCCTTTTTGCCACTGAATTCTTGCATTTGTAATCCATCCGTCTTTATACTTGGTTCTCTGGCTCCACATCAATTTCTGTTGAGCGCCCTTTGTCTTAGAACCTGCCTCAGAGTCTATATCTAATTTTGTCCACCTTAGATATATCAACCCAGTCATCTTCTGGTATTCCATTGACGGTGGTTTCAAGGGTGGGTGACTCATGCAATCACACAGGACATGTGCTCAGAAGGGCCCTGTACTTGGTTTAATGCTCTGCTGTCACTTCTTTGAAATTCCTAACAATTGTATCTTTGGAGTTGTGTTTTATAATTGAAGTTCAATGGGAATGAAGCACAAACATGAGCAGAGGAGAAGGCACAACCATTCTTTGCTGTCCCACTTGCATACAGCAAGTCATGATGCCCCATAAGCACAGAATTCCAGCAGACCCACAACACATAAGAGTCCGTCGAGACCCAGCTCGAGACCCAGGTAAGATTGTCAGGTCTGTAACTAATTAACCAGTTAGACATGCTGACAGCCCCAAGAGGTATGCTTCTCATTCAACCCAGAAATTGCTTCAAATGCAGAAAGAAAGCAATAAGAAGCACAAATGACCTTAAAGCCCCATCGTATCCTTTCATACTTATGTCACTTCCCTGTATACTAGCCAACCACTGATGCTGAAGATGATGACATAGAAGCAAAGAGTAGGATAAGAGTAGGGAATAGTTCTTTTTCCTTTCCTTACTCAGTAGAAAGCCAAACTTGGTGAAAAGTGCACACATAAAGAATGTATATAAAGAGGGGTGCCCGGTGGCTCAGTTGGTTGAGCGTCCGACTCTGAATTTCAGCTCAGGTCATGATCTCGGGGTTGTGGGATCAAGCGCCAAGTCAGGCTCCCCACTGAGTTTGGAGCCCCCTTAGGATTGCCTCTCCCTCTCCTTCTGCCCCTCTCCCCAGCTCGTGTTCTCTCTCTCTAAAAAAAAAAAATTTGGGGGGAAATGCAGTAAAAAAAAAGAATGCACATAAAGAAATGAAATAGAGCCAGTTGATTTTGTTTTGTCAGCATTTCCACTGTTCTAGCAAGAATAAACTACATATGCCTATATAAGCTACAAAATGTGAATTGTGTAATTTACGTGATTTCACACACAATGTAAGTGCTTTCACATTTCCACTTAAAACTAGCATCGCACAATAAGAAGATGAACAGTAACATTCATGCCAATAATTTAAAATTTCAATTTTCTTATAATGACGTTAAACAGCAAATAAAAGCACAATGTCGAGAGAGAGAGAAAGATCATGAAAGTAGAAAAAAGCTTTATCTCTTAACACCTTTGATGATACTTTCTCCCTGCTTTTTGAACAAGGAGCTCCACATTTTCATTTTGCGTTGGGCTCCATAAATTATGTAGCCAGCTCTGGTTCCATGGCTTTAAGACACGTCCATCCTAGGACTTAACGCAATGCGACGCCTCTAGGCCTGTCGCACCCCTGGGCTTCAATTGGGATCAGCAGATATTATCTGTCCCTTTGGTTAAAAAAAAATCTCTTAAACATAGCTCTAAATTGACGGGAAAATGGGTAAAATGACATGGAATGGGCTTAACCAAAGTCACAGGGTATGCTAGTGACAGACGCGCAAGCTGACTCTCATCTGGCCTTCAGATCCAATGCCATGGCCTGTCGGCACTCATCTTTACCGCTGGCATTTGAGTCTCGAATACCATTTGAAAATACCAACAAAGTCATTACATGTTGCAACCTTTTGATCACACCCCAGCTGGGGCCACCACAGCCCCACAGGAACCATGTAGAGCAAAAGGCCCTGCCTTTCAAGAGATTCTGCACAAAACATTCTAAGGCTCCAGGGGAGCCTTGTGTCTTGTTCAAGGTCAACAGGAGTAATCAACAGGCCAACACATGCTTCCTTTGCAGCTTTAGTAAGGATTAGATTCCTGTATCTCCCCAGGCAGGTCTGCATATCTTTTCAATCACTGTGTCAAAGTCATTTGAAATTCTGAAAGAACAGGATGCTTCCCATCTTTTATTATTATCTCTTAAAGAATAAGACAGGTAAAATCAAATCCAGGGGTCTTGCGGCACTGGCCAGATGCCTCCTAACCAGGAGGAACTCCAAGGCAGAACAGAGCACAACTATGGGCACTTTGATAACTGCTTGCACACCCTTCATGTGACCTCCTCAAGTCATCCAAGTGGATTTTTAGACAAGCATCTCTTAGCACATTCTAGCTGCCCTCTTGTTATTCTCTTGGAGCCTCCCATGAAAAGTACCAGGGTTCATCAGACCTAAGTTTTCTCCAGAAGCCTCACAATAGCATTTTGTTTGGTGTGAAGATGCCCTTGGCAACATTGCCTAATCCTCTAGGTACTTCTGGGCTGGTCCAAGTTACTTCTACACCCCAAACATCTCCCTCTATGACAGCTGATGTCCACAGGACAGCATAGGAGGACAGATCCTTGTGGCCACGAACATCTTCAGGCTGCTTGCACCAGAAGCTGGCTGGGCTACTCAGCATGCACTGTGGCCCAGATGGAAGGGTCAATTGCCTTTCTTCGAGAAAGAATATGCAGCTGCTGTCTCCTTCCTATTAGCAGGCATGAGGGGGGCAAGGCTATACTATGGGCGACACCGCACTGTTGTGTCACTGACAACAATAACAGGGATCTTTCCTTCCCTTGCCATCCGATGATGACTGTAAACCCATACTTAAAATTTTCATGTTGCCATTTCAAATAATCTTCACGAAAATACTTGAATGAAATGTAACAATGTTTCTAACATAATGGTAAGTGGAAATAAAAGCAGGAGATATAGGAGGTCCTTGCTTTGTAAACAGTTTACATTTGTGTATGGAAAAAAAAACCACAGGGAGAAAATATATCACAAGGGATGTCTTTACGTGGTGGGATTAAAGGTAATTTTGTATTTTCTTCTTTAAACTTTTTGATATTTTCTAAAAGAAAAAACACTTTAGAGGTATATACTCCTTTTGTAATCTAACAAGAAAGGATACTTTGCTATTAGCTAGAATTTCTGAGATAGTGGTAACAGATTTAATGCATTATCCAAAAGGAAGCCAACATCAGGCTTCTATATCTCTAGGTGACTTCCAGGATCCTCTCTCCCAGCTGAATTTTCTATACAGTATTTTGGCTTTGACACACTGCTCAGCTTGTAATTACTTTTCTTTTCTTTTTCATTAAAACTTGAAAATATTTAGAAATAGCCCAATCAGGTTTTTGAATTAAGGTACTGTATTTCTTCCTCCTAGTTACCAGCGCTCAGATCTCCAGGCAGAATTTTTCAAGTGCAGGGCTCTAGAGCCCACCTGACCCTGGATTCAGAGAGACAGAGGCGTAGAGACACTGACTTTGTGTATCAAGGTGTGATGACTTGAATGGCTCTGGAACCTTGGGTTGTTTTTTTTCTCTCTACAATCTCTTCACAAGTTGTTGTAAAGATTAAAAAGCACATTGGGGCGCCTGGACGGCTCAGTCGGTTAAGCGTCCAACTTCAGCTCAGGTCATGATCTCGCAGTCCATGAGTTTGAGCCCCATGTCGGGCTCTGTGCTGACAGCTCAGAGCCTGGAGCCTGCTTCGGATTCTGTGTCTCCCTCTGCCCCTCCCCTACTCGAGCTCTGCCTCTGTCTCTCTCTCTATCTCAAAGATAAATAAACATTTTAAAAAATTAAAAGGCACATTGTAAGTGAAGTGCCTACACAGTGCACACAATAAATGATTAATATGAAGAAGTGGTGAGCCCGGCAGAAGGCAGCAGTGAGGAAATCTACTGCTACTTCCCATTCTCCCACCACTGAAGTCTTCCAAAGTGCCTGTGGGGTGAAGGGTGGCGGGGGGAGCGGTAGGAGCTGGCCAGACCGGAGCCCCGCCCTGACTGGGCTTGCCTGACCAAGGACACATCTTTGGTTTCACCACGGAAATGTAACCACTTCTGTGGTAGGAGATAGGCAGTCCTAGCCACAGGCCAGCCGCCAAAAGCATGGGGTGAGGGGCAACCTAGAATGCCCATGGATAATACTAAATATAAGACTCCATCACCACTCTGAAATCACCGCATTAGTGATCCAGAGTGCCTCTTCCTCCACCCACGGCCACTCTGCCCTTTAACTATTCATCAGGCAGAAGCAAGTATGCCAGAGACTTACAGGAAATCAAGAGAATCAAGCTGTACATTATGATGGACGGAGACAGTCCATCTGGCTATCCTACTACTGTATCTACCGCCATTATTACTAGTACTGCTGTCAGCACCACCATTTTTACAACTGCTACTACTACTAGCTTATTAGTCCTTTCCATCTGTAAACTGCAATTTATAAAGTGGCCGGGTTTTGCCTGGTTCAAGATGATCCTGGGCATGGCATTATGGGAAGACAGAGGTACTAGCAACCTCAAAGGGGACAGAGCAGAATCACTGATATTTTTTTTCATCCCCCAACCTTCCGCACCCCAGACACATCCACCATCCCCAGCCACACCCAGTCACTCTCCCAAAGTGACTCTGCTCCAACTGTCCAGAGCTAGTTTAGACAACTTCAAGGGTTACGAACTAGGAGTAATGGCCTTTTATTTGGCCAGAGAGGCTGGACCATGCCCAAATCCCACCAAATGGGGTAAAAGAAGAGTAGAGAATGTCTTTCAGGTATAAGGTCATTGCATCTGCCAACATTTCCCACCTTCTCAAAGGAAGACTCCTTTTTTAAAAAAAAAAGGTTTTACATTTTCCTGTGCCAAAGTTAAATTTTTAAAAAGGCCTGACTTTGATCTAAATCCCCAAAGTGAACTCTCACCTTCTCATCCCAGCAGAAGGGTCCCCTTTTTCCTCACGCCCCCTACAGCCAGCTGGGGAGAGGACCCCGCGCTACAGGGAGCGAGGATGTTACACACAGCTCAAGCTCAACTAGCTTCCCTTTGAGATCGCTCTCTTCACCTGGCAACCGGGGGCCCCAGCAGAGCCGAGAGAGAAGAAAGTGGCATTTTGGAATCCATCTTTGCTCAAGATGCTGAAGGCATCGTGGCAAACTGCCCTTTGCTACCGAGGCCAAGGGAACTTGGGGAAGGATGGTCCTTAGCCATTGGGATGCGGTCAGCTGAGGGCAAGGTGAGGGCGAGCTCTGGTGCCAATGATGCCTGAGGAGAGCAGCCCCTGGGCATGCGGTGGGTGCGGGTGCCCACCCTGGGCGCTACTTCCCGCATTTGGACCCGGGTCCACCGGTGAGCAGTAGCAGCAGCACTCGCCACCAGGCCAGCTGGGTCCCCTTCTGTGCGTCCAGTTATTTTTAGGTGAGATTTACGACCGACGAGGGGGAAGGGACACGGGATGACAACGAGTTTTGGACGGTATAATCCTAAAAGTCACTTTTTCCCAAGCGCCCCCCTCCCGGGTCCTCCTTCCCGGAGCAGCACGGTGCCAGCGGGGAAGCGGGCAGTGCGGGCGCGCCGCAGCGGTAGGCTCGGACCCGAGGGCCGGGGGGGGCGGGGGGGCCCGCGCCGGGCGCCGGGCGCCGGGCGGGGGGCCCGCGGGCAGGGGAGGAGGGGCCGGGCGCTGCGCTGCTCACCTGCCAGGCTGTTGTAGCAGTCGATCTCGATGGCTTCCACGGTCTTGCTCTGCTCCTCCGAGAGGCGGCCGGGGTTGGGGGCCCCGGCCGGGGAGGCCCCGCGCGAGTCCCGCTCCTGCTCCCCGGGCGCCGGCAGCAGCCCCTTCAGTTCCAGCAACGCCCTGTGGTATTTGCCGATGGCTTCGCGGAATTTCTTGTCCTTGTAGCACTGCGCCCCTTGGCTCTTGAACTCGTGCGCCCGGCGGATGAACTCGGCGGGCTCGGCCGCCGCCCCAGCCTGGCCGCGCGCCGGGACCCCTCCGCCGCCGCCGCCGCTGCCGCCGCCCGGGACGCACAGAGGCGGCGGCGGCCGCTGCGCCTCGCCGGCCGCGGGCGGGCTCGGGTTCCCCTTGGCCGCTGCCGCCGAGCCCTTCCTCTCCATCCGGCCGCCGCCCGGCGCCCCGCGCGCGCCGCGATCCGCCCGCCGCCGCCGCGCCCTCCCGGGTTTAAAAGCGGCGGGCGCCTGCCCCGCGCCTGGCGAGCTCGGCCGCGGCCGTGACACCCCGCGGCGGTCTGGCGCCCCGCACTCCCATTCTCCTCGCCAGCTGCGGGAGGCTGCTCTCTCCTCCTCCTCCTCCTCCTCCTCGGATTGCCGTCCCCTCCCTCCCTCCTTCCCTCCCCCTCTCCCGCGCCGCCCGCCCTCCTCCTCCTCGCCCTCCTCCCCTCCCGCAACCTGCGGGCGGTGGCGACCTGGCCCTGGCGCGCGCGGGGCTAGCGGGATGGGGGACCGCGGGCCTGATTGGGGTGGCGGTGATTGTCGCTGACCCGGAAGAAGCTTGGCTCGCCCGAAGGAGGGGAGGATTAATGACAAAGACGGCCTCGTTCTTTCCCATTCAACCCACCCCTCGGAGACGCGCCTAGTCTGAAAGAGACGGATGGGGGAAGGGGTGTGTGTGTGTGTGTGTGTGTGTGTGTGTGTGTGTGTGTGTGTGTGGGTGTGTGTGTGATTTAGGGAGGGGGTCCGCCAGCAACTAGACGCATGCAGACTCACCCTCAACAGATTACTGAAAACTAGAAAGAAAGGTGCGGCGAGGAGCAAGGGGCGTCGGCACAAGCCACATAGCTTCTTGTTCTTCGCGGTCAGGCATTAATTTTTTTAAGGTGGCAGGGCCTCTTTTTTTGTGGATGCAGGTTGTCGCCGAGGTGTGTCTCCCTGCGTGGCCGCCCAGGCGCCCGGAACCCTGTGCACTTCGGCGTGTGGGGCGCGGTATTCCAGGAGCCGCTGACACCTCTGTGTGCGGGCAGCTGTGCAGAATGGATCACAGATATCAGAGATGGAAAACACCTGTTACTGTTGGTCATCAGGCTGGGCGTGCCCGCGTTCCAGTTTCCATTTACAGGATAGTTCCGTGCCCTTCCTCAGGATGTTCCATTCCTTCGATTGCTCTTCCAGCCAGCCTGAGTGTCGGCTGTCAGCTGGCAACTGGCTGCGGTTAAGGGGCAAAGATATTAGAGTGTGAGAAGCACTGCCCTAGACTATTTGCAAAGTCCAGAAACGTATGTACCCAGATATACTCTGCTAATATTTTGGTATAATTCCCATGCTTTGTTTTCTACATCGTTATTTGTACAAAGCACTCTTTTAACAAACATGAGTAGTATGGGGCGATATATACAGCTTCCTGCTCTTTTTACGTTACATTTTATGTGATTAGTCTTTTAAAGCCTCATTTTTAATGGCTTCATAATATTCATTTTACGCCTGTACTATGGTGTACTTACCATTTTTCTATGGTCAGACAGATTCCAATTGTTTGTTATTATAAAGAACACTAGTTTAATAAAAATAATGGATGCCACTTATATGTAGTGCTTTCATTGTGCCAGGCATTGGGTTAAGTGCTTTACATATAATAATTCATTTAATTCTCATAGCAACCCAGTGAAATAGGCACTATTGTTATTATCCCCTTTTTGGACACCAAGTGACAGAGACTTTCCCAAGGCCACCCTGCTAGTAGGTAGTGGAGCTGTAAATCCAAGCACTCTGGCTTCAGAATCTACGCTCTTAACTATATTTATACTTAAATGTTTGTCCTAGTTTATTTGTCCTTACAAGAAATTATGTTGATTTTTTAAGATGTCTTGAAACATCTATTTGCTTTTTAGAAAGGTTGTACTGACTTGGGCTCCTACCAGCAATATCATAGTTTCACAACATCCTTGCCGACATTGAGGGTTAAACTTTAAAACATATTTTCTAATTTGATGAGAATGAGAACTGTATATTGAATGAACTGGGGTATCTTGAATTTTAAGGGTGGGCATTTTTTACATGCAGAGTTGCCATTTGTATAGTACCGAGGGCTTTTATTTGGGCAGGATCTTAATATACTAAATTAAACCTTATATGTTACAGCATCTTACTTTTCCAAGTGCATTATAATCCTCACATTAGCCCCAGAAAAGAAAAATAATTCCTTACTCACTCAGTGAGTTTGCATTGTTTTCTGATAAGTGAAACATATTGTAGTGGTTGCGAGGCTTTGGACTTAAGGTGTATGCTGGATTTCTATCTCTACTGATTCTGGGTAAATTGTTTAACTTCTGAAAACTTCACATTCCCTCATTTGTTAAATAGGAGTACTACTTCCTTCATAGGGTTGTTGGGAAGTACATTGTAAGTGCTCAGCAGATGATAATTTAATCATGACTCCTTTGATCCTGTCATTATTGGATCCCCGAATAATTATGGCAGACTCTTGTTAATCCATGAATATTTGCCAGCCCCTGGCCCTTTTTACTGTGAGATATTCTATCAGATAGAGTGAAGAGAAGACATTGGGGGTTGGGTGCTCTGAGTTTTTATCATTAACTTCCTACTCAGGCAACTATTGGAGATCCAGGCCTGGGTCCGAGGTAAGATATGAATTGGGTCGTGACAGTCACAACTATTTAAAGGTGAGAAATACTGATGTGCCAAATTGCTTTTTGTTATCCTACCGTGTCCTGGCTTAGTGGTGCAGTATATTGTTCTCAGATTTTGGGTTTGAGGACAGGGCTGCAAACATGTAATCCAGGTGGTACTACCCTGCGTCTGAAACAGAGCCGACGCAAGAGCGTAATAGTAGCTTGGGTGAAGGAGAGCATGAGCAAGGAAGGGAGAGAATATTATGGGCGGGGGGATGGAGCGAGAGGAGATTTACTATGCCCATCTGTCCTGCTCGGCAGAGCTGTGTGTAGATATCTAGAACTGTTTTGTTTGCTTGTTTTCAGTGTGCTTCTGTCTCCAAGCCACTCATTGGGAAATGTGTGCTGGTTTCTCAGATGTGATCTCCTCCGTCACATGGAATTAAATAGGTGCCAAAGAGAATTTCTCAAACACCCTTTCATTAACTATTGACCATATGCAGAGCGCTATTTTGGGAAGGAAGCAGAGATTGAAATGACAGTTTGGGCAATGGATTTAGGATTCAGAAACTCAGTACTTCTCAAACTTTAACGTGCATGTGAACCCCTTGGAGATCTTATTAAAACGCAGTTCCCTCATGCTATTCACCTAGGGGAGGGCCCAAGATTGTGCATTTCTAACAAGCTGCTAGGTGATGCCCATACGGCTGGTCCAGGACCCACATTTCGGGGACCAAGTATTTAGAGGAAAAGGAAGTTTCATCTCTCCCCTTCTCTCCTGGCCTTTGCCTTCACCCAGAGAGGACCTGTTCATTGGATCATTCAGATTCCGGGAAATTAATTGGGCCCCATTTAACAAGGGCAGGGTTAGGAACCGCCATCATCTTTTCTTTCTAGCTCACGCAGCAGGAATAGGTACGCTGAGCCAAGGCCTCCTCTTGGGATCTGGCCATCTTGGTTTCTCTTCCGCAGATACATAGCCAAGCACACTTTTTATTGCTGCCATTTCTGGTCCCATGTGGCAGGGCAGAGGGTGAGAAGAGGTCGGTGTGTAATGCAGAAGGAGAGGCTTGGTGGGACCTCACCATCAGCTGCCTGCTGCAGCCTTGTGTTCACAAGAGAGCTCTGCACTAAGAGATTGAGCATCTATTCAAGTGAAAATAAAGTCGTATTTTGATTTCTCCTCTGCTGATGGCCCTTGAATGTATAGCTTGTTCATGAACCTCACAGGGGAGAGAGATGATTGAGCCACAGTAGGTCCTTTGGCTCAATGTCATCAAAACTTCTCCTTTTATTCCTAACAGGCAGGCGCGGGGCACAGGCCAGCGAATCCTCTGGATGACCTCCCCACTAATGGAATAACTCATTACCGCTCATACAAGGGGAGCTTTCTTAGAGAAGATGTATGTGGAACTATTTTGATGGAAAGAACTTGGTGTGGACAGAGCAGAAGGCACTGTGCTCCTGCTGGCTTTATGGGTCTCACACTCTCTATCTGCCCTGGGTTCTGACTTTGTTTCTGTCTCTAAGCCTGTGCCTTTCTCACTGCCTCCTGGTCTTAAAAGACTAAAGCCCTTCTTCTTTCCAAACTCACCCTAGAGCTTGCATACCTCCTAAACAGATGGCGTGTGCTGCTTTCCTCTTCCTTCAGCTCGGTTTCTTAAGCATATGCGAAAGATATATATTTGAATCTCTTTTATACTAATCTAAGCTGTTCAGGGTTTGGTCACATGCCAACCAAACCAAAGCTATTTTGGGGATGCTTTTCTAATTGCATTCAACTTCACAATTTACCTGAGAAAATTACAGCACTACCAGTATCAGTTTTTATCCACATTCAACCTTCAATCATCCCTCTGTGGAAAAGTGGGAGGTTTTTAACCATTTCATGCCCAGATGTAGCATTAGCTGCATGAGGCTAATGTAAGCTTCCTATTTTCATTCGTCCCGCATCTGTCCACTCACCCCCAGCCCAACAACACATTTCTCTGTAATTCCAGGGTCCAGTTCAGTTTAGCCTTATTTAGAAAAATAAGGCCTCTCTGCCTAGCCTTACCCTCGGCTACTACTCAATCCACTCTGCACCCCCCAACCTTCTCATCTCCAGTATCAATTAAGGCCCTTAATGGGAGCCATGATGCCAGCTATTTGGATCTGCTGGCCTCCCTTCCTTGGGAGACTCTTCCCCTATTCCATGTGGTCCTGGAAGAGCTGTCAATCATGGCTCTGAGGTTTCCCCCTCCCTTACTTGCTAGCACCTATTCCAGGCTTGGCCAATTACATTACTCCATCACCCTATCCCACAGTGATTGGTTCAGGGAGGGGCACATGACCCAAATAGAGCCAATCAGAAATTTCCATGAGACTTATACACAAGTATTGGGAGAGAAAAGTTCTTTGCTTTGGGAGGATTTGAGGTGGAGGCTATCAATGGCCATCTTCTTCCCCACCTGGAGGAGTATCTGAAAAATGAAATTGAACAGAGGCAAAAAGGATATGAGGAGAGACAGAGCTCTGGTGGTGTCAGTTACATTCTTAGATCCAGTAGGTTTATTTTTAAGTTTATTTATTTATTTTGAGAGGCAGAGAGAGTGAGCAGGGTAGGGGCAGAGAGAGAGAGGGAGAGAGAGAGAACATCCTAAGCAGGTCCACAGTGTCAGTGCGGGGCTCCACACGGGTCTCCATCCTACAAACTGTGAGATCATGACCTGAGCTGAAACCAAGAGTCAGTCACTTAACTGACTGAGCCACCCAGCTGCCCCAGATCCAGTAGTTTTTAATGCCAGATACATTCTGTACTCCCTAGTATGTAAACCAACGAATTCCCTTATACTTGAGCTATTTTGAGTTGTCATTTACAATTAAAAAACTGTGGATTTATATATTCCTTGTTAGGTATTCACCTCTTCACCCACCACCTACTGCCATCCCAGCCCCGCTGTTGTTACATGTGGCTGGTAACCATAGCCATGCCCCCCTGCCTAGAACACATTCATTTTTAAAATTCTTTTATAGTTATTAAAAATGGTTTATTCATTTATCCTTAACTTTGTATCATGGGAAATTTTAAACATAGAGAAAGAATGGTGTAACAAATCTTCAAGGACCCATCACCCAGCCAGCATAAACAATTACCAGCAACCAATATTTGTTGCCATAAGTTCAGTTTTCCATATGTGCCATTCTCTTACATCTCTCTCTACGCCTTTGGACTCGAGTTTCTTGTGCGCTTCATTTTTCTGTATTTCTCATTTGCTTGCTCTTAAAACATTAGGTCTTTCAGCCAAAGTTACCTGATTTGCTTCAAGATTAAGCACAAGGAGTCACCTCTCTTGTGGAGCCTTACTGACCTCCATACACAAGTTCGATGTTCCTTTTATTCTTTGTTTTGTCATGCTTTTCTCTTACATAGCAATTATTCATCCAGCAAACATCTACTGAGAAATTTCTCCATTTCAGGCATTGGAGATCTATCAATGAACAGAGTAGGCAAAAATTCTCATCCTTATGGAGTGGAGGGAGTGTGACAGTAAACATCATAAATAAATAAATTATGTAGGATATTAGAATGTGGTAAGTGCAACAAGAAAAGGGGGCGTTGAGGAGGCTTGTATGTGTGTCTTCAAATTTTAAATACGAAAAATCAGGTAGGCCACACTTAAGTACACTGCATAATGCTTATCTGCTTGCTTTTTGTCTCTGCAACTAGACTTCGCCTACTCGAAAGCAGGGATTGTATCTTAATTTTTTTGTAGCCCCAGTACCTAGTAGAGTAGTAGACACTTTATAATAGTTGTGGAATGAATGGAATAAGCAGCAGAGTACAAGACACTGACTAGAAAGACTGTTGGTGTCAAGGGTTTTTGTTTGTTTGTTTTTTTATAACGATAGTACGTATACATGGAAAAAATTCCAAAAGTACTCTCTATAAAAGAGCATATAATAGCGGTGACTGGTTGGCTCCATTGGTTAAGAATCTGACTTTTGATTTCGGCTCAGGTCATGATCTCGCAGTTTGTGGGTTCCAGCCCCCTGTGGGGCTTTGTGCCAACAGCATGGAGCCTGCTTGGGATTCTCTGTCTCTCCCTCTATCTCTGCTTCTTCCCTGCTCACAGGTGTGTGTGCGCGCGCATGCGCATATGTGTGTGCTTACTCTCTCCCTCTCTAAATAAATAAATAAACTTTAAAAAAAAGAAAAAAGAGCATATAATAAAAAGTAAAGTTTCCTTCTACCCTGGACTCATTCCTCTAAAATTCTTCCCAAGGGCATTCACTGTGCCTGGTTTCTCATGCATCACTCCAGAGTTTATCTATCTACCTACATATCTATATTAAATTATAAGCATTGTTAGTCTCCTCATCTCTGCATTTAATATTTAATTTCACCATAACCCTATTAGGTTATTATGACACTCACTTTACAAAACAGAAACCTGAGATTTTTGGAGATTAGATAATTTGCCCAAAGTCACACAGCTTGGAAGCAGGGAGAGGGCCTGACTGACTCCAAAAGCTATGCTTTTTGCCACCTATGGAGTTTTTGGATGTCTGTTAGGGATGAGATAAAGAGGATTTGCACAGACTGGTGGACTGTCTTAGATAATCTTTAAGAGTCTTTAAGAACCTGAAAATGTGGGGCACCTGGGTGGCTTAGTCAGTTAAGCGTCCAACTTTGGCTCAGGTCATGATCTCACAGTTCGTGGGTTCAAGCCCTACCTCCAGCTCTGCACTGACAGCTCAGAGTCTGGAGCCTGCTTTGGATTTTGTGTTTCCCTCTCTCTTCCTCTGCCCCTCCCCTTCTTGTGCTCTCTCTCTCTCTCTCTCAAAAATAAATAAACATTTAAAAAAACACTATAAAAAAGTATCTGAAAAGCTCTAATGCTGTGCCACCCCACCTTCTATTGTCTGCCCTTTTCTGTCTGACTTTGTACCCTGGGAAACTGACCCGTGCATCAACTGGGCTCTTTTGCCCTCTTGCTGCTGGTCAGCTTTGCCCAAAGGAAAGCACCCACATTATGGGACTGGAGGATGGGGGTAGAGAAAGATTAATACATTTCTTTCCCACTCCCTCCCTGCTTTGGCACCATGGTTTTGGGGGTGGTTGTGTCCTGTCATTATGATAGGTATGATTGGGTGCCCCCTACTCCTTGGGTCCACCTGTCAGTGGACTCTGGTAATGCAGTTTCTGCCTTTTGCCCAAATATCTTCCCTAGCTTGCTAGTCTCTGGAAGCTTCAACATTCTTTCTTGATTCCTATAACCGTGACCACACTTCTGTAAAGAGTCTCCAAGTTAAAAGTCTCTTTAGATGAATCATTAGAGTTAGATTTTGTTTCTTGTCATGATCTTATTGTAAATGCCATTTTCAGACGTTATGCCTTCCAGGAGATTCTCAAACCCGATACTACAAGACCCAGTGGCATTTATCTCTCCTCGTAAAACTTCAAGTTAGTAAGGTAAGCTATTTGGAGTTAATCTTGACCTTTTTACTCTAAAAACCTACCTACTTGGCAGCTGCCTATTGGCCAAGGGCTGAGACCTGTTCTGCTGTTGGTATGTGAGATGATGAGTATGTGCCTTTGGGGGTCATTGTTCCATTTCTCATAATTTTATGTGTGTGTCAGCAGGCGTTTAACATTTTCACAGCTTTTTCTGAAACACACACACACACACACACACACACACACCCTTTTCCCTTACAGAATTGCTGGAGTGGTGTATTGGTTACATACAGCTACGTAACAAATTATCCCCAAACTCAACAGCTTAACATATCACTTATTATTTTTAAACAATCCCACAGTTTCTGTAGGAACATCTGATTTGGCTGCTTCTGATTCAAGGTGCTTCAGGAAGTTACAGTCAGGCTGGTGGCTGGCCCTGAAGTTATTGTCTCAGGGCTATACACTGGACTTGCTTCTGGTTCCAAGCTTACCCACATCCTTGTTGGAAGCCCTCCATTCTCTGCTGGCTGCTGGTTGGACATCGTTGGTTTTTTTTTTTTTTTATGTTTATTTGTTTTTGAGAGAGAGAGACAAAGCACGAGTTGGGGAGGGGCAGAGAGAGAGAGAGAGAGAGAGAGAGGGACACACAGAATCCGAAGCAGGCTCCAGCCTCCAAGCTGTCAGCACAGAGCCCGATGTGGGGCTCGAACCCACAAACTGTGAGATCATGACCTGAGCCAAAGTGAGACGCTTAACCAATTGAGCCACCCAGGCGCCCCTGGTTGGACATCTTAGTTCCTTATCAGGTAGGTCTCTCCATAGGATTCCAGAGTATCCTCATGACACGAGACCTGGCTTCCCCCAGAACGAGAGATCTCAGAGATCCAAAGTCTTTTAAAATCTAATCTCAAACGTGACATACCATCACTACTGCCATTTTCTATTGGTCACACAGACTAACCCTGGTGCCAAGTGGCAGGGACTACCCAGGATGTGAATGTTAAGGGAACATTTTGGAAGCTGGCTATCTCAAGAGAGAGAAGTAGGTATTATGTGTTTTTCTTGTACCTAGCTACCTGCTAGAACTTAAGAGGGTCTTTTTATGATGTTTTAAAAAATGAGATAAGCTGACTATGGATCACGATATGTATAAAAGCATGCATTTTTATTATAAAAGTCAGATGGAATTCAGGGCATTGAAAGGAATTTAAAACTCCAACCCCTTTAGATTTTTTGTGGGGTTTTTTTCTGTGAATTTAACTTCACAATTGAAAAGTATTATCTATGCATGTTTAAGGTGTTACAATATCATTGGTTTCTGGAACATTGCTTTGAAGCTACTTTGCTAATAGGAAGTTTCCATAAAATTATTCTGTCAGTTGCTACCTTATGATTCACTGGGTGTTAGTCTCCTGGGGGGAGAGGCTGTGGACTGCTTTGACAAGTGTGGCCAGTGACAGAGTCCAGTGGTATGGCTTAGGTGGCATGTCCAGTGCCTCGTGATGGTAGCATGCTGCCCACATTGTGGATTTATTTCATGGCATGATTTGGCGGCACTGTTCTTGCCTGGGTAGCCCTGAATCTAGTCCTGGTGATTCTGTGATTTACACACAGCAGGATTTGTGGCAGGATTTTGCTTATTTCTTTTTTTTAATTAAAAACATTTTTAAATGTTTATTTATTTTTGAGAGACAGAGAGGCAGAGCACAAGCAGGGGAGGGGCAGAGAGAGAGGGAGACACAGAATCTGAAGCAGGCTGCAGGCTCTGAGAGCCTGATGCAGGGTTCGAACTCGGGAACTGTGAGATCATGACCTGAGCTGAAGTTGGAGGCTTACCCAACTGAGCCACCCAGGTGCCCCAACATTTTGCTTATTTCCATTGGCAAATCTTTGGGAATATTATGTCATGGATTCTGAATGTGCTACGTCAGGGAAAGTGAAACACATTTTAGATTGAAGTGAATTCATTGATATTGTCACACTTACTGCTTACTTTGGATTTAGTAGGTTTTTTTTTTAATTCTGGTAAAATACATGAAACGTAATATTTACCATCTTAATTATTTTTATGTATAGATTTCAGTGGCATTAAATACATGCACATTGGTTTGCAACCCCACTATCCATCTCCAGAACTCTTTTCATCTTGCAAGACTGAAACTCTGTAAACACTAACTCTCCCTTCCTGCCCCACCCCACCCAGCCCCTCCCCCCCGCCCCATGGTAAAAAATATAAAATGTACCCTCTTAATCATTTTAAAGTCTATTTTCAGTTTTGTTAAGTATGTTCACATTGCTTTGAGGTATAATATCCAGAACTTGCTC
This sequence comes from Cryptoprocta ferox, assembly GCA_028646485.1. Taxonomy (NCBI): domain Eukaryota; kingdom Metazoa; phylum Chordata; class Mammalia; order Carnivora; family Eupleridae; genus Cryptoprocta; species Cryptoprocta ferox. Next base: position 29,543,950 of record CM053560.1, read on the forward strand.
ATCTTGCAAATCTGAAAGTCTAGACTCATTAAAAAACCTCACCTCCCTCTCCTCCCAGCCCCTAGAACCACCTTTCCACTTTCACAACTAGGTATCTCACAGAATATTTTCTCTGTGGCCATCAGTTACATAAGACATCATAAAATTATAGCATTCTGATAACAATTTAACTTTAGTTGTATATAAAAACTCCACTCCTTTACAGCACCACCCCTCCACTTTGTTATTATGTCACAATACACACACACACACACACACACTCACATCTATATATATATTTTTAAAGTAAGCTTCATGCCAAGTGTGGAGCCCAACATGGGTCACGAGCTCATGCCACTGAGATCAAGACCTGAGCTGAGATCAAGAGTTGGATGCTTAACTAGCTGAGCCACCTGGGCCCCCCGACAACTTATATTTTTATATATGGTATACCTGTTAACATAAATTTATAGCTTTTTAAAATGTTTTTGTCATTTATATTCTATGTACAAATGACAATAGTACAAATTACTATATTTGTCCACATATTTACCTTTACTAGAGAATCTTGTATTTCCATACATCTTTGTGTTGCAGTCTACTCTACTTTGGTTTCAACTCAGACTTTTTTTTTAAAAAGAAAACGTTTTATTTATTTATTTTGAGAGAGAGAAAGAAAGAGAGCAGGGGAGGGGCAGAGAGAGAAGGAGAGAGAGAATCCCAAGCAGGCTCTGCACCAGCAGCACAGAGCACGCTGCAGGGCTCAAACCCATGAATCGCGAGATCATGACCTGAGCTAAAATCAAGAGTTCCACGCTTAACCAACTGAGCCACCCAGATGCTCCTCTAAGACTCTTTAAAAAAATTTTTTTAAGGTTTATTTATTTTTGAGAGATACAAAGACAGAGTACAAGCAGGGGAGGGGCAGAGAGACCGGGAGACACAGGCTCCAGCCTCCAGCTGTCAGCACCGAGCCTGACATGGGGCTCAAACTCTGGAACCGTGAGATCATGACCTGGGCTGAAGTCAGCTGTGTAACCGACTGAGCCACCCAGGTGCCGAAAAGACTCTTTTTTTAAAAAAAGTTTTATTTATTTAAGTAATTTCTACACTCCACATGGGGCTCAAACTCACAACCCTGAGATCAAGAGTTGCACACTTTTCCAACTGAGCCTACCAGATGCCCCAACTCAAGGACTGTTTTTTAATAATTCTTGTAGATCAGGTGTAGTGGTGATAAATTCCCTCAGCTTTTGTTTATCTGAGAAAGTTTTAATTTCTCCTTCATTTTTGAAAGACAGTTTTGCCGAATACGGTATTCTTGGTTGACAGTTGTTTTTTTACTTTCAGCACTTTGGGTATATCAGGCCACTCTGTTGTGGCTTGCAAAGTGTCTGCAGAGAAATCCACTGAAAATCTTAAGGAAGCTCCCTTGTATGTTACAAATTACTTGTCTGATGCTGCTTTCAAGATGATCTCTTTGACTTTAAACAGTTTGATTATAATGTGTCTCAGAGTGGTTTTCTTCGGATTTATCACAGCTGGATTCTGTTTCTTGAATCTGTATGTCTATTTCTTTCCTCAGATTTGCAGAGTTTGGGCCATTATTTCTTCCCTCAGATTTGCAGAGTTTGGGCCATTATTTCTTCAAGTAAGCTCTAAACCCCTTTTTCTCTCTCTTCTTCGAGATTCCCTAATATGTATATTATTTCTCTTGATGGTGTCCCATATGTGCCTTATGTTCTCTTTGTTTCTATTATTATTTTTTCTTTTTACTTCTCTGACTCAATGATTTCAAATGATTTGTCTTCAAGTTCACTGATCCTTTCTTTGCCTTACAAAGTCTGCTGTTGAACTCCCTCAATGAATTTTTCAATACTGTTATTGTTATTTTGGAGCTCCATTTTTTCTGTTTGGTTATTTTTTATAACCAGTTTCTTAAATGGTCCAAGTCAGGCAAGATAGAAACCAGTCATTCAGCCAACCCCAGACAAAATGGGCACATGGTCCATTCTTTTGCTAACATCCTGATGGGGAGCCCCTGGTCTGAGGGATCTCCTTCCAATTGTTCTATACTATTCTTTGTTGATATTCTTATTTTGTTCATTTTCCTGCATCATTTTCTTGATTTCATTTAGTTGTCTGTGTTCTCTTTTAGCTCATTGAGCATCTTCATGATGCTTTAAATTCTTTGTCAGACAGCTCAGAGATCTGTGATTTTTTTAAGTTTATTTATTTATTTTGAGAGAGAGAGAGAGAGAGAGAGAGAGAATGCCAAGCAGGCTCCAGCTGTCAGTGCAGAGTCCCATGGGGGGCTTGAATTCTTGAACTGTGAGATCATAACCTGAACTTGAGATCATAACCTGAACCTGAGATCAAGAGTTGGACGCTTAACTGACTGAGCCACCCAGGCACCCCAGATCTGTGTTTTTTTAGGGTCAGTTTCTGGGGTTTTATTTTTGTTCCTTAATTGGCCTGTGTTTCTTGTTTGCCTTGTAATCTTTTATTGGATTTGAGGATCTGAAGAAACAACTACCTGTCCCAACAGTATTGGCCTTTGTGTGTTAGCTTTGCTTAGGGGAAGGCCTTCACCAATCACCTCAGGGGCAGGTTCTAGGACATCTCAAACCTTTTCAGGTGGTAGACACCACCTGGTGTCTACATGTGGTTCTGCAGCTCTGACTTGCTGCTCACCCTTGTTTTCAGTGGCTTCCAAACTCTGGTACCAGTTTCTTAAATGGTCCAAGTCAGGCAAGATAGAAACCAGTCATTCAGCCAGCCCCAGACAAAATGGGCACATGGTCCATTCTTTTTTTTTTTAACATCCTGATGGGGAGTCCCTGGTCTGAGGGATCTCCTCCCAATTGTCCCATACTATTCTCTGTGAGGGAAGGGCACGGATGTGTGTGCCAAATACTGAAAATTTCCTACCCTTTTTGTTGGAATCCTTTCTTGGTTTAACAATGCCTTGAGTGCTGTAGCTTCTTGACTGGTCTCTAGGGTTCTCACAGGGGTATTCTCGTCGGTATATTGTTAACGTGGTGTCTCTTTGGAGAAGAGGGCCTGTAGCTTCTTAGTCTATCATCTTTCTGCTGTCTTTCTCTACCCTCAAAACCTTTAATGAATCTTTTCTCTACTCAAATCTGTTGAATTTGAGTACCTGTCTCATACAGTATTGTTCCCCTGGTGCCATGATGTTAAAACTAGAGAACTATTAATTTTTGATGAATAAATGGGGCATTTCAGACTGAGTGAGAAAGAGCTCTTTTTGAGGAGGTAGCTGTTTTCATGCACTTTGGATTACACTTTTGACCACCATAAATGTTTGGATGTGTGGGACCACTCTGGTTGCCTTTATTTTCTTTTTTTTTTTTTTTTAACATTTATTTATTTTTGAGAGACAGAGAGAGACAGAGTGTGAACAGGGGAGGGGCAGAGAGAGAAAGAGACACCGAATACGAAGCAGACTCCAGGCTCTGAGCTAGAAGTCAACACAGAGCCCAATGCGGGGCTCGAACCCACAAACCATGAGATCATGACCTGAGCCGAAGTTGGATGCTCAACTGACTGAGCCACCCAGGCGCCCCATCTGGTTGCCTTATGGTAACTGTGAAGTGTGGGCTCATAATTATGGAGCTGCTGAAGACAGCCAGAGTTTCTTTCCCTTCTCTTGTACTGAAGATCTCTTCAGATCTGCAGAATTGCATCTAAACTCCTGCAGATTCTGCTGCTGTTGCAACAATACGTCACCAGTCAAACTTATCATCCATTATTTATTTCCTTTCCTTACATTCTGCCCCAACCCTCCCACTCACACACTGCAGAGGCTTTGTCAGTAAATTCAGGGCTGAAGTGAGTGCCTGCCAGGGAGGTATTTGAACATAGGGTGGGTAGGGTGGAGAAAAAGAATGAGGATGACCATACAGCTTCATTTACACTTGTTTCCAAGATAATCTTACGCTGGGAGTGTAAAATATCTGCCCTATCAAGACCAGAGATTCAGGGCTCTCTGAGCTTTCTCCGTAAATCAAAGTTCAGGCTCACTGGTGGGGATTAAGGAGGCTTCCTAAGACTAATATTAAGAGAGAAATATGTGAAAACACATGTTCTATCACATAGAGGAGTTTATTAGCAGTTTCTCTTTTTTCTTCACCTCTTTCCTTTTTCTTTCCTTCCAATCTTCCTATAATTCTATCTTCTAGCAACTAAGTTTCATTATAATTGATACATGTGTTCTGTAGTCATCAAATACCTTTCTGTGCTCAGAAGGTAGGGCACTCAATCCTTTCGAGCTGGCTGTTATTGGCAAAGTACTAGCATTAACAGGGTCACCTTAGCGGGACTGAGAAGAGGGGGAAGGTGTGGAGAAGAGTTCAGAATCAAAACAGATAGACCTGAATGGAAGGGCAGGACAGAGGTATCATTGGAACAGAGGATGATCAGACAGCTGGGGTGCAAGTACACAAAAGCACGCCAAATGTACATTTCCAAGTCCAGTGAATTAGCTTAAAGACTTTGGGGGGCACCATGCTCAGGATTTATTTTTTAAAGTTTTTGTTATTTTTTAGTTGCCTGTTACCAATCCTCTTTCAGTTAAAAACATAAAGCCAGAAAGAGGTAAAATGTTGTTTTATATTTATACTTATATTTATAATGTGTATTTATATGTATAATTATAATTATAATTATAATTTTATTTATTTATTTTGTCCTGGTAAATCTGGGCTCTAGAGTTCCTCCTGAGCACTGAGAACAAAATCCAGCCAGCATCTTGTTTCAGGATCCCAAAGAGACAACAGGATATTGTTTTGTGAAGCAGAGACCCCTGCTGGCAAGGGTGGCTTCCGCTACCTGGCAAGGCACTAGGCTCTCCCAAGCTGTGGAGTGGAAAACCAATTCAGCCCTTTCTCTGCACCTTCAGGGTTGAAAAATAAATCTCTCTACCTCACCTTGGCCCTGGGCCAATCTGTGATTGGCTCTACCTGCTTCTTCCAGAGCTACTTCTAACGTTTAAGCTAGACAAAAAACTTGTTAAACCAGATAAACTCAACACAACCATTCAAAACCATTCTTTTCATGATGTAACTTAAGTGAAATAAAATGTGATAAGGCTCCAGAGTACAGAAATAAATCACTGAATCTTTGAACAGGTGGCAGCAGGGGATTGGATGGTGGGAGAAGGTCCTCAGAGGTCACCCCAACCAAAGTGTATTTGATTACAGTGAGGTCAGTCTTTTGTGCTCAAATCCTGGCTCTGCCACTGGTCACCTGCGTGCATTTAGCAGGTGATAACTTCTCTAGGCTTCAGAATCCTCATCTTAGAAGTGGAGACAATTTAAAAAAAAAGTGGAGACAATACTACCTCATCAAACTATTGTGGAGACTAAATGCCAAAAAGCTATGTCAAGTGTTTTCATTGAGTTTTGGGGGCATTATAAATGCTCAATACATGTTCACTATTTTTGTGGTAATTATTCTCACCATCAAGATTAAGATAACGGATAGAAAATGGAAGCCAGTATAGCGCTGTTGCTAAAGAATGTGGGCTCTCTGACCTTGGGGAAATTATTTACCTTCTCTCAACACCAGTGCCCTCTCATAGGATTGTTGTGAGGTTAGCAAAAAATGTCTCTCCTTAGCTCAATATCTGAACAACTGAGATATAAACTGAGATATAGAAAGATTTGTTGCCTAACTAGAAAAACGCTTCAATAATCTTTAAAAAAGGGGGGAGTATAGAAGAGGTTGGGGGTTTTTAAAGCTCACTGAAGTTTGAATTCAAAGGTCTAATATGTTTCTTAAGCCATATAGGTCAACCTAATTTACGTTTCAGCAAGAACTACCCTCATTCTAGTCTAGGCTGGACCGTACCTGGGAGAATCCCTAAGTCTTTGCAGGGACGAGTTAGGGTTCGTCCAAGGAGGCAGTTGGTAGAACTGTTTGTGTGTCTGTAGGCAGCTGTAAAAGATGTTAGGCGTCACTGTTCCAAACACTTACAAAGTTAGTTGTCGTTGTTTGTGTTGTTTCCAAAAAGCAATGTGAACTCCATTGCTACCCTCTTTGAGTCCCCTCTTTGAAATGTAGCCCAGGTACTGCCTGGAAAGAAAAGGATCTGGATTTTAGCAGTTGGAATCTGCTTTATAACAAATACCAGGTTTTGAGGTCTTTATTCAGCAAATATGGCCAGGAAGCCAGAACATAAAATTAAATCAATGTAAGCCTATGATGGGGCAATAAAAAATATCCACCTAACCAGTTTCCGTTAATATGTTTGACACAGCCCCAATATTCTACCATTTACTCGGTGGCTGCTGTACCTCCTAAGTTTACATATGGGACCCAGAGATGTTCCTGAGTTTTATTTGCCCAGTACACATCTTCACTGTATAATTCACCAGCACTTCAAACACAACTAAAACAAAACCCAACTATTCTACCCTCTTCCCCAGACTGCTCTTCCATATGTATCCTATCTCAGTAAATCATTCACCCAACTGCCAAGCTAAGTTTCTTGAATTTTCCCTGTCCTCACCCTGGGCTTGTCACCAATCCTTATCAATTGCACCTCCTAAATATAGTTCATTTCTTACTGTCATTAGCTTAGTATAGGTCATCACCTTTTCAGGCTCAGATCTTGATACACTCCTAAATCCAAACCTGACTTTGCCACTTGCCTCTTTAAAAATCTTCCTTTAGGGGTGCCTGGGTGGCTCAGTCAGTTAAACGTCTGATTCTTGGTTTCAGCTCAGGTCATGATTTCACGGTTCATGAGTTTGCACCCTGCATTGGGCTCTGCACTAACAGTGCAGAACTGCTTGGGATTCTCTCTCTCTCTCCCCTCTCTCTCTCTCTCTCTCAAAATAAATAAATAAACTTAAATTAAAAAAAATATTCCTTTAGTATCCCACTGCTCTGAACTCCTTGATGTAGTTTTTAATAATCTTGCCCCTGAATTCTACTCTAGCCTTATCTCTCCTAGTCTTTCATATATTCTGTGCTCTAGTCATTCTGAACATTTTTCACTTTTCTCTTGCCTCTTGGTTTTGGTTCATGCTCTACCTTCTCCCTTGCATTTTCTTACCTCTCTTGTTCAGTTGGTGAACTGCCATTCCTCTTTCTTGTGTCTGTTTAGATATTCCTTCCTCCAGAAAGCCTTCTTCCATCTCCCTCACGTGTTTTATACCCTCTTTTCATCCTCTCAGACTCCTTTGTTTTCTACATCATAGCTCCAATTACATGAAGTTTAATTATCAGGGTTTTATTTGGCCCACATCCCTCACTAGACCAAAATGTTGAAGCCATCTCTATCCTATTCACTGTTATTTCTCTGTCACCTAGTACAGTGGTTGGCACAGGAGGTTACATTCTAAATATATTTTTAAATAAATTATAATATTTGTAAATATATATTATAAATTTTGTGTTATAATAATAACACAAAAAATATCCTTTTTTAATATGGCAGCCCTCTTAAAGTAAAATCGGCTATATTTGGTAATATCAGCATGTAATTGGAAATTCAAAGATCCTGAAGTTCTCTCTTGATCTGCATCTTCAGCAAATTCATCATTGGGACTTTTCATCTCATCACATGCTCCGTCCAGTGCGTGTAGCCTAGAAGAAAGAGGTAGGGAGCTAAGTGCTTGATTCAGGAGTGTCGAAATGCTGACTATAGTAACAGCTTGGGATGTCAAAAGTTTCCATCCCTTGCAGATATAAGAACCTATAAAGTCACTGTACTTCTCACTGAAATATTTAGAAATGACGTTTGAGGGGCACCTGGGTGGCTCAGTCATTTGAGCGTCCAACTTCAGCTCAGGTCATGATCTCATGGTTTGTGGGTTCGAGCCCCACATCGGGCTCTGTGCTGACAGCTCAGAGCCTGAGGCTTGCTTCATTCTGTGTCTCCCTCTCTCTCTGCCCCTCCCCTGCTTGTGTGCATGTGCTCTCGCTCTCTCTCAAAAATAAAAATTTTTAAAAATTAGAAATGATGTTTGACACACTCAGCTTACATTGAACGACCAACAAATATTCACTGAATACCTACTGTGTGCTGGACTCTGTTCTGAACATCAGACAAAAATCCTTTCCAGAGCTTTCATTCTCCAATCTTACTCAATCCTCTGACAAACTAAACCTGCTAACCTCTCATTATTAATCATAGTGTAGTATCTGTAGGAAACACTTGGTTTAACCTGTGTGTTTGGTCAGTGTGCAGACTGGGTTTCTTATAACCTGGAAAATGGAAAATCATTCCTGTGTCTGGGACATTTGTGAGGCATAGCTAAACAGAGAATATCTTCATAGAGAATTTCCATTATTGGTCTTTTTTTCCTGTTTCTTCTGTGAGCTCTGCTGAATTCATTTCTGATAAGAATTCAGAGGTGTTTTCTTTTCCAAGAGACAGAATATAAGTGGAAAAAGGAAATGTGTCTGGAAAAAAGCAGCCTGGGTATACCTATATGAGATAGAATGGCAGTGAAAAGACTTGAGATTCTTCCCCATAGAAGGCAAGGGACAGAGCTATAGTCTGTCTTTTAAACACACTTTATCATGGGAAGCAATGGGAAATCTCATACACTGCAGGTGGGAGCACAGAGTGAGTCACTTTGATAACAATTTGATATTTTCTTCTGAAGTTGAATATGTGTATATCTCATGACTCAGAAATCCCACTTTGAGGTTTATACCTTACAGAAATGTGTACACGTGTGCATCAGGACACAGGTTCAAGAGTGTTGATAGCAGCATTATTCAAAATAGCCTCAAAATGAAAGCGATCCAAATGTTTACCAACAACAGACAGAATAAATTGTGACACAATTAACACAACTGAACACTATTCAGCAATAAAAATGAACAAACTACAACATAAGCATTTAGATCATTCTAAAACAGGGGCTCCTGGATGGCTCAGTCAGTTAACCATCCGACTTCGGCTCAGGTCATGATCTCACAGTCCGTGGGTTCAAGCCCCACGTCGGGCTCTGTGCTGACAGCTCAGAGCCTGGAGCCCGTTTCGGATTCTGTGTCTCCCTCTCTCTTTGCCCCTCCCCAGCTTGCTCTCTGTCTCTGTCTCTCAAAATAAAATAATAAAGACATTTAAAAAATAAAAAAAAATAGATCATTCTAAAGCATAAAGTTGAGCAAATGAAAACTCAAGATATAAAAAGAGAAATTGTATGATCTCATTTATACAACACTCCCCCAAAAGGGCAGACTTAATCAATTGTGTTTAGGAATGCATTGTTTGGTGGTAGAAATATAAAGAAAAGCAAGGAAGCCATATCATAAAAGGCAAGATTGTGATTACCTTCAGTGAGGAGGGAGGAAGTTGAGATAAGAAAAGACACAAGGGCAGCCATGTTCTATTTCTTGAACTGGGTGGTAGTTAAATGGCATTCGTTTTGTGATAATTAATTAAGCCTTATAACTTTTTAAATATACATATATGCATATACATATTTATATACACATATTTACACACACACACACACACACACACATACACACACATATATATTCATCCCCTCCAATAAACAAGGTTAAAAAGCCAGGCTTGCATGATTCAGTGGTAGTCAAGATTAGTGGTTAAGAGTGTGGGGGCGCCTGGGTGGCTCAGTCGGTTAAGTGTATGACTTCAGCTCAGGTCATGATCTCATGGTTTGTGGGTTTGAGACCCGCGTAGGGCTCTGTGCTGACAGCTCAGAGCCTGGAGCCTGCTTCGGATTCTGTGTCTCCCTCTCTCTCTGCCCCTCCCCCACTCATGCTCTGTTCCTCTCTGTCTCAGTAAGAAACATAAATTTTTTTTAAAAATGTTTAAATTTAAATTTAAATTTAATTAAATTTAAATTTAATTAAAAAAAAGAGTGTGAGTCCTAGAGTTAATCAACTTGGGAGTCAAATGTGGCTCTACTACTCATTATCTGTGTGGCTTTGAGCCCTCTACCCGTAATAAGTGTCAGTCTCCTCCTCTGTAAAATGAACATAACAGTTAACATCCACCTTGTAGACTTGTTAGGAGACTTAAGTGAGATTATTTATATAGCATTTGGCCCAGTGCTTGATACTTAGTTAAGTGCCAGTAAATGGTAGCTAAAAGACCAAACTTCAATGGCAACTTATTTTTTTTTTTTTGCCTTGCTTATATAATTTACCAGGCCCAGTGACTTTCTCTTCAGAGCAAGACAGAGCATATATGTGAAGATAGAGTCAAGGGAAGGAACTCCCTGAACATGCTCTCATCTTGGACAGCCATGCCAACCACTGTAGAGAGCTTCTTGGGTATATTAGAATTAAACCTACTTGGAGTATAGCCACTTTCCGGGGGGTGAATATTAATGTTTGTCATCAGTTAGGTATCTGTTCAAAAAAGACACATGAAACGTTGGGGATTTTTTTTTTTTAGGAGGAACTTCGGAGTGTGTTAAAAGAGGAGCCTTAGTGGAAGCACTGAAGAGATGTGGAATTCATCTACCTCATAACACTTGATGGAATACAAAAATACAAAGCGAATGTAGGAAAACAGTAGAAAGAGCATCACTGAAGATGAAATGATTAATAGACTCAAAGGAATGGACCCCTTTGGGAATTTTATGGGAGTTACAGACTCCTGTCCTAGAAAAGTGAACATAGGCAATGATGCACATACTTCTCATTCAATTCTAGGGAATTCACCGTTTCTCCAAAGCCCTTTTGGGAACAGTCTGGGTTCTTCATGCCTTCTAAATATAGGGTTCTTTAGGGGGAGAGCAATGGCAGCCAGAAAGACATAGTAGGAGCACAACATGGAAGGCTTAGGGATGGGAGTAGCTTTGATAAGAGCAGAGTTTTGGGGCGCCTGGGTGTCTCAGTCGGTTAAGTGTTCTACTTCAGGTCATGATCTCACCCTTCGTGAGTTCGAGCCCCACATCAGGCTCTGTGCTGAGAGCTCGGAGCCTGGAGCCTGCTTCGGTTTCAGTGTCTCCCTCTCTCTCTGCCCCTCCCCTACTTGTGCTCTGTCTCTCTCAAAAATAAATAAACATTAAAAAAAATTTTTTTAAAAAGAGCAGGGTTTCCAAAAACTATGTCTGACAGAACATGCAAGATCTTAATGAGCACATTCTTAAATATATATGAAAAAACTAACCCTATTTATATAGTTTTTTATATTATCAGGTGGCAATCTGTCTTAAGGAAATAGTGTAACATACCTGATACTGCATGTAAGATAACACAACACACTGATGCATGGTATTGAAATGCACATTATTGGCAGCATTTATTAAATGGCCTTACATTGACAGATGTAGCTTCTTTGGTGATTGATAGTTCATCTATTTTGTCATAATATTAATGTAAGTTTGTGATATTAGCTACAGTTAACTGCATATTCATTATAATACTATAAAAAAGTCATTCTCTGTGATTCTGTGACCAAAAGAATGAATTCATCTGGGAGGTCATTTTCTGTAGTCCTCTTTAGTCACAGCTACTGGGATACCTCACGAGCTTCCTACTGGTGTTCTTCTGACCCTTACAAAATGTTGAGGGGGATGAATGCTGTGATGTGCCGCCCAGATATCCCTTCAGGAATAAAAGGCTCATGCTCAGCTGTTGGGACAACTCTGAAGGGCTAACTCAACTCCAGAGCTTCTCCTGGGGCTGGCTGAGCCCATTGCCGGGTCTGTGTCACAGCTCAACTTTTCCCTCAGTTGACTCCTGCTTCCTTCTCCTCTTTTCCACAAGAGTTGAGAGAGTAGCCCCCTAATAAAAACTATGTTTGCTAACCACCTCAGAGTTGGTATCCCAGAGAACTTAACCCTGAAATATGAGTCCAACAGCTAAGTGCTCAGGGAGCCTCTGGTGATCTTCAGCTACCCAGGTCTTAGGAAACAGTTCCTAATATGACTCCTGTAAGGCAGCCATGATTTCTGATTCCCCTAAGAGGTACCTCCCCCAATGCCTTTTTTCAGCCCAACTGGTAGTAGAGTCTCTGGGCTCTGGGCAGCAGAGCTAATTCCAGACACCACCCATTGGTATAGGTGTGGGATACCACCTGGCTTGGGTAGGATCATTGAAGGCACTGGTCAGGCTAAATGTGGACAATCTGTCAGGGCAGATGTTTAGGCTAGTAATGCAGAGATTGAAAATGAAATTCCTTGGTGTTTTGGTCCAAGGCAATTTCTCTCTGTCTCTCTCTCTCTCTCTCTCTCTCTCTTCATTATTGCCCCCTTAAGGAGCCTTTTTAGAAATTTTTTTCCTAGTCACCCCCACCCCCATGATTTATTTTAAAGGAGGGAGGTGTTTTGTTAACAACTTCATTGAGACATGATTCATATAGCGTACAATTTACTCATTTAAACTATAAAATCAATGGCCTTTAGTATATTCAGAGTTGTGCAACCATCACCACAATATTAGAGCATTCCATCAACTCCAAAATAAACCCTGTGCCCATTAGTTATCACCCTCAGCCCCCCATCCTCATTTCTCTCAGTCCTAGACAATCACTAATCTACTTTCTAATTCTATAGATCTGCTTTTCTGGACACTTCATATAAAAGGAATCCTGTATGGGTGCCTGGGTGGCTCAGTTGGTTGAGGGTCCAACTCTTGATTTTGGTTCAGGTCATGATCCCAGGGCTCTGGGATTGAGCCCGTGTCTGGCTCCACACTGAGTGTGAAGACTGCCTAGAATTCTCTCCCTTCCTCTGCCCCTCCCCTACTCATGCACATGTGCACACTCTCTCTCAAAAATAAAAATAATAATAAATAAATAAATAAAATCATATAATCTGTGGTTCCTATGAAATTTTAATAGGACTGATATATGATATACTTGTTGATGGACTGCATGTATATCTGTGTTTTCTACATAAAGCAGTAAGATTTTTTTTTTACACCCCTACTAAGAACCAGTCTCCATTGCCCACACCGAGAAGGCATGAGCCAAGGTGACAGTGTCTCCACAGAATTTTCCTAACCAGCTGCAGATACCAAAACTGTGAGTCATTTGTTGACAGTAAACGATTATCAAAATGAGGTCTTTGTGTAATTGGCTTAATTACCGCCACCACCTCCAGAAACTGGCTATAAGTGAACTCTTAACAAGCATAATAGAAATGAATGCAGTTTTCCTGACTAAGCCCAAATACTACGTTGTAAATGGAAAAATCTGATCCTACAAAGTAGCAATTTGGGCTAGTCTTTTACCTGCATCTGCCTTTTGAATGGACCTACTGAGTAGCTTCAGGCGGTCTGCCTGCTTTCACAGCAGAGCACCCGGAGTTGTCTCCAGAGTAATCACATCTGATCAGATCAGACCAGTCAAAACTCCCAGACTCTGGAAACAGTTTGGAATAACATAATGAATTTCAATGAAAAAGCTGGTAGTCTATTAAGTGTTTTAAATCCCTTTGAAATAAATGTAATCTGAGGTTTTAAAAATATTCCTATTCCTTATTTGAATAAGTATTAAAACACCAGTGGGCCTACCTTTTATAAGATGATTTGTTACCTAGGAGCTATTTGCTTCCTATAAGTTTATATGTTTTGTTTCTTTTAACCATTGGAGAGATTTCTTCTGGGCAAAGAGTATCATGAAGAAATCAACCCTGCCTCCTGTCTACCTTGGATTATTGTAAACTTGACTATGAAAATCATCTCAAAAGTTCCTGTTTACAAGATTAACTGATCCAGACATTCCAGGACAGTTGGCTCTATTCTGAGAAGTTGGGGCTGGCTCTTTACAAAAGACTCTTCCAAGGACTGATAATTAGGGAAGAAAACCTGGTTAAAGAATTAGACTGATGTTAGCCAGGGGTTCTGAGCTCCATTCTCACATGAATCAACATAAGTACATTTCTTTCTTCTTCTTAAACTGGGCTTCTCAAGCCTGGCTGTACGTTGGAATCACCTGGGAAGCTTTAAAAATGGTGATACCAAGGCTTCACCCCCAGAGATTCGATTTAATTGGTTGGGGTTGTAGACTGGGCATCAGGATCTTTAACCTAATTACATGAGAATCTCTGGGGTTGGGTCTCAGCCATCATTACTTTTTAAAGCTCTCCAGGTGATTGCAGTGTGCAGCCAGAGCTAAGAACCAGCGCATAAAGCCTAGCTTCTCTTTGAGCACATAAGTCAAAGTACACAGGGTAGGAGATTACATTTTTCCTCATTGATGGATGAATCATGTAGAGTTAGACATCCTGGGTTTTATTTCCAGTTCTGCTCCTAACTAGCTGTGCAAGTCCTTCCCTTTCCTGTGCCCTAATTTACTTATCTGCAGAGCAAGGAAAATGGCCCTCATGAACATCTAAGGCTTTTTCCTATCCTGACTTTCTATGGTTAATACTAATGGTTCCTTTCCTTCTTAAAGCTACAAAGGGCCTTTGAAACTTTTATATGCCAGATAGATAAAATGGAATAATACTGCCATCATTCTTCTTTGGCCAGTTAATTTTCACTGAACAACCCTAGAGAGAAAATATTTATCAACTAAGTCCTAGGTGCCAGACACTGAACAAAATTAGTATCATTTTTCCCTCAGAACTTAGTCTGTTGGAGATAACACAGGGGGGAAGAAAAAGGTGATCAAACAAATATTTATAATCAGTGACAGATGCCATAAAAACAAACAAACAAACAAACAAACAAAAAACAAATCCAGTGGGGAGATCATCTAGAATTAAAGGGGGAGGGATGCTGCCCTTAGATGGGGGTCACAGTTAAGCAGTGACCTGATAGGAAGTGTTAATTCACTCAGCATTCAACACATATCTATTGAGCTGTTCCTGTGGGCCAGACATGACTCTTGGTGGAAAAAACAAAAACAGAAACAAAGAACAAAGTCCAGGCCTTAAGGAACTTGCATTCTGGAGGTGAAAAGGAGGCAGAGACGGTCTGGAGTCCATAGTGTGTGGAAGTAGTGGGTAGGGTGGGTGTGCATCTCCGGCCTAGGAGCCAGCTTCTATGAAGGTCCTGCTGAGGGCAGCTGGGTATCTCAGGAACTAAAAGCAGCCTAGTGTGGCTGGAACACATTGAGGGCAGTGAGACTTGGTTGGAGAGGCAGATGGGAGGTAGATTGTAAGAGGTTTTGCAGGCCAGAAAGCGAGTTAAGAAGGTTAAATGAATTATGCAAAGCATCTAGCATGAATTGAATGGAGTCTGCTGACTCTGGATTTAAAATCGCAGTTCTGGGCTAGTAGTGTAGCTGATGATTGAGCCCCACATCAGCTATATTCTTGAATCTGAAAATCCAAGAATTAATTACTGCCATGCCTGTGTATTACCTACAGGGCTGTTATGTTACCAATTACTTGGTGGGTCATGGCAGTGGTGAGTATGTGTGTATCCCTGGGAGGGGGTGTGGGGCTATAACCTGTCTGGATCCTTAAAGGTCAACCATCTGTCACTCATAAAAGAAGAGGTCTCATAAAAGATCTACAATAGCACCATGATCTACAACAGCACCAAGAATATATTTGATCATTGATTGACTTATTAATTCCACAATGGACATTTATTGAAAGCTTATGGCCATAGGAGTTTCCCCAAAGAAGACAATTTGACTATTATTATATGATGTGGTAATTGTTGTGGCAGAGATGAACTCTAAATGCTATGGGGACACATAAGAAAGCTACCTAACTCACCGTGGTAATGGGAAAGATCTGGGAAGAATTCCAATTGAACTAACTTGAGTTGCTTCAACTAAATTTTAAAGGGCTTTTAGGAGTTGGCTGGGTAATGAAAAGGAAGGGTATTCTAGGCAAAGAGAACTCCAAGGGCAGAGAGACCAAGATGAGAAAGATTAAAATGCATTGTTAGGGACAAAAGGTAGAAAGATGAATTTAGAGAAGAAAATAGGGGCTAGGTCACAAAGGGCATTGTAATTCATGTCAGGGAGGCTGGAATTCATCCTGAGGTCACTGGAAGACCATTCCATAATTTTAGGGAACCATTCCATAATGTTAGTTATTCCATTGTAACTTCAGAAATGAATAATAATAATTAACATTGACTGATTTCTTATTGTGTGCCACATACTCTTTTGAGGCTTATACAATGAGTCATATACAATGACTCACTTAATCTTTTCTAAACTCCTTTGAGTTAAGGACTATTATTAGCATCATTTTGTAAATGAGGAAGCCAAGGCACACTTAACGCAGAAGTGTACTCTCAGGGTGGCTCAACTAGTAAGTGGCTGAACTAAGAGTCCAAAACCAGACTGTTAGCTCAAAAGAAAAGTGCTTAAGTGTCATGCTACCTACCTAATTCCTTGTCACCAAAGTGTGGTTGCTGGACCAGCAGTGTTAGCGTTACCTGAGAACAAATCTTGGGCCTCACCCCAGAACTACCAAATCAAAATCCGAATTTTAACAACAATTCCTGGGTGATTTGCATGCGTATTAGTGACAGAGAAGCATTGGCCTAACCCACATCAGGGAACTGGGCCAGAGGTGATGAATTGGAAGCCAAATACCCCATCTAAAGAGGAATACTATTCTAGCTCCAGTAGATTGGTGAATGCCAAAATGTACAGGGTATCCCCACCCCTACTGCAAATTCATTTTTCACATTTTGATGGCAGGGAAGGAATAAGGATTTTTTGTTTTGTTTTGTTTTAAACTATTTTGCAGGGTGTTACTGTTCCGGCCAGCAGAAGATGTTTGCGAGTGGAATTTGGCCTAGCAGCTGCCAGTGTAAAATCTCTGGCTCATATTTTAGCGATTTAGGGGCAGGGAGAGGCTTCTGTTCCCTTGAGTCACTTTTAGTTGTTTTTTGTCTCTAAGATGACAAATATTTGAGAGTAATGATTAGAGAATAGGTCTAGGAGTAAGGAGCCAAGGAAGTGTTGAATGAATCTGTTTCCTTTAGATTTTTGAGAGCTGCCTAATCTAGGTGGTGTTTATGTGATCCATTCAAGTTTTCCAGGATCATACACTGAGGTTTGGGGCCAAATCGATAGCTGGTAATAAAAAGCAATTATTTTCTTGTGTCTGAGACTTTAATGATGACATTAGAAGACAATTTGTCAAGAATATGAGGGCTCAGGATTTTGCCATGTGTCATAGTCTTTTCAGAGAGTAATCAAAATACATACGGGTTTGGGAACTGCTTTCCAAGGTATCCTCGGAATAATTGTAAAGTGTTATGTCCTTATAATGTATGATATAAAAAACAGGTGTTTTTAGTGAGGCTGTTCTGTTCTCTAACTGCCAAGAAACCCAAAGTAAGTAGCACAGATTTTCTTTTGCAGACTCGTAGGTAGCGACTAGAAAATTTAAGTGATAGGATATATATATATATAGCTGTATTTTAGAAATATCACTCTGATGGGAATGTGAAGAATAAATTGGAAAGGCTAAAGACTGAAGATGAATACAGAGGCTATTTTACTGATCCAAAAGAGAAATGAATGATAACCACCCATTCACCCAAGTCAAATAACCGTGAGTCACCTTGGACTTTCCCACTTACACAGCCATTCAGTCACTAAGTCCTTTAAATTATACTTTTTTGATGCACATCACATCCATTCCTTCCTCTCAATTCCATTGCTATTTTCCCTATTCAGGGTCATATTCTTTCACTTGGACTATAGGCAGAAATGTCTCCAGTCACTGTATCTTTCAACCTATTTTTCATATAATTGCCATATTGGGCTTTCTAAAAAAAAAATCTGACCTTTTTATTACTCAAAGTAAAAAAATTCTCCAGTGGTTCCCCCATTGCCTACAGGATGAAGCCCAAATTACCTATGGAATATAAGCCCTCCAGTTATCAGGGTACAATTTGCCTCTTGTTGAATCTTATTATACTCATTCATCTCACTCATTATCCACCTAACCCCTAATATCCAGAAATAGGGAAATATTTCAAAACTTTGAAAATGAGAGGATTCTTCATGTCCACTTTTTGTTTCCCTTCCTTTCTCCTACCTTCTCCCCTCTTTCCTCCCTTCCTACCCCATTTCATCTTTTTTTTTTTTTGAGAAAGAGAGAGCTAGTGCTAGTAGAGGAGGGGCAGAGAGAGAGGGAAAGAGAGAATTCCAAGGAGGCTCCACACCCAGCACAGAGCTCTATGCAGGGCTTGATCTCACATCCCTGATGTCATGACCTGAGCTGAAATCAAGAGTCAGACACTTAACCAACTGAACAACCCAGGCACCCCTCATTTCATCTTTAATGTCAACTCAAACATTACCTCCTATATGAAGCCTTTGCTGAAAACTCCACTCTATTGCCTTCATTATTTATTGGGAAGAATTCCTTAATCCCTAGAGTGTAGAAACAGTACAGTACTAAAAATTACTAATAATTATTTATTGAATAAATGAAAAAATAGGGGTGTGCTCTTTCCCTAATTCATTAGTAGAAGAGATTGGTGGTTGTTCTTAAATCCTACATCACTGTCTAGGAGAGCTTGTTTATTCCCATGGGCTTCAATTACCAACTCTACAGAAATAACTTCCAAAGAGGCTTCAGTTCTGTGTCCCTTATTGCTTACTAGATATTCCAGTGGGAAAAATAAACCAAAAGCAGAGACAGTACTCAGAAGTCTATTACAATAATCTAAGTGAAAGCCAGTGAGAATGGAAATTAGGGAACAAATTTAAGAGACAGCTGAGATATAAGTTGCATTCAAGCCAGATAGGGAGACTCTTGCCAGTGCTCTGAAATTACACAAAATGTGTTGATGTCTACTTCCCCTATGACAAAGACTGACACAGTGAGTGCCCACAGGACAGGGGAAGATCAAAAATTTTCAGAGTTGGATTTACAGATGAATGGGAAACCAATGGAGTTGGGAGCCTAGAAGAAAAATTCCCGAGTCTTCGTTCTCTAAGGGCCCTAGGTCTAATCTTTGGTCTTGGGATTCTCAGTTATGTAAAATCAAGACTGCCAGCTTTTAGTAATTGAATGACATCAGACCAAAAAATGTCCTTTATGTCCTCTATTCACAGTTTATGGCTTTGGCAGATTGGCATACTGGACAGCTGAATCCACCTCAATTTACTACCAGATCTGGAGTCTCCTGGATTCACCTTGGGGAGTGTGGCTCCAGGACAAAAATCCTGTGCGTGATCTGTCAGGTCTGAGCACAGGCTTTGCCTGGCAGGCCTCATGGGGGAAGCTGCCCTCCTCACACGAGAGTTGGTACACAGCCAATGCATCTGGAGGGAGTTGCAGTCAAGGACTCAGGCCCCTTTTGAGCCGGCCATGCTCATATGCATCTCTGCATTCCCAGCCTAGGAACCTCCATTTGGAGGTCTCTTTATGGGGACCTTTTGCTGAGACACTGTTCAATCACCGCCATCAAGACCTTGACCAAGGCAGTTTTCTCCACTTTGACTCAATACCTTTCCACACTAAGCCCTTTCCCCTTCTTGCTTCCTGCGGTCCCACAAGTCCATAAAAAAGCAGGAGCTTTTTGTTCAGAAGTCCTTGGCAGTGAGATGATATCCCCCATCTGTGCTTCCCTTTGATCCTTGCCTGGTGCCATTCCACCTGGGGAAAATGGAAAGCCAGCACCTTTCTCTTTTCCCTCTTGCCTGCACCCTTGCAGTAAGTAAATAAAGAAGTTTGCTTGTTATTCTCATTTTGGCCTGTTATCCCAATTGACCACCTCAACACCTGGCAGCTTGGCCCACATCTGTTTGGCTTCCCTGTCTTTTAAATAGGTATAAGAATATTCCATCCCAAACCCCTTCTATTAAGGGCTCTGGGCTTTTGA
Source organism: Cryptoprocta ferox (assembly GCA_028646485.1). Classification (NCBI taxonomy): domain Eukaryota; kingdom Metazoa; phylum Chordata; class Mammalia; order Carnivora; family Eupleridae; genus Cryptoprocta; species Cryptoprocta ferox. The sequence goes on from CM053560.1 coordinate 29,563,651, forward strand.
AACAAAAGCTTTTTATTATACATGCTATAGATTCTATTTTTTTTCTTCTCATTGTAGCAAGATTCAAATATATTGAGAAAAGGAGAATGGATCATCCAGATGTACATTAGACTACATTAGATAAAATATTGAAACCTCTAAAACAAAACCAGTATTTTTGTTTGGCTTACAGAATAATGTGACTAGTTTTGGCCAGATGGAGCATGATTATGAATTAGCTACATGTAGACTAGAATTGAGACACTAAACAATGACCCAGTACATTGCTTTAAATTACACAGATGAGGCTCTTTGCCCAGGGTAGTTTAATTATTTTCTTAGAAGACATTACATTTCTTTATTTGGGAAGCCTAATGAATTTTATAATTACCTTTTCCTCTGAAGTCCACAAATGATGATTCCCCATCTGGATTGCTAAAGAAGAACCCACAGCAGGAAATATTACTGATGTGTGAAAAACTCAGGACAGTATTCCTTTGCTAACTATTTCCATTTTTTGCACATACCCAATTGTCTATTGAAGTGCTTACACCTCTGGGCCTGGGAGAGGAGAGCAAATTTCTTTCACCCCTCCAAGGCCCGTATCTTTATTATTTTCATAGTTCCTGCCTTAGTTCAGTCTGGCATTACCGCTTGTCTGGATTGTTAGAAACTATTGCTTAGTATGCCTCCAATTCACCCTCCACATTGACATCGAGTTCCCATTATCAAATACAAGTCTCTGTTGACTAGCCGATGCCTTTAGGATCTAATCAAAACTCCTAAGCAAATAAGATCTGGAACAAAGGGGGCCGAAGTGTCTCTTGTGGTCTCATTTTGTGGCATCATCACAACGTATGCTCAAGGCATAATATCCCTGCTCTCCTTTCAACAAAATCCCTTCCGCTTCTGTGATTTTTCACCAGCTAGTCCCCTGCTTAGAGCAAAGTGCCCATTCTCTTTCCTCTTCTCAGAACCATCACACTCATCTTTTGATACTAGTTCAAGGTTCAGTTGTTGTGTTCAATACGTTAAAGGCAGAAGAACCAAAAGGGAGATTGTAAGCATACCAGAGGCTTGGGCTCCATTACTCATCACTGTGAACTTGAGTGACTTGTTTACCTTCCCTAAACTGCTGTTCTCTCACATGCAACTTGGCGACTTTTCCCTCCCAGCCTTATTGAAGTACCATCAACAAATAAAAACTACATATATTTGTGTTGGACAATGTGATAATTTAACATATGTATACATTGTGAAATGATTACACAATCAAGTTAACACATCCATCACCTCACAGTTACCTTTGTTTTAAAATTTGTTTTTAATTTTTAGAGAGAGAGAGAGAGCTAGGGAGAAGGGCAGTGGAAGAGAGAGAGAATCTTAGGTAGGCTCTATGCTCAGCAAGGAGCCTGACGTGAGGCTCAATCCCATGACACTGGGATCATGACCTGAGCTGAAATCAAGAGTTGGACACTTAACCAACTGAGCCACCCAGGGGCCCCCTCAGAATTACCTTTGTGTGTGTGTGTGTGTGTGTGTGTGTGTGTAGTGAAAACATTTAAGAGCTACTCTCTTAGCAAATTCCAAGTATATGATACAGTATTATTAACTATAACCATCATGCTGTACATTAGATCCCCAGAACTTGTTCATCTTACAGCTGAATGTTTATATAATTTGACCAATATCTCCCCATTTCCCTCAGCTCCTGGGGACCACCATTCTACCCTTTGGTTCTGTGAGCTGGAGATTTAATAGTAACTACGCATGAGGTTGTTGGGAGTCTTAATCACAGGGTTTTTTAAGTGCTCATCACTATGCCTGACATAAAGTAAGTGCTTCATATGTAAATGTTAACTATTATTTCTACTTTTGCCAACATTTTCTCCAATTCAGTTGTATTTTAACTTGTTATGTTTCGCTTAACTAGATTTTATGCCCAAAATTATATTAGTTTGGGTGAAGTGAATGACCAAGGTAATGGTCATTAGCGATTCTAGTTTATTCATTCCTTGATATTTACCAGATCTATATTTTATGGAGTATGGTTGAACAAATTATATTGAACTATCATGTGTTATTGATATTGTAAGTTTAATTCTAGCAAGAGCTATTAAGCCAGGATCAAGCTTTTGTAATTTGGGGATTCTTAGAGTGCAGTCAGGTGTTTTTAGTGCTTTGATTAATAATAAGCAACATTAACATCATCAAATAATTTAAAAACTCAATCATTATAAATTCTTTCTACCTGTGTTTGCTGTGTCTATATAAAGAAAAGTATTTTTATGAGATTTAAACACACAAGTGTGATGTTAATACCATTTGGGACTTATTCATTCTAGTTTTAAATTTGACCTATTTCAATTTTAACTACACATCAAGGTAAAATTGATTTCCATTTTATATCAAAATGCCATAGATCTTACTGTGATTTCTAATCTAGCTTTTGAGATCTGATCAACTCTTATATGTAAATATAGTTTTCTGTCAAGAGAGGTAATAGAATTTGCAGCAAAAATTGTGAACTGCTTGTTTCATCTTTGAGTGTATACATGTGTACAACTATGTCTTATTCATTTAAAAATACAATTTTAAACATGTTAATAATAGAAACCTTCCCCCATTCTCTGTCGGAGTTTTACAGTCGAGTTTTCTTCTACAAACCTAGAATAACATCTATTATATCACTTTTCTTTGTGTATTACAATATTGGTTCACAAGGCTATTCCGTGCCCACAACTGACAAGTGAACGAATAAATAAAAGTGAATAGATGAATGAATACTGGGAAGACCAATTGTTTCTTTGAGTGATCTGACCATGAAACTGACAGATATTCTCAGGTTAGTGTATGGAGTGTCCCAACAAACCATTGTGCCTGGCCATGCCCCTGATATCCTCGACCCAGCTGAATATGATGTATCTCCAGAAACCATGGAAGGTGCGAGGCCGTGGTTGGCCTAAGATCCTGACTTAAACAGGAGCACCTGCTCTGGTACAACAACCCCAGCTACCAAGGGCTCATCGAAGATCCTGCTTTAATGCGTTAAATCCACACAAGATCAGCGAATGTCTATACCGACTTAAGACCCACTCCCAAGACCTCACTCTTGGAGGAGCTCAGTTTGGAATTTGGCCCCTCTTCTCCCGGTATTATGTTTTCAAAATTGACAGAGATAGGAAAGAAAAACTTATTCAGGAAAGAAAACTGGATCAAATATTTAACACCTCATATTAAGCCTGGCAAAGATGACTATATGCATTATTGTGCAGATAAATCTTCTATTAATCATTAAAAAATAGAAAAACAAAGTAAGATACAAAGCCCTGGATGCTAGGGCTTTAGTAATACAAAACAATATGTTTTACATTTTACATGGGTATACTGTATATCCAAATGGTATATGCATTGCCACTCTTCATGTGCATATAATTTGGGAATAACTCATGGCATGGACTGGTGACACACAAAAGAGTTGCCGTATTACAAACTCTGTCATTTTAAACATATTTTTAAGTCAAGGTTTTATCTTCTTTTAATCTGGATCCTTGAAAGGACATTGAATCTTATACTTGAGCACCCACAGGAAAAGTAAAGAATTAGCTCACATTATATGTCAGGTCCACATAAATCTATGCTCACAAGGACAAAGATCTGTGAAGGAAAGGGTCACTTTATCTGGCAGGAAATGGAAAATGATCCCAGAAATTTTCTTCCTGCCAATGAGTACTTGGTAAGGGTTATTACATAAATATACTCCATACATGGTCCTGAGAAAATATAATTATTTTTTTATGTCCACACATAAAAAATATATTTAGAACTAAATAGAATGTAAACCACAGGAAAACTCAGCAGGAGATAAATTTTGGAGAATACAAAGAGCATAATTACTAGGAAGGCAAGCCTGGTATCAGAGTTACCAGGCAACTAACCCCAAGAGAAAGTAACATGAAAGTGGATTGGGAGATAGGGTCATCCAATCATCTAAATGCCTGGGCAATTAGGTATCTGAGGAGAAGTGGAAATGAACGTGTTATTGTTTCATGGGGAGTTAAGAAAATTTCCTAACAAGTCAGCAGAGAGAAAATGAAGAGAAGGGGACTATTTGCCAATATAGGTATTGTTAACCATTCCCTGCCTTCTCCCTACTCACCCACTCTCCTCTAACTAAAACTACATTAGTCCCTAATTGTCAACATCTGCAGAGTAATAAACTAACTTGCCTCTTCATTCTAATCTTGCTTACACATGAGTAGGTTTTTCCAGGTGTGTGTGTTGTGTGTGTGTGTGTGTGTGTGTGCATGTGTGCATGTATGTGCATATACATTTGCTCTCCTGTATATTGGGCTTAGGGTGTGAGTGAGGGAAGGGAGAAAATAGCATTCAAAGTTTCCGGGTGGGGGGCAGCTGGCTGGCTCAGTCAGTGGACCATGCAACTCTTTTTTTTTTTAAGTTTATTTATTTATTTTGAGAGACAGAGCAAGAGAGAGAGTGAGGGGGGAGGAGTGGAGAGAGAGGGAGAGAGAGAGAGTCTCAAGCAGGCCCCACACTGTCAGCACAGAGCTCGACACGGGGCTCGAACTCAAGAACTGTGAGATCATGACCTGAGCCGAAATCAGCTGCTTAGCCTACTGAGCCACCCAGGTGCCTACGCGACTCTTAAATCTTAGGGTTGTGAGTTCGAGCCCCACATTGGGTGTAGAGCCTACTTAAAACAAGACCAAACTAAACCAACCAAACAAATAAAAAAAAAGAAACCCACAAAATTTCCAGGTGGAACCACTTCCAAGGGGTCAAAGACAGAAACATCCTGTGCAGTTCCAGAATCCATGAGAAGCTCAGTGTTGTAGGGATTCAGTGTATGGAGTGATGGTTTGGGGTTGAGAGATAAAGCCGAAAAGCAAACTGGGGCCCACTTCTGTCCTGTGGGCAGAAAATAGGGAGTCAGAGATTTTAGAACAAGAAAGCACTTTTAAGGGTAAAGTTCCCCTAGCAACAAGGTTAAGGCAAGACAGACTGGATGTTGGGATTAGAAAGGCAGCAGTGGTGATGCCAAGGAGAAGCCTTACCCAGGACAGGAGCCTGAGGAGAATGGACAGGATTTGGTGGTGTACCGGATACAGGTGGTCAGGAAGAGGGGAGGCAAGACTTCTTAGCCAGGAGCCAGAATACAGGCAACGGTAAAAATCTTGCCATCTGGGACACAGAACAGCAAGTCGGAGCTGTCCAGGTGGCTGTTGCAAATATGTTTCTGGAACTCAGGAGAGAGGTCTGGATTAGGCCACTTTGTAAACCCTGATAACAGAAGGAAACTGAAGCCACAGTATGAATTAGATCTTCTAGAGAGGAGAGTTAAAAAAAAAAAAAAAGAAAAGATGAGGCATGGAACTAAGGATTCAAGAATTTAATGGGCAAGACAGTGTAAGAGATAGAAAAGAAATGGCCTAGGGCGCCTGAGTGGCTCAGCTGGTTAAGCGTCTGACTTTGGTTCAGGTCATAATCTCACAGTTTGTGGGTTCAAGCCCCTCGTCGGGCTCTGTGCTGACAGCTGAGAGCCTGGAGCCTGCTTCAGATTCTGTGTCTCCCTCTCTCTGTCCCTCACCTGCTCGCTCTCTCTCTCAAAAACAAATAAAACATTAAAAAATTAAATGAAAACGAAAAAAAATGGTCTGAGAAGCAGCAGAATACTAGAAGTGGGTAGTGCCACAGAGATCAGAAAAGACAATTTTGAGAAGCTGAGGTGTCTCATGCTTCCAGATTCTGTATTCTACACTTAAAGGGTACATTTCCTCTTAAGTACACATGATCATATGAGGCATAAAGCAAATCAAAACAAATATTAGAGAATAGGTATTATGTAGAAGATGTTCTCTGAGAACAATGCAATTAAGTTAGAAGTTAATAACAAAAAGATTGGTTAAACATTCTATATATTTGGAAGTTAAAAACACACTTATAAGTAATTTGTATGTCAAAGAAGAAATTGAATTAGAACTTAATGAACACTTAGAGCAAATGATAATGAAAACACTATACATCAAATCTTGAGGTATACAATGAAAATGTTTCCCCAAGGAAAATGTATAGCCTTTCATGCTTATTTAAGGAATGAATAGAAGCCGAAAATTCATGAGCTAAATGTTTATCTCAGTAAATTAGGAAAAGATAAACAGAGTAAAACCAAGGAAAATAAAAGGAAGGAAAGAATAAAAATACAAGCAAAAATAAGTGAAATACAAAAATATACCACAGAACAAATTAATAAAACTAAAAGTTTTTCTTTAAATTATATACAAATCAGATAAACCTTTGGTGGCATTAATCATGAAAAAAGAGAAGAAAAAGGAATTGGCTAGAAATGGGGACATTTTGTGCAGAAAGAGCCTAGATTAAAAAGACAATATGTGAATACCATGAACAATTCCATTACTAATAAGATCTAGGAATTACTATTTTCTTCTTCTCTCTCATCTTGTTTAGGAAACCACCTAACCCTTATTTGCAGGACCATAAGACTAAGCAAGATCTACCAGCAGGTTTCCAAGCTATTGCCACAACCACCCCCTTCCCAAAATGTGCTAGGATAGTCACTTGAGATATAGCACTTTGACTTGCAGTATCACTGTTGGGGTCTAACTTGCCATAGTAGTAATCAGTAATCAATAATCAAGGATATTCCTTGGGATACTTCCTTTGCTCCACACCAGAATTAGCCACGCATTTCAAGGGCGTACTCAACCGAATTGGTGTGAGGATTGTTAGCTGTCTTCGAATGCCACATTGGAGTCTGATCGATTGAGTCCCACCTTTGCTATTGCTTTTTGATGCCTCGTGGAGTCTTATGAGGTTTAGTGCTATACAGCCTCATGGAGACATGGCTGTTGTCTTGCAAAGGGAAAAAAAATCCAAGGAGAGGTTCCTGGAAGGATTCTATTTCTTCTGTGCTAAGCTTATCTGGGCTCTCTATCTGGGATTCCAGGATTGAACTCTTAGTAATCAGATTTTTTGAACTGCTGCGTTCAGAGGGACTACCCCAGGTCAGGTTTTGGTATTTGCCATGAAGGGTGTTGTAGATTTTCTCACAACCCTTAAACTACAAAATATTTGGTCCCATATCTCTCCCTGGACCATCAGGACCACTCTCAGAGGTTCCAGGGTAACTTTTTAAAGACATCTCCTAAGTAATTCTGAGGTAATTTCCTGTCCTGGTCTATATTATGAAGTAGCTGGCTCTTCCCTCACTACATAAGAGAGAGAGAGAGAAAAAAAAACCCCACACATTTAACACTTGCTAGAACACTTTTTGGATAGGATACCACACAAAACATAATCACGTGATTATCTTTATTCTGTGCATTTCCAGAACATAGCATAAAGGAAGTTGTTCTACATTGTTCTAAGATCAAGAGAGATTTTAAGGAGTTTTCTTGTCACTTCTCATAAATCCATTTCCATTTAACAATCATGCACAGGAACTTGTGGGGCACGATGTCAGGAATAAGGCAGCCCCCATGCCCAGTCCTAAGAAATGAAACAAATCACGTCATCCCACCCCCGTCTCTGTCCAGAGGCCATCCCTTCATCTGGATAGAAGAGCTCCAGTCTCGTTGTAGACTGCAGGTTTGAGGGCTCAAAGCCCAGAGCTTCTTCCAACCCCTTTATTTTTTTTTTAAGTTTTATTTATTTATTTTGAGAGAGACAGATGCAGCGTGAGTAGGGGAAGGGCAGAGAGAGGGGGAGAGAGAGAATCCCAAGCAGTCTCCACACTGTCAGCACAGAGCCCCATGTGGGGCTCGAACTCATGAAATTGTGAGATCATGACCTGAGCTGAAGCTGAGTCGGATGCTTAACCGACTGAGACACCCAGGAGCCTCTAACCTCTTTGGTTTTGAAGCTTTTAAGAGACACCTGAGAAGCTGGGAAAAACTAGAAGACAGGGATACTGCTAAACAACCTACAAGGCACAGGACAGCTCTCCATATCTCCAGCAAAGAATTTTCTGGCCCAAAATGTCAACAGTGTGAGGGCTGAGAAACCCTTGTGTACAGAGTGTCCTGCAGAGACATCATGCACGTGGTTATGGACGTGTTCAAAAATAAATCACGACCCCTTTTTTCACATAGTTACTTGTCATTCCTAATCTGATTAATGGCATCTAGTCTTGTAAATCAGTATCTTGGGAATCATTTTTATTTTCTCTCTCCCTCATCAGGCTCATCTGTTAGTCACCAATTCCCTTCCCATTCTATCTCCTAAATATCTGTAATCCTTCGTCCTCCCTCAGCCACCACTGCCTTTGTATGAGTGTAGACATGATTTAGTTTGCAACCGTCTTCTAAATGGACTCCCTGCTTTGAGTCTTTTAAATGCCTCCAACTCATCCTCCTTGAATAATCTTTCTAAAATAGAAGCCCAATCACCTTTCTCCCACTGCAAGATAAAGGCTGAGCTCCTAGGTCTGGCTTACTATGATTACCATGTGTTTTGTTGTCTGCATACCTATGTTCTGGTGCTCTTTTTCCCAATCCCCTTTTCTCCTAATAAAAACCCCAGAAAACAAAACCAGCAAAACAAAAAGCTTGATGTTTCACACTTCTGTTTATTGGACACGATATTCCCCCTTTTTGGAATGCCCTTTCCACCAGCCCCAGTCCCTCCTGAAAATTTCCTCCTGGAAAAATTCATCTTTTTAAAACTGCTCTGTGCAAGTGCATACTTCTGTTGGGACACTTATTATATACATACCACCTCCGGTATAAAATCCCAGTTCAAAAATTGAAGTGTAACAAAGCAATACAGTATATTTTTAATCCCACTTAGATCTAAAATTTTTGAATTCCCAGTAGATGAGGTGAAAAATCTGGGTAAATTCATGGTCCTTCCCCTTTGCTCCCGGGTTGTGGTTAAATTCTGGGAGAGCCTTCATAGTATCTAAGTTTTGGAGAAGATATAGGCCCCCACACTTCATCTCGTATATAGGACTCCTTCAGATTTGGGGGTTCTCTTCTCTGCATCAGCGTCTCACTTGTAGATACTCTCATCATTTTGCTTTTTATGGGGCCACACTGGAGCTTGAGAATCTGAGGTTTTCTACGGTTTCCCATGTCACAGCATTATTTCCTCTCTGTGGGTTTGTTTCCCACCTCAGATTACCTGGAATGGAGACACTAAATCCTTAGTCAGGGACCCAGAGGTACACCCTTTCTTTTAATATTGTTAGTATCTTACTCCAGAAACATGTCCCGTCTTGGGAAATTTTTGTCTCAGAGGCATCTAATTGTTTCTTTTATTTTTATTTTTATTTTTGAGAGAGAGAGAGAGAGTAAGCGGAGGAGAGGCAGAAAGAAAGGGGGACAGAGGATCCAAAGCGAGCTCCATGCTGACAGCAGAGAGCCTGAAGCAGAGCTTGAACTGGCAAACCACAAGGTCATGACCTGAGCTGAAACCAAGAGTCAGCTGCTTAACCGACTGAGCCACCCAGGTGCCCCTCTAATGAGTTTCTTTAATGGGTTTAGACTTTTAATGGATTTAGTCACTTAAAAGTTAATGAGTCTCAAATTGTTTCTGCTTAGTTCCATAGCATCCCACACTTGAGGCAGGATTAAGAACAACGACGTACTCGCTCCTAAATCTAACAGCCCCTGGATACACCCGAGGGACCTTTTAAAATTGAAGATCCACCCCTCCAACCTCTGCATAATCAGATTTTTTTTTTTTTAACGATCACAAAAGATCAAGGTTCAATTTTCGAATCTCTCAGTGGTGGGCGTGGGGCAGGATGCCGCTCAGTCTCATTTTCCTCAAAGTCTTCACAAAGCGTTTTCCTCCGGTAGTGGTTTCTCCCGGACTCTCCGGCTCCTTCTGGCTCGGCTCTCCTCCTTCCCGCCCCGCCCCGCTCCATCTCCCGGCCCCGCCCCTCACCTCTTTTCCACTCCTTCGCCTGCCAGCCGGCCCCGCCCCTCTCTACCCCAGCGCCGCCCCCTCCACTCCGCTCCTCCCCTCCCCAAGCTTCGCTCTGAGCCGCGCAGTCTCCGCCTGGCGTTCCTCGCTGTGTCTGCGGTCAGCCGCGCGCCGCTTCCGTCGTCGGAGCTGTTACGTCTCTACTGCGCGCCGGAAGGAGAACCCGCGAGCGCTGTTGGAATTATGGCGGCCGTGGATATCCGAGGTAACCTGCACTGTTACCCTTTGTTTCCTGATTGGCTGGGACCTGGTTTGGGGTTTGTAGCTCGCAGGGGCAAGGTTCAGGTTCGTTTGTGATGACTCCCAAGGCTCTGATCTGGCGAAATTCGTTTTCCCCGGCTTCTCAGCGGTCTCTTCGGAGCTTCAAAACGAAGGGGTTGGAAGCAGCTCTGGGCTTTGCCCTCAGACCTGCTGTGTTGTTGCAGACACGCATATCTCTACAAGACTGGGGCTGTTCCGTCCGGCTGAAGGGATGGCCTTTGGGCCGAGGGGTGGGATGACGTGATTTGGTTAATCTCTTAGGACAGGGCGTGGGCGCTGCCTTATTCCTGACATTGCGCCCCACGGGTCCCTGGGCATGATTCCCGAAGATTTTCTTCTTTTTGAGTCTGTAATACCTTCCGTAGAACACTCCACAATTACTGAGGGCAAGGATCGGTCCTTTTTCACAACTGAACTGTAAAGGCACTCAGGTATTTGTTGAATCAGTGAATATATACAGGGAGGCACAATCCCTTAATTGCTATTTGATCTCCGTATAAATTAAGCCATACATTCTCCTCAGAACGTACACACATTAGTTTTAGTGAATTTGCAAAAAAAAAAAAAAAAAAGAAAGAAAGAAAGAAAGAAGCCTAGGAAGAAAGAGAAAGAAGCCTAGAATTGTGCTCTGGAATTTCAAAGAGTGAAAATATAGCTTGAAGCATGTTAACTTAGTTCCAAACAGACCAGCTTCCTCCCTGGGAGGAGGGATCATGGAGGTTACTCTTCAGGAGAACGAGAAAATTTTGTGAGAGAGTGCCTGTGAATATCTTCATTTTTTTACTGTTGTGGTGGCTCCCACAAAACTTGTTACACCTGTAAGAAACTCTCGATCTGTATTTATTTCCGCTTGAAACTTTGTGTACTTTTCCTTAAAGGAAGTGTGAATGTAGCTAGATGCAAGCCCTCTTACCCCCAGTGGATTAAAGAGAAAGGGCTTTCTTCAAAAGATGTCTAACTGTAATATGTTCCTAATCGTTTTTACATAGGGTTATTTTTGTTTGCATATACCTGATTTTTTAAGGGAAGTGTTTTGAGATTTCTTTTTCCGTATTAACCAAATCGGGGTCTAGCACACTTAATAGAAATGTATCTCGTTTATAGTTACTCAAAATATCCAGTGATCTTCAGCATTTCTGTACAGTGTTTTTATGGTTTTTTTCACTGAGTGAGAATTTCAAGTGCCTAATTTTATCGCTTGCTGATAGAGAGCTGTACTTAGGCTATGTCAACATGTTCTCTTGCTACTGAATAAAAAGAAACATTTAGTCCCTAAGTGTGTTCAAGTACTTTTCCTTTCACAAAGTTTTATTTAGATTTGTTAAGGTCATTGCAAAGGCTTTAAGGTGGGAGCATGTGTGGTGTGTTAGAAGAACAGTAAGGTCAGTATGGCTGAAGCAGAGTGAGAGAGGAGGTGAGAAGTAGATGAGGTCAGAAAGGTAATTGGTGGCTTGATCATATAGGGATTGTAGGCCGTAGTAAAGTTTGGCTTTTCCAGCGAGTAAAACCGACAGCCACTGGAGGGTTTTCACCAAAGGGGATGATGGTAATCTGACTTACCTTTTTTTAAGAGTCACCTTGACTGCTGAGAACAGTGTAGAAGGGTAAAGAGTGGAATTAGGAAGACCAGTTGGGAAGTCATTCCCATAATACAAGGAAATACAGAGGTAACTGGGACTAGGGTGGTAACCAGTGGAGGTGATAAGAAGTGGTTGGAGTTTGTTTGACTTAATAGTGTATTCTCTTAATGGTGTTGTGACTGTTTAAATTATATACTAACCTCACACCTTTTTGACAATAAAAGGGGTCTCTGTTTTTTAAAAAGGCGTAAGTTGCCGGGAGGGGAGGTACAAACTGTAACAGTCTGGATTAAGCCAGAAATAAATTTGGTCATTATAATTTTAAAATAAATTGACTGCTGGCACTGTCACCAACATCATCCTAAGTAATGTTTATTGGGTTATTACAATGTGCTAAGGATTTTACGTACACAGTCTAGCATATAGATACTATACAGTATCTGTATAGTACCAATCTTCTTGAGTTCTGCCTGGTAAAGTGGTTAAAATACTGCCGGGCACAAAGTCAGTGTTCAGAAGTGGTAAACAATATACTTTGCATTTGTATTGGTCTCATAAGCCATACTTGCCTGATTTTTCATCTTTGATTCATTTACAAATGAGGAAAATATGACATATGAGTACTGATCAGGATATATCTTGATGAAGAAAATTAGAAAATATACTGAACAGTCACTTGGAGCAAATGACATTTATGATTCCTTCTGAATTCTGATTCCATATTTAAATTTAATATATCCAGGCCAAATTCATTATCATTATTTTCCTAAATGAGTATTGGTTCCTAAGTTCTCTGACTTTATAATTGATGATTCAGGAAATTGTTTTCACCCCTAAAAATGTCTATTTGTCCTTATCTTCCCATGCATTGCCATTGCCTTCCCCCAGTCGTCATCATCACTTCATGCCCATATTTATTGACTCTCCATAATTGTTGGTAGGTGGGATCTCTAATTACACATTTATTTGTTTCTGCAGATTATTCCTTTACCTATGCTGAAATGATCTGTAATATTATAACAGTTTATTGTCAGTAACCTATTATGACCTCATACATAGTTTCCATCATGTGAGAAACAAACTTGTAACTGTCCATCTACAAAAGCTTTTGTATAATCATTCCTAAGGAAATAAAAAATGTGTAAGAAAGTTGTTTTAAACAAAACTACTGTAATGACTGGATTGTAGTGTTTAAAGCTGAGAATAATGATTATCCTTAGTTGCTTTTCATTAAAAAAATATTTTTCTGAAAATGTTATTTCCTGGCCTGATACTTGGTTTTCGCGTGATGTATTTATGATGAACCATCTTAATAATCTGTACTAATTATTTGATCATTAATGTGCTTCATCTGTGTTTTCCTTTATTTTACAACACACATGGCACGTTACCTTTATATAATCACTTTTTGTCATTTTATTCATTTCCCTCAGAGCTGCTTATTGCCTTGGATTAGGTCTGACTTTTTCAGAGGTGCCAGAAGTGATTACAGTTTAGGAGAGGTTGAAGTTTTCAGTTCTTCCCTTTTCAACCAGTATTAAATAGGCATTTTGATGTTCAGAACTTACTTCTAGTGGGAGTTAGTAGGATCAATGATACGGAACATTATTGCAATTAGTAGCCAATAAAAGCTCATTAATTAAAGCTATCTAGTCCTATTTACGATGTCTTTTTTTTCTTTTTGCATTTTGAAAAATTAAAGAGTTAATTCTGTTCCAAAATATGAAATTGTATATAATTAAGGGCATTCTACTTCTCATTAGCTTCATAACTTTTACATTCATTATCTCCTCTGTAATAATAGCTTCCTAACTTAATTCTGTGTCCCTAATTGGTGAGGTCTCAAGCTGGTGGATGTGGATGTGTTTTCTTTGGGATGCATGTTGTTTGACAATTTTTGAATAAAACTCCGGATTTCCAATGTTTTGAAACTTTTCTACGTTTCAAATCCTATCACTTCACCTAATCAAATTATTCTCTAACCACATACCTCTGTATTTCTCTATGTTTGTATGTGCATTCTCTCTGCTTGCAGTTACTTTGCCCCACCTTTTTTGTCCATGGTGAACCTCTGTTTATTCTTTAACATGTAGAGCTAAAACCCACCTCCTCCTCACCCAGTGAAAAAATCATTCCTATTCCTTCAAAGTATTCTCCCTCCATGGTGCTCTGATAACACATGTATTCATACCTTTATTTTAGTGCTTATCATGTCATCTTGTTATTGCTTTCTTGCACACTTACCTCTTCTGTGAGAGTATATAGGTTAGGATCCATGTCGTCCCTATATTCATAGTGCCTCCTGCATTCAATGCATAATAAATGTTGGATTGGCTTTTTTACTCTTCTCATCCTTTATCATTTTGTTTCTTATAGATAATCTGCTGGGAATCTCTTGGGTTGACAGTTCCTGGATCCCCATTTTGAACAGTGGAAGTGTCCTGGATTACTTTTCAGAAAGAAGTAATCCTTTCTATGACAGGACGTGTAATAATGAAGTGGTCAAAATGCAGAGGCTAACATTAGAACACTTAAAGTAAGTTATTGTAAGAAGATAGCATCGTTGCCAGTTAGAGATTTTGAAATGAATGTTTCTTTCAAGCTATGGATAGTGAAGTACAGAGTAGAAGTTTGGGAAGAACTGGAGTTTTGTTTGGGTTTGTACAAATTTGACATGCAAAGGAATTATGAGTAGTCACTTATAACCTAGGGAGTCTTTTCTGTATAATTTCATATATTACTGTCTAGTTAAAATATGGCTGTTAGGTTTAGATGCAAATCTAATGAGTGATTTTTGCAGTGCAACTGTTTTCCTCAACAAGGTGACCATATTTACTGTTTTACATCGAATTCAATGTTTTAAGCTATAGTCTAGTTTATAGTAGATTTTTCTTTGTATGACAAAATTCTTGCTTGACAATTGCAAAGTAAGTTTCTTCAGAGTTAGGATGCTAAATAAGTAAGAATTTATTGCTATTACAAAAGTTTCTGAAACAGCTGTGCATAGAGTTTTTAATCTGTCAGTCAAACATCAGAGAGGGTTCATGAAAATAAATTTCTTTGGTATTTTAAATGGCTTTTGTTAAGAGGCAAATATTTACAACTATTAAGGAACTTATTGTTGCTTTTAAGCAATCTGTCGGGTCAAAAAAATGTGTTAGAAGGAAGGATAAGGTTTTTGATGTTTTCTAGTTGCATAGAATATAGAGTTGAACTATATGGTCAAGACATGTATAGTCTTTACTATATATTTTTAGATTTTATGTATTTTTTATAACTCATGAAACAACATGGTATTTTAGTTGCATTTTTTGAAATGTACACTCTTCAGTGTACTTTTATGACTGAGAATACTCAGATTTAAGTTTATTGTGAGTTTTTGTAAAGAAATTTTGTTGTTTAAAAATCAAATCTTACTCCATCTATATTCCACCTACCTGGGAAAATAGCCAGTTTTATTGAACAGCCAGTTTTTAATATCAAGCATAGGCAGTTTTAATCCAATTTATAATGCTGCTGTACTTTTATATAATACTCTGAATGTTCTACACAATTGTTTGTAGGGCATTCATAGATCTCTGGGTGTCTGTGTTCTATTCTCAGTCAAATGGTTGGAGTGGAATACATCCTTCTGCATGCTCAAGAGCCCATTCTTTTTATCATTCGGAAGCAACAGCGGCAGTCCCCTACCCAAGGTAAAAATGTGTAGACTTCAGGCATAATTTTCTTCTTTTTTTTTTTAATTTCTTTTTTAATGTTTATTTATCATTGAGAGACAGAGAGAGACAGAGTCTGATCATGGGAGGGGCAGAGAGAGAGGGAGACACAGAATCCGAAGCAGGCTCCAGGCTCTGAGCTGTCAGCACAGAGCCTGATGCAGGGCTCAAACTCACGAACCGTGAGATCTTGACCTGAGCCGAAGTTGGATGCTCAACCGACTGAGCCACCCAGACTCCCCCATAATTTTCTTCTTAAAATACCATGGCTTACTTAACTTTCTGAGCTACATGTTCTTATTTTTTTGGATTGGGTTCTGTTTGGAGGATTCCCAAGACCATATGTGTGTTCAGTGCCTTGCTAAGAGGACTCAGCAAGCTCAGCATAGAGGCATGTTAGTTATAACCAAGATCGTTATGGCAACACAGTAAGGATCCACAGACAGATGAATAAGGGAAAAAGCCATATCAAGTGGGGCCTACGGGAATCCACATGTAAGCTTCCGTTGCTTTCTCGCCTGTGAGGGGCCTCACCAAGTGCATCCTCCCTCCAGCAGCCCCCACACACATTTATGGGTGTAATGTGTCTGCTCAGGAAAAGCCTTTTGATACTCATAGAGTCCAGAATTTCTTTTGAGGGCTCATCATGTGGACATTCTCTGCCTGCCAAAATTCCAGCCTCGCAGAAGGAGATGAGGTTTCCACTGTAATCACATTGTTTGTGCAAATTGTCTAGGCACTGTAGTACAGCAGGCATAAATTTACCACTTAGGAAATGTTTCAGAAGCCAGATCCCACTAGTCATATGCTCGGACAGCAGGAGTCTTCTAGCAGCCCAAGGACAACTCTCTAAGCACTAACAAAGCAACTTGCTACATTGCAGCCACCTCTTCTGTGAGTATAGTTGTTGGAAACCTCTGGAGCCCCCAGTAACTTCTCATCTCAGTCCACGGAATCTAGTTCTTTTACAAAGTATGTGGTAGATGCAGTTGCGCCAAATTCATAGCGGATCAACTGAAAATCTTCATTGACCTATTCAACCAAAATTCTTACCTGACTTATATTACCAAACATAAAGTTGCTCTAGACATCACACTGAAGGGTATAGAATTCAGATTTGACTTTGAATCAAAGAACTAGTCACCTATTCCAGAGATGACCAGCTGTATCTCCTCATTGGATAACCTCTTCAAGACATTTAAGAAAAACCTGCACCCTGGTATTGATGGATTCTTTAGCAAGGAATGACTTGCTAAAGAAGTTGTGGTTCCAGAGTCAAGAATCCAAATTTAATTTCAAAATTAATGATCTAGAGTCCCTTCCCTGAGGAAAAAACAACCTTAGACAAAGGCAAGACCAGGAACCAGATTTCCGTGATGAGCGGGTTCAAGGTATGGAAGTGACAGAGGTGGTACCAGCTTCACTAGCAGCTGTTTTCTTCTTTAGGACCCAGGGATGGGGCACAGTGGCAAGTTTTAAAAAAATTTTTTTTAATGTTTAATTATTAAAAAAAATTTTTTTGTTTATTTTTGAGATATAGAGCACAAGTGAGGGAGGGGCAGAGAGGGAGAGGGAGACACAGAATCCGAAGCAGTCTTCAAGGGGCTTCAAAGCGGTCAGCACAGAGCCTGACATGGGGCTTGAACTCATGAACCATGAGAGCATGACTTGAGCCAAAGTTGAATGCTTAACTGACTGAACCACCCAAAGTGCCCCAATGTTTATTTATTTTTGAGAGAGAGAGAGACAGAGCGTGAGCAGGAGAGGGACAGACAGAGGGGGAGACACAAAATCCAAGGTGGGCTTCAGGCTCTACACTGTTGGCCCAGAGCCTGACGTGGGGCTCGAACTCACGAGCAGTGAAATCATGACCTGAGCCAAAGTTAAGACATTTAACCGACTGAGCCATCCAGGCGCCCCTGCAGTGGCAAGTTTAGTGCATCTGATATCTTCACTCTAGGCCCTAAATTTCTTACTCTAAGGTCTTAATCCCCATAGTGTAGTTGAGAGATAGCAGCATTGGATCACTTGGGAACTTAAAAATGCACTATCCCTACTGAATAAGAACCTGACTTTAACAAGATGTTCAGGTGATTCAGATGCACATTCAAGTTTGAGAAGCACTGCTCTGTTTTGCCAACTTTTCCTGTTACGGTCCAGAGAGTAAATATTTTAGTTCTTGAGGGCCTCATGAAGTCTGCATCAGCTACTCAACTAGTGTCAGAGCAGCCTTAGATAATAATATAAATGAACGAGCATGGCTGTGTTCCATTATAAATTTATTTACAAAAATGGGAATTGCGAAACCATGCCTTAAGCTTTAATATGGGAAAATAGCAAATTTTAGTTCTTTTTATGAAAATCTATTTAGCAATTTGTATGCATAGTTATATTCATGAATGTTTTTATTTTCACTGTTTTAGTTATCCCACTGGCTGATTACTATATCATTGCTGGAGTGATCTATCAGGCACCAGACTTGGGGTCAGTTATAAACTCTAGGGTGGTAAGTATCTTCACATTCTTGAAACAGTAAAGAAAACTTTTAATCGAGCTACTTTGTTTCCAGGAATCCAACAGAAGCTTCTCTTTCTCCTGTAAGTTGGTATGAAGTGTTGACTATCAGAATGTCTTGAACACTGGCTACTATGGGCCAAGTCCATGTTAAAGGTATATGTCACAGCCGCAGCTCTATAGTGATTTGGGTTCTAGAAGAAAACCAGAAAATTGCTCTCTTTGTATATGTGATAGTTTGTGGGTGTTTACTTAGGAGATTTTAGTTGATCTAGTGAGAAATTCAGAATTGTTTTCTTTTTACAAGCTTACTGCAGTGCATGGTATTCAGTCAGCTTTTGATGAAGCTATGTCATACTGTCGGTATCATCCTTCCAAAGGCTATTGGTGGCACTTCAAAGATCATGAAGAGCAAGGTGGGTAGAACACCTGGACCTCCTAAGAACTCTTTTTGGTGTTTTAAGAATGAAGCTGTTTTGTTGAGGAAAATGGCTATTGATATCTAGGTGTGTTTTACATAGGAAGACTTCATAGGATGATGGCATTGTCATGGCTATGATTCATGTAACTGGATGTAGTAATAATAGCTTTCCCATAGGAACAGATTTAAATGTTAATCTGTAGGTAACTGGTAATCTTTCCTTTAAATGGAATGAATGGTTTTTCAGATACAGTTGTATTTATTCTTAATAGCAGGTGCAGGCGGCAACATTTGGCATAGGAAAGTTTGCATCTGTTAAATAAACTTCTCCCCAGAGCTATTTGCCCTATTCTAATGAAGTGTTTGGAATAAAACTTATCTGGAACTCTTCATTAAGAGATAGTGCCCCCATATACTTACCCTCTGAGGAAGTTCCATACGCATTTAATTTCAGAATTTCTCTTGCAAGTTCTTTTCTTTCTTTCTTCATGATCTGCTGTTGTCTGGTTTGTCTTGCCCACCCCCCCGTCCCGGTGAATTATGGTCTTTATAATTGAATATGGTAACTTGAGTTTGTGAACATTACATTTCCATTTGTAGCTATTAGGTTTAGTGGGAAGATCATTTAATACACTTAAAATATACACAAGATAATTTCATATTAATACTCTGGATTACGATTTAGGTAATTATGGAAAACCTTAGCCTTAAAATCCTTGTTTTTTTTTAAATGTTTATTTTTGAGAGAGAGAGAGACAGAGTGCAAGTGGGAGAGGGGGCAGAGAGAGAGGGAGACACAGAATCTGAAGCAGGCTCCAGGCTCTGAGCTGTCAGCACAGGGCTTGACACGGCTTGACACAGGGCTTGAACTCACAAACTGGGAGATCATGACCTGAGCCAAAGTAAGATGCTTAACCGACTGAGCCACCCAGGCGCCCCAGCCTTAAAATTCTTAATATCTATGTATGCTTACATACTAAAACTGAAGTATCTTTAAAAGAATCCGCTTTTTATTTTTTGATTGCTATTTTTTTTAAGATTTTTTAAAGTTTATTTTATTTAGTCATTTTGAGAGAGCAAGAGAGGGGCAGAGAGAGAATCCCAAGCAGGCTCTGCACTGTAAGCACAGAGCCCAACGTGGGGCTTGAACTCACAAACTGTGATATCACGACCTGAGCTGAAAATGAGTCAGATGCTTAACCCACTGACCCACCTAGGCGCCCGAGGAATCAGTGTTTTAAATGTTAAAATGTAAACTACATTTAAGAAGGAAAGTTAGAACACTTGTTTGTATATGTTTAATTTATTTGGGAGGATGGTCTTTTGAACAGCAGTCATTAAAAATAATGACATTTGAGTATATTCATGGGAGACAAAGACTTGTAAAATATAAGACACCTATTAATTAGACCGTGTTTTGATTTGGACTTCATATTTTAATAGATAAAGTCAAACCTAAAGCCAAAAGGAAAGAAGAACCAAGCTCTATTTTTCAGAGACAACGTGTGGATGCTTTGCTCCTGGACCTTAGGCAGAAATTTCCACCCAAATTTGTGCAGGTAATGAGAAGGCATGTGGTTAACTTTGATTTGACACTTTTTCCTGGAATATTTATTTTTAATTGACAACTGTTTTAGATGTGACCTAAAAAGACTGACTTTCCTCATTAGTTAAAAAATGGTCCCTTGGGGGAAAATGGTCTCTGAATCAAAGGACAGGTTTTCAAAGACTTCAAGGAAGAAGTAGATAAAGGGAATGGGATTAACACTATTCTTTGCCCTTAAGTTTATTTCCTCTTTCAATCTTCACAAACTAAGGATTGCAGATGCATAGTATTCTCATTTAGAGGTTGCTGAAAGTGTCATAGGTGGTAGCTAAATTAGAATCTGAAACTCATGCTGTTTTTACTCTGTATGCTGCCTTTCAACCTGATGTAGTAGCTATCTAAGTCCTTAAATGATAGATTAGTTAAAACTTTTGTAGTACAAAGAACATTTGAGGTAGAGTGTTTGGCATAATAAAGGGAGGAGGCAGGAGTAGTAATAAATAAGAGTTACATTATATTGGTGATTAAGTTATATGAATTCCATTATGTTATTTTGGGTGATTCTGACAGCAATAGCAAATCCACCTGCCGTTTTACTAAATGAGTCTTTGAGGTGAAGTAGGTATGTGAACATGTTACTCTCTTGGTTAGTCTTAGTTCATAGAGACATTTACCAGGGCCACGTACACAAAAGGTTGGGGGAGTAAGATTTTCAATTGAGTTTTAGATTAAATGAGATTTTTCACACTTTGAGATAACTTAAAACAGTCCTCCTGTACCCCTTTCTCTGTACTGTGTGAGAGGTGTGCGCTATTGGAATGGTGATGTGGTGAAGGGAGCAGAGGACAGAGCGGAACACAGGGCAAGAAAGTCAATTTAGAGAGATCTCGTGAATTGCATTTGAAGATAAATGGTGTCTATTGAATAAACAAATAAATGTATTATAGTGTCTATAGGAATACGAGTAACCATGACAGTATAGATGAGATGTGCTTGACCATCTAGACCTGCACATGGCTAGATGGCTATGTCTAAAGTGCGCTGTGTTGGAAGTGTAAAATACATATTGGGCTCAAAGACTTAAGGAGAAAAAGTAAAATATCTTAATAATTTTGAAATATTATATGTTGGAAAAAATGCTATTTTAGATATATTTGGTTGAAAAATAAAACTCATCGGTATCTTCTTGAAAAATGTAACTACCAGCTTGCATTTGTGGTTCACCTGTTTCTTTTGGACAGTGCTGATCTAGAAAATGGGAATAGAACACACAAAACCAGAAACGTGAAAGAGTATTAAGGGACATATTAATGTTTGTAAATTAATGGACACAGTAATAATGGGCAGATTACTCAGAAACCAGAAATCCTTAGTTTGTTCTTCTTTTTCTAGTTCCTTGAGCTGTAAACTTAAGATTGATTATTTGAGAACTTTCTTTCCTTTTTTTTTAATTTTTAAATTTTTAAAATTTTTATTAAAAAAATTTTTTTAAGTTTATTTTTATTTTGAGAGAGAGAATGTGCAAGAGCAGGGGAGGAGGAGCAGCAGAGGGAGAGAAGGAGAGAGATTCCCAAGCAGCCTCCGCATCATTGACACAGAGCCCAGTGCAGGGCTTGAACTCATAAACCATGAGATCATGACCTGAGCCAAAATCAAGAATCAGTCAGATGCTTACCCAACTGAGCCACCCAGGCACCCCTCTTCCTTTTTAATATAGGCATTTATTACTATAAATGTTACTCTTAGTACTGCTTTTACTGCATCCCATAAGTTTTGGTATGTTGTGTTTTCATTTTTATTTCCAGATTTCTGATTTCCTTTTTGATTTCTTCTGTGACCCATCGGTTGTTCAGGAGTGTGTTGTTTAATTTTCACATATAAGTTAGCAAATGGAAAGAAATGAAAAAGACTAGAGCAAAAGCAAATAAAATAGAGACTAGAAAGATCTCTAGAAAAATGAAACTAAGAGTTGATGTTTTGCAAAGATAAAACTGACAAACTTTTAACTAGACTAATAAGAGAGGAGACTCAAACTAGAAATGAAAGAGGTGACAGAAACAAAAGGATCATAAGAGATTATATAAACAATTACATTCCAACAAATTGGAAAGCTTAAAAAAAAAAAAGAAAAAGAAAATTGGAAAGTCTGTAAGAAATTCCTAGAAGCATACAACCTACCAAGACTAAGTCATAAAGAAACAGAAAATCTCAATAAACCAAAAGTAAGATTAAATTCTCACAAACCTCTCCACAAAGAAAAGCCTAGCACCAGATGACTTCACAGGTGGATTCTACCAAACATTTAAAGAGAATTAATACCAGGCCTTCTCAGACTCTTTCAAAAATTGAAGAAGAATGGAACATTTTTAAACTTATTTTATGAGGACAACATTAATTTGTTACCAAAGGCAGACAAAGACACCACAAGAAAACTACAGTTCAATATCAGTGATGAACACAGATGCAGAAATCCTCAATGATATACTAGCAAACTGAATTTAACAGCACCTTAAGAGGATCCTATACCATGATCAAGTGGGATTTATCACTGAGATGTAAGGATGGTTCAACAGACTGAAATGAATCTTAATGATACACTGCATTATCAGGACACAGGTTAAAAATCACATGATCATCTCGATAGATGGAGAAAAAGCATGTGACAAAATTCAGCACCCTTTTATGATAAAAAACATTCAAGAAAATCAATATAAAAGGAATGTACCTCAACATAATAAAGGCCATATGTGATAAACTCACAGCTAACATACTGAATGGTGAAAAACAGTTTTTCCTTTCAGATCAGAAACAAGACAAGGATACCCACTCTCCACAGTTCTATTCAACATAGTACTGGAAGTTCTAGCCAGAGAAGTTAAGCAAGAAAAATAAATAAAGACTTTCAAGTAGGAAAATAAGTAAAATTGTCTTTATGCATGATCCCTGGCAGTTCTTACACGTACCAAACCCTAAAGATTCCCCTGAAAACCTGTTGGAACTAATCAACAAATTCAGTGAAGTTGCAAGATGCAAAATAACACTTAATTAGTTGAATTTCTGTACACTAATAACAAACTATCTGAGGAAGGTATTAAGAAAACAGTCCCATTTATAATAACATTAAATATACATAGTAATAAACATTTTGTTTTCAGTTTCATTGAGATATAACTAGTGTTTACCATTGTGTAAATTTAAGGTATACAGTGTGTTGATTTGATACACTTCTATATTACAAAATGACTACCATAGCATTAGCTAACACCTCTATCATGTCACATAACTACCATTTCCTTTTTGTGGTGAGATCATTCAAGATTCATTTTCTTACCAACTTTTAAATGTATAATATTAACTATAACCACCATTGGATTCCTAGAACTTAGTTATCAGTGGAGGTTGGTACCCTTTGACCAACATCTTACCGTTTCTCCTGCCAAACCCCTCTCAAGCCACTGATAACCATCACTTTACTCTGTATGAACTTGACCTTTTTATTATTTTTTATTTATTAAAAGAATTTTTTTAGGAGCACCTGGGTGGCTCAGTCAGTTAAGCGTCCAACTTCGGTTCAGGTCATGATCTCACAGCTCATGATTTCGAGCTCCGCATTGGGCTCTGTGCTGACAGCTCAGAGCCTGGAGCTTGCTTCGGATTCTATGTGTGTGTGTGTGTGTGTGTGTGTGTGTGTGTGTGTGTGTGTGTCTCTCTCTCTGCCCCTCCCCCTTTATGCTCTGTCTCTCAAATAAACATTAAAATTTTTTTAAATTTCTTTTTAATCTTTATTTTCGAGACAGAGAGAGAGAGACAGAATGCAAGTGGTGGGGGGGGGTGCAGGGAGCCAGAGAGAGAGACACACACACACACGGTATCCAAAGCAGGCTCCAGGCTCTGAGCTGTCAGCACAGAGCTTGATGTCGGGCTCGAACTCATGAACTGTGAGTTGATGACCTGAGCTGAAGTCGGACGCTTAACCAACTGAGCCACCCAGGCGCCCCTGAATTTGTCCTTTTTAAGTTTCACTTATATGTGAAAGTATTTCATGTTCTTTCTGGTTTTTTCCCTTAGCATAATGCCCTCAACGTTCATCTTTTTTTTTTTCTGCAAATGGCAGTATTTCCTGCTCTCTTACGGCTGAAAAAGACTCAATTTCATACCACACTTTCTTTATTCATCTTTTGATATTATAAGTTGTTTCTATACCTTGGCTATTGTGAATAATTCTGCAGTGAACATGGGAATGCAGAGATCTCTTCAATATCCTGTTTTCATTTTCTTTGGATATATCCTCCTAGGTGGGCTTGCTGGATCATTTGGTATTTGTGTTTTTAATTTTTTAAGGGACGCTCTGTACTGTTTTCCTTCCATACTGGTTGTACCAGTTTACATTCCTGCCAACAGGATACAAGTGTTCCCTCTTCTCCACATCTTCACCAGCACCTATAATCTGTTGTCTTTTTGATGATAGTCATTCTAATAGGTGTAAAGGGATATCTCGTTGTGGTTTTGATTTGCATTTCTCTGATGATTAGAATGTTGAGCACCTTTTAATGTACATGTTAGCCAATTGTATGGCTTCTTTGGAAAAATACTGATTCAGTTACTCTGCCCATTTTTTAATTGGGGTTTTTGTTGTTTTGCTTTTGAGTTGGATGAGTTCTTCATATATTTTGGTATTATCCCTGTTCAGATATGTCATTTGCATATATTTTCTCCCAGTCTGTAGGTTGCCTTTTCATTTTAAGTTTATTTATTTTTGAGAGAGAGAGAAAGAGAGAGAGAGGGAATCCAAAGCAGGTTCCACACTGTCAGCATGGAGCCCGATGTGGGGCTTGAACTCACGAACCATGAGATCATGACCTGAGCCAAAACCAGGAGTCGGACACTTAACCGACTGAGCCACCCAGGTGCCCCTCTACTTAGCTACTTTTTGGAAGCATTATAGCCTAGGTACAGAGGTAGAGGGCTTTATAGATAGCTGTTGAAGAGAAAATTATTTATGTTTGACTCCTTTGTTCTAGTTTTGGATTTCTGTCTTTTCCAGAACAAGAGAATAAGAAGTAGAAAATGATAAATTTACTTTTTATGGCACATGAATAGTAGTTTCTGTTTATGGAGTCATTTTAAATAAAATTTGAATGAAGGTATAATTTTAATAAGAATTATGAAGTCAAGAAGAAGAAAGTTTTGCTAACCTGCCATGTTTTCTCCCTGCCCCCTTTTTAAAATTATAGCAAAAGTCTGGAGAAAAGCCTGTCCCAGGTATGTTCCTGATGTTCTTCTTAAACTTGAAATAAGACTCAGTTAACAACTATAGCCTGTAAGATGAGCTGTGGTTCTTTTGTCCTTCTAGACTCTCACGGTAATTCATTACTTCTAATTTTCGAGATCTGCTGAATTGCCAAAAAGTGGTGCTTTTGTGGTAGTCATATTAGTGTTTAAAAGATTAATTGGTGTGGGAAGAGTAAGTATTGAGGAGGTGTGGAGAAGCTGAGGTGATTTGAAGTTGTTTTTAGTTCATATCTCGGTGTGGAAAAAAGCTGTTTTGTTTCTACATTGAAAACAGATACTGGACTATCTGTTCAGCCTGGGATAGACTATGTATCTCTTTACACATAATATCTTATCTAAATGCCATGTGTTTTTGTCTACTATCACAGATTTGCTTGGGTTATCAGGTTTTATGTTTGTAAATGGGTTCTTCTACATCTGCCTGATGAAACCGCTAAATTTAGAACTTGAGATAAGCAGTTCTAAATGAACTTGAGCCTGAACCATTCTCGTGACCGTTGTCTAAATTGATCTCATCCCTCCACCCTCCTCTCCCTCCAAAAAAATGTCTGCTTTTGATGTCTAGTGGATCAGACAAAGAAAGAGGCAGAACCTGTACCAGAAACTGTAAAATCTGAGGAGAAGGAGACCACAAAGAACGTCCAACAGATCGTGAGCGCTAAAGGCCCCCCGGAAAAACGAATGAGGCTTCAGTGAGTACTGGTCAGAGAGAAGCTTGCAAGACTCCTCTTATCCATTATTGATACCTCATTACTGTGACAGGCTCTGGAACTTTAAAATTCTTTGTCACGACCCTTCCATTTGTATAGAATGTGCTTGTTCTTTAAGAAAGGATGTAAGGATCCTCATACTTTTGATATGAATATTTTTTATGTATCTTTTGTAACCTTTCCCCTACTGGACTTGAGCAGCCTCCTTACTCAAATGTATACTGCTATATATACATCTAAAACCAAAATAAAAGTATTTGTATAAAT
>CM053560.1:29590402-29638897 GCA_028646485.1 Cryptoprocta ferox
GACCCTTCCATTTGTATAGAATGTGCTTGTTCTTTAAGAAAGGATGTAAGGATCCTCATACTTTTGATATGAATATTTTTTATGTATCTTTTGTAACCTTTCCCCTACTGGACTTGAGCAGCCTCCTTACTCAAATGTATACTGCTATATATACATCTAAAACCAAAATAAAAGTATTTGTATAAATCACTTTATCATGACTTTTTCCCCTTATTTCTCTTGCTGAAATATTTCCACATGCACTTTGTAAACACAAAGGATTAAGGTGAAAGGCGTAACTAAGCTTATTTTCTTTTAGTAGTTGTGTATTTCTCAGTATTGAAATAATAGTTACTGACAATTTGAAAGATAAAGAAAAGGTAAAAGACCTCTCCCTACAAATACGATAACAGTGAAGTTTCTTTGTGCATAGTTATTTTTAATATTGTGGTCTATAATTATTCTGTTCACGCAGTTTGACTTGATCGTATCACTGTGTCTTCTATAAGTACTGCTCCATGTTGGCTTAGTTTCTCTAGACTATTTTAGTGACTGGATAATTCCCATTGGCGATTATATCGTTTTTTTTTTTAATTCTCCCTGTGTTCTACTTAAGATTGTAATGATTACATTTGTGTATGATGACTTTTCATTATTTAGTATTCCCCCCCCCCCCCTTAGGATAGAGTCCCACCAGTAGACTCATTGGAATCTGTACTTTTTTTTTATTTTTAAACTCTAAGTTCTTACCGTCAAGTTTTTTTTCTCAAAAGGTTTGGAACCAGTTATCACTCAAACAGCGAAGTATGAAAATACCAACTTCTCCAGAATCTAGCTACCACAGACTCTTGTAATTTTTGTTTTTAGTGCTAAATAAGTACCAACAAATGTTTCGAGTGGTTGAATAATTTCTCTTCTTTGATTTTTGTGTTTATGAAATGTCTGATTTTCTGTATGGTAAGATTTTTCTTGTAGCTTTTTTTTTTAATGTTTATTTATTTTTGAGAAATAGTGAGGATGCATGTGGGAGTGGGGGAGAGGCAGAGAGAGGGAGAGAGAGAATCCCAAGCAGGCTCTGCACCATCAGCGTGGAATCTGATGCGGGGCTCGATCGAACTCATGAACCATGAGATCATGACCTAAGCTAAAATCAAGAGTCAGACTCTTAACCAACCGAGCCACCGAGCCACCCCCTTTTAGCTTTTTATTTTGACATAATTTCAAAGTTAAAGAAAAGTCGTGGGAATAGTAGAAAAAAATCCTACATATATACATTTTACCCCAAATCCCCACATATTAACATTTTTCCATACTTGTTTTATTCTTTAATCTCTTTCGTCTCTTGCTGTCCATTGCTTGCGTGTGCTGTCTCTCTCTCTCCATATATATGTGTATGTGTGTGTGTGTGTGTATATAAAATACACATATTTACACCTTTTACTTTTGGATTGAGAGTCAGTTGCAGTCATAAGGCCCCTATCCCCTAAGTACTTTAGTGCACATATCCTAAATCAAGGGCATTCTTGTACACAGTCACAGTACAGTTATCAAAATTAAACTGACACGATACTACTATCTAATCTATAGATCTTATTCCTGTCTATCTTGCCAGTGGTGCTAAGAATTTACAACAAAATAATAAATTCGCACCAAAAGACTATCTTGAATTATCCATTGGATCTAGTTGTCCTGTCTGTTTAGTCTGCTTTAATCTGGAACAGTTCTTTATCTTCCTTGTTTTTCATGACCTGATATTTAAAGGGTTTAGTCTGGTTGTTTTGTTGAATGTCTTTCGATTTGGGTTTGTTTGATCTGTTTTCATGATTGAATTCACCTCACACACTTTTGTTAGGAATACCACAAAAAGGTGCTTATGAAGGCATGTGCTGTCAATTTGCCTTGTTTCTGGTGATGTTAACTTTGATCACATGGTTAAGGTAGTGTTTGTTAGGTTGCTCTATATTTCCCTTCTTATACGAAAGGCAACATAGTTTATAGAATTTTGCACTCTGCTTATTTTCCATTTATTTAAGCATGAACTTTAGGCATAAAGATATTAACTCTTTGTCGTATTTGCTTCAAGTATTTTTCCAATTTTTTTCAGCAAAGCTCCTTTTAACTACATTATTATAAAATATCACTTACAGAAAAGTACATAAAATAATAGAGTACAACTCATTGTACCCTTGTAATTCACCATATGCAGGAAAAGAAATTGATCATTGCCAGTGTCCCAGAATCTGTTATGTCCTCTCCTAATCACACTTATCCTTCTGATCAGAGATAACCCTTATCTTAGTTTTATGGTTTTAATGACACTTGCTGTCATGACATTTACACCATGTAACCATGCATCCCTAAATAAGTTTGTAGTTTTGATTGCCTGTTTATTTTAAAGTTTATTTATTTTTGAGAGAGAGAGTGCATGAGCAAGGGAGGGGCAGAGAGAGGAAGGGAGAGAGAGAATCCCAAGGAGGGATTCTGACAGGGCAGAGCCCAATGTGGGGCTTGAACTCATGAACCATGAGAAAGGACCTGAGCCGAAATCAAGAGTTGGACTCTTAACTGACTGAGCCACCTAGGTGCCCCTGCCTCTTTTTTCACTTTTGATAAAAATGCATTCAATGTTTCATGTATGACTTCTTTTGTTTAATATTATGTTTGTGAGAGTCATCCAAATTGTTTCATGTTATTGTAGTTCTTTTATTTTCATTTCTGTGTAGCATTCCCTTACATAAATATATTACAGCTTTTAAAATGTATTCTTAATGTTGGTAGACATTTGGATTGTTCTGGTTTTTGGCTATTATGAAAAAATTGCTTTTATGAAATACTCTTGTATTTTCTTTTATAATTATAGGCTGGATTGTGTGTCTATCCCCCAGAACCTCAGAATGCGATCTTATTTGGAAATAGGGTCATTGCATATGTAATTAGTTAAGATGAGGTCATGCTAATCTTAATTAGTCTGGGTCCCTAATCCGGTATGATTGCTGTCCTTGTGAAAAAGAAGGCCATGTGAAGAGACAAAGGGAGAAGACCGTGTAAAGATGAAGGACTAGAGTGCTGCGTCTACAAGCTTAGGAATGCCAGAGATTGCCAGCAAGTCACCAGAAGCTAGGAAGAAGCCAGAAAAAATTCCCCTGTAAGTTTCAGGAGGAGCGTGGCCCTGCTAACACCTTGATCTTGGACTTCTAGCCTTCAGAACTTTGAGATAATAAATTTCTGTTGCTTTAAGCCACCAGTTTGTGGCACTTTGTTTTGGCAGCCCTAGGAAACATAACAGTGTACATGTGTTCATGTTCTTTTACTCACATTGCTGGGTCATAAGTATGCATTTCTACTACTTCTGTTGATAATGCTAAAATAATTTCCAAAGTAGCTGTATGAGTTTCTCCTCTCATCAGCAGTTTATGAGAGTTCCTGTGGTTCCACACTGTTGTTGGCCCTTGATACTGTCAATTAAAGAAGAATTGAGTCATTCTGATGGGTGTACAGTGATACCTTGTTGAGGCTGAAATTTTTATTTCCTGGTGATTGATGATGTCAAGCATCCTTTCATGATTATTTGACGATTTGAGTATCTATTTTTGTGAAGTGTGTCTTCTGCACATTTTTCTGTTTTTGTGTTTGTCTTTGTCTTAAAGAATTGTAATAGTCCTTGGTATGTTTTGGATAGGAGTCTTTTGTCCCTTACACGTATTCAAGTCTATCTTCTCCATTCTGGCTTGCCTTTAACTCTATTGATGGTAGTCTAAAAATGAACAGAAGTTCTTAATTTTAATGTAGCTCAGCTTATCAGTCTTTTCCTTTATTGCTAATACTTTTTTGTGCCTTGTTTGAGGTTTCTCTCTTCAATGAGTTTGCTCCTCTGTCTCTCTAGAAGCTCCATTATTCTACATTGCACATTCAGGAGTGTGGATCAGTTTGGGAAGAACTGACATTTTAGCAATGCTGCATCTTCAGAACCACAAACGTGCTATATTTCTCCATTTATTTAGGTTTTCTTTAAATTTCAGCAGAGTTCTGAGAGTACATGTCTTATACATGTTTTATTAAATTTATTCCTCGATGTAACATTTTTTTTATTCTGTTGTAAAAGATGTTTTAAAATTTTAATTTACATTTGTTTGTTTTAGTATATAGACATTTAGTTGTTTTTTTGTGTATTTGACCTTGTATCCTGTTACTTTACTAAATTCAGTTATTAGTTTTGGTGTTTTTTTGGTACATTGCTTAGGATTTTCTATATCCATGATCATGATTTCTTTTCAATTTAAACCTTAAAAAATTGTGCTAAAATATAAATAACATAAACTTTGCCATTTTAACCATTTTTAAGTATATAGTTGAGTGCCATTAAGTACATTCACATCATTGTGCATCCATCACCATCCATCTCCAGAACTTTTTCATCGTCCCAAACTGAAACTCCATACTCATTAAACAATAACTCCCCTTCCCCCTTACTCCAGACCCTGGCAACTGCCCTTCTACTTGATGTCACTATGAATTTCACTACTCTCGATGTCTCACATAAATGGAATTCTACGGTATTTGTCTTATTTGTGTCTGGTTTATTTTACTTAGCATAAGCTCTTCAAGGTTCATTTATGTTTGGGAAAATGTCAGAATTTTTTTTTAATGTTTATTTTGACAGAGAGCATGCACACAAGTGGGGGAGGGGCCAGAGCCAGGGGCAGGGGAGAGAATCCCAAGCAGGCTCCACACTGTCAGCACACAACCCAAAGTGGGGTTTGAACTCAAACCGTGAGATCGTGACCTGAGCCATAATCAAGAGTCAGATGCTTCGGCACCTGGGTGGTTCAGTCGGTTGGGCGACCGATTTCGGCTCAGGTCATGATCTCACAGTTTTTGGGTTCGAGCCCTGCATCGGGGCCTGGAGCCTGCTTCTGATTCTGTGTCTCCCGCTCTCTCTGACCCTCCCCTGCTCACGCTCTTTGTGTCTCTCTCTCAAAAATAAATTTTAAAAAATGAGAAAAAGAGATGGTTAACAGACTCAGCCACCCAGGCACCCTGAGTCCCTGCTCTCAATTCTTTCGTGTATGTACCCAGAAGTGGTAATTGTGTGGGGGGCCTGGGTGGTTCAGTTGGTTAAGCATCTGATTCTTGATTTCAGTCCCAAGTCATGATCTTATCATACATGAGTTCAAGCCCCCTGTCGGGCTCTGTGCTGACAGTGCCAAGCCTGCTTGGGATTCTCTCTCCTTTCTCTCTCTGCCCCTCCCCTGTTCATGCTCTCTCTCTCTCTCTCTTTCTCTCTCAAAAATAAACATTTAGAAAAAAAAAGCTGACACTTAAAAAACGGTGATTGTGTTATTTTGAGGAACTGCTGTACTGTTTTCCATGGCAGCGGCATCATTTTATATTCCAGCCAACCATGTACAAGGGTTCCAATCCACATCCTCACCAACTCTTGTTGGTTATTGTTTTGTTTTGTTTTAAATTAGCCATCTTACTGGATGTGAAATGGTATCTCATTGTGGGTTTGGTTTGCATTTACCTCATACAAATCTGACATCAGTTCCCATTGTATGTATTTTTTCCATACCACCAAGCAATTCTCTGAGACACCAACTGGGTGTCCTCCAATTCAACTCCATTCTGACACCATCTACCTGAAGATCGCATCAGATCCCACAGGTTATGGGCTCAGTCTACAAGACTGTACCCTGCTTCAGATGCCAATTACAAGTCTGGGTGCTTGCCTGGGCTTCTGACTGGCTCTAAGAGATGTCCACGACCTCCTCTTCCAGTTCAATTAATTTGCTAGAGTGGCTCACAGAACTCAGAGACATAATTTACTTACTAGATTACCAATTTATTTATGAAAGGTTATATATAATTCAAGGAACAGCCAGTTGGAGGAGATGTGTAGGGGAAGGTATATGGAAAGGGGTACAGAGGTTCCATGACCTCCCTGGCTGTCCTTGTCTTTCTAAATCTCCACATGTTCACCAACATGGAAGCTCCCTGAACCTTGTCCTTTTGGGTTTTTATGGAGGTCTCATTACGTAGAGATGATTGGTTAAATCATTGGCCTTTAGTGATTGAACTTAACCTTCATCCCTTTCCACTAGGGGTAGTGTGGGGTTGGCTGGGACTGAAAGTTCCAACCCTCTAGTCACATGGTTGATTCTTCTGCTGACCAGCCGCCATCCACAGGTGACCTCTGGTATTCCTGAAGTCGCCTCATTAACATCACAAAAGACACATTTATGGCTCTCCTGACTTAGGGAATCCCAAGATTTTTTAGGAGCTCTGTGCCAGGAAAGGGATGAACACCAAATATATATTATTAACAATTACAGTATGACATTTAAGTTAGTGATGTTAAGCACATTTTTATGTACGATTTGTGTATCTTTTTCATTGAAATATTTTATTAAAAATCTCATAAAATGGTAGGGAAAATTTGTATATTTTCCAGGAAATGTCTCCAAGTTATTTTCACATTTTTTAATTGGGTTCTTTTTGTTGTTGAGTTGTGGGAGTTATTTATATATTCTAGATATTAATCCTTTGTCAGATACATGGTTTCTAAATATTTTCTCCTGTGGGTTGCTTTTCTTTCTGCTGATAGTGTACGTTAATGTGTAAAAGTTTTTAATTTTGATGAGGTCTAGTTTATCTGTTGTTTTATTGCCTGTGATTTTGTTACCAAACTAACATGAGTTTGCTTCTTGGTGAGTTACGGATAATGATTACACCAGGTGGAGTTGTCATACAAAGGAATTTTTATTTTCAACAAATAAGATCGCAGGGAATAACTTCCCATGGGGGTGACTGGGTTTCCTTTATTTGGGATTAGGATGAATAGAAAGGGAAGCTTTGTTATTGCATGTAGAGGTGGACATAGGTTGTACAGGCTACTCTGATGACATGCCTATACTTGTATCCTGTGTTATGTTAATGAAGCTTGTGCTCCTTCTTGGGGGGAGATGTTAACAGTATAATGAAGTAGAGGTAACTGTCAGGCACTCCATGGTCCATCTACTGTGGTGTGAGTCAGTGGTCAGTCTCAAACTGGTCTAGGCCTGTGGAGCTCTTTGTGTTGTTTGCCTCTAAAAGATAAGATTAACATTCCTGTGAAGAAGAAAGGCGTCAGTGGGAGTTTGCTGGTGACAGTTTTAACCTCATTGACCTATAGAACACAGTTTTAATTTTGGTGTCATTTTGAAGAAATCATTGCCAAATCCAATTTCATCGTTTTTCCCTGCATTTTCTTGTATTTTATAGTTTAAATTCTTACATTTAGGTCTTGTGATCCATTTTGAGTTAATTTTTATATTTGATGTTAGGTAAGGGTCTACACCTCATTCATTTGCATGTGGATATACAGTTTTCCCAGCACCATTTTTTGAGAAGACTGTCATTTCCCCCTTGAATAGTCACGGCACTCTTGTCGAAAATCATTTAACCATATGTTATGAAAGCTTATGTGAAGATCTGGGCTCTCTGTTCCGTTGATCGATATGTTTATATTTATTCCAGTACCACATACTCGACTCCTGTAGCTTTGTAGTAAGTTGTTTGCTCATAAGCTGGAACCATGTCAGTTGACCTTGAGTCCAGGCTATTGCAAAGAAACTAGTGTATTTGCTAGTGGGGTCTGAAAAGAAACAATGGTTGATTAGGGAGAAACATTCTCTGAAAAACAAGCTTTAATTTCCACTAATTTTTACTTTATTAACCCCATGGGGCATGATTTCAAAATCAGGAAATGTGAGACCTCAAAACTTCTTTCCTTTCAAGATTATTTTGGCTCTTTGGGATCCCTTGAGATTTCATGTGAATTATAGGGTTTATAGTTTTATATTGCCCCTATGGCGCTGTTTAAAGTAGTTGTTTTACATATGTGTTCTAATGATCTAATTCTTATGGTGCAAGGGCACATTTGGTGCCAGTTACTGCACCATGAAAAGTGGAAGTCTAGTAGTTTTAAATTTTATCAAACATATTTTATGCTTTTTTTTTTAGTCTGTTGAAATAATCATGGTTTCTTTTTTTTCTTCTGATGATGTGATCAGTTACACAGAGTTTTCACTCAAATGTTAGCCAGTCTTGTATTTCAGAAATAAACCCCACTTTGTCATGACGTTACCTGAAACTGGGTTCCCCTATCCATGGGCATTGAGCCAAAAGACACAATCAAGCCAAAGAATGGGAAAAGGAAGGGTTTTACTTGCAACAAGTAATGGAGAACACGGGATATTTCCCCCAAGCAGTGTCTCCTCAGACAACAAAACAGGAAGTTTTAAGCTAAGGATTCATACATATTCATGAAAGAGTAATTCATTGCACAATGGAGATTTAGTAAAGAATTGGGGCAAAAGTCAACTGAAGGTGACTGAAGAGTCCTGGTCAAAGTCATGAGGGCCAATAGGGTCAGCATCATCAGTTTTCTGGCTTTAGTTGGTTCAGTATCTGAATGCTCAAAGGGTTTCAGATCCGATAAAGATAATTCAAGCATGTGCATCAGGTCAATTTTTGCTTTGGAACCAGCCTGGGGAGTTTTACCATTGATTTATTGTCCTTCGTATGATTAGGCTATCCCCTGGCCTGATAGTGGCTGTTTTGTTCTTCTAATATTCACCAAGGTAGCTGGGACCTAAAATGGCTTTTCTTCTGTCAAGAAGGCTATGTCTCATCTTTGTTTCCCAGGGACCCCTAATTTTTTCTGCTCACACTGATGTCTTATTTTTATGTGTACCTTTTTAAAATATATGTTATTGGAATCAATATGCCAAGATTTAGTTTAGGGTTTTTATATTTAATTTTATGTGTAAGATTTGCTTGTAATATTCTCTTTCCTGTAAGTTCTTTTTCGTTTTGGTAACTAGGTTAAATGAACATCATGTAATGCTTTGGGAAATATTCTCTCCTGTTTTGTGGAGTAGTTTGGGGAAAAAATCTTGTTATTTCTTCTTGAAACATTGGGTAGAAGTTACCCATGAAACTTGTATTTTATTGAAACTTTTAGTTACAGATTCATTTTCTTACATATGCAGGTTAAACACATTTTTCATCAGCTTTTGTAAATTATATCTAAGTAAGTAATTTGTCTATTTTAAACTGAAAGTTATTCGTAATATTTTGTGATCTTTTAATGTCTGCGAGATCTGTAGTTATGTCCCCATTTTTCCATTTTTGATAGTTACCATTTATCTTTCCTGTCTCTTTTAACCAGTGTTGCTAATGTTCCAGTCATTTTATTAATCTTTTCGAAGAACCATTGTTACCAAAACTCAAATTTGGCTGCCTGTAGCTGAGTTTTGATTGAAAAGCAATTAGAACTTTGTTCAGGAGGCCAGCCACCTGGGGAGAAGGTGGACTCTTGTCCAAAGGCCAACTCCAAGGTTTCTCCCTGGCCCAGAGATGATTAAAGGGGGTTAGGGCAGTTAATCACTAAGGAAGTGCAGGGGTCCCTAACATTTCTTGATTACTTGCAGATTCAGTGGTGCCAACTACACACGTTATCTCAGTGCTTGGAGGTTGTGCAAGGGAGTCTGGTTCATTAGCGCCCGGGGATCGTGCAAGGGGGTCTGGTTTCTGTTTCATGAGGGCAGAAGTGCTCTGTTTTTTCCTGGGAAAGAATGCATGATCCACAGATACACCAAGAAAGTTTAGTTAATCAATCACATGGGCTCAGGGTGTTTGCTAAACTTTAAAGACTATTAGGTTGGCGGGAGAGGCCAAAGTGACTTTACCATGATTTTGTTGATCTTTCTGTTGTGTTTTTTCTTAGTGAATCTTGGTTCTTCATACTTGTAATTGTAGATCTGTATCAAATAATATAGTTACTCAGATTAAACTTGTTTACTATGTGTTTGTCAGTGAATGGAGTTTTTCCTCTGGTGATCTGGGGGTAGGACAGGATGTGTAGGTACTAAATCTTCTGGGTGTGATAGTTTCCCCATCTCTCCTGGTAGTCCTGAGTGACCCGAGGGACTGATTGCCTTGCCTTCTAGTCACTCCCTAGCAGCATTTTCTGTCCTTGCTTTCTGCAGCATCATAATTTCTTTTCTCTATCTACCTATCTGCCTACCTACCTATGTCTGTATTTATTTATTCATCTGTGCATCTGTCCATCTGTCTGTACCTTACTGGCTCTCTGCTTGCTTCATTTCATTTGCCTTTGTGAGCTATCCCTTCTTTTCTTTTTTTTTTAATGAATTAATTTATTGTTTAGTTTGCATCCAAGTTAGCATAGAGTGCAACAGTGATTTCAGGAGTAGATTCCTTAATGTCCCTTCCCCATTTAGCCCATCCCCCTCCCACAACCCCTCCAGCAACCCTATTCTCTATATTTAAGAGTCTCTTATGTTTTGTCCCCCACCCTGTTTTTATATTATTTTTGCTTCCCTTCTCTTATGTTCACCTGTTTTGTATCTTAAATTCCTCATATAGTGAAGTCATATGATACTTGTCTTTCTCTAACTGACTAATTTCACTTAGCATCATACCCTCCAGTTCTGTCCATGTATGTGAGCTATTCTTTGTCAGTATCTCCCACTCTTGACCCTTTCCCCTGCTCCCTCTATTCTCTACAGGAAATCTTAACGCTGGTATGACTTTCATTGCCTTCCATGTGCTGGAGACTCACAAATGTGTATATTTAGGTCAGATTTCTCTGATCAATCTGAGACCAATTATTTACACCCGCACCCCCCATCAGTGCAGATCAAGGGAGTAACAAATAACAAGGCTAAAGGTCCTGAGGGAGGGAGTGCTTTGTTGTGTTAGTGGATCAGCAGGGGAACAGCTATAAGGGAATGGACAAAGGGCAGACTACCATAGGAGATGAATCAGAGAGGTAAGGAGGGAGGGACAGGTAGTGTTAGCGGGGAGGTATATTGGGTAAGACCTCGTAGAACATTCTGTAGACTTTTACTGTGAATGAGATGGGAAACCATTGGAGGATTCTGAGCAAAGTAATGGTAAGATATATGATAAAATCTGATATGACAATTTAACAGTCCATTCTGTCCCTGTGTGGGAGTTGAGTGATGGGGATAAGGATGGAAACAGAAGACAAGATAGGAGTCTATGGCAATAATCAAGGTGGGAGATGATGGTAGCTTTGACTAGTATGACGATGGTGGGGAGAAGTGATCAGATTTCGTGTATATTCTGAAGGTTGAAACAACAGGATTTGCTGACAGATTGGATGTGTGAAGTATGACAAAAAGAAGAATCAAAGATGATGGTAAGAGTTTTGTTCTGAGCATCCCAAAGGATAGAACTGTCATTAACTGAGATGAGGAAGACTGGCACAAGCCGCTTTAAGGTTGAGGTTGGGAGGGGATAAAGAACTTAATATGAGATGCCAATTAAATATTCAAGTGGTGATGCCTAGTAGTCAGTTGGAAGCATTAATCTGGATTTTAAAGGAGTGTCAGGCTGGAGATACATACATATATATACACACACATATATTTTGACTTAGCATATCTATGGTCTTTAATAACATGAAATGTGATGAGATCACCAGCAGGATAAGTATAGAAAAGGGGGAAAATGTCCACTTAAACACATTTAGAGTTGGGGGAGATCCGAATAGCAATGAAGATGAGAAGTAGCAGCCAGTGAAGTAAACCCCTGAAAGCCAAAATGGAGACAGCAATTCAAGGAGGAGGAAGCGATCAAGTCTGTCAAATGCTGATGATAATTTCCTGCAGCTCTTGTTCCCTTTGCAAGGAATTTGTACATTCTGCCTCCCAGCTTGCTTAGTTTTACTTCATTTTCATGTCTCAAATCAAGTGCCTTTTTTCCAGGGAAGCCTTTCCTGACTCCCAGACTAGTTTATACATTTTCATAGGCCCTAATTCTCTTGTGGGGGTTCTTAACACAGTTATACTGAATTATTTGTTTAATGTTTGACTCCTATATTGGACTTTAACTTCCATGAACAATGTCAGTCTTGTTCACTGGTATATACCCAGAAATGGGTATATTTCTCACAGTGCCCAACATCAGGAAATATTTGTTGAATGAGGGCCACTTGGCAGGCTCAGTTGGTAGAGCATAAACTCTTGACATTGGGCATGGAGCCTACTTAAACATTTTTTTTGTTGAATGAAGGGCTGAATGGATAAATAAATATGACCATGTGTACTATGACTGGCATATTTCAGAATGTCTCAGAAAATTCCACCCTAAACATCTTGGCCCAATCCATACTTTGGAATTTGAGCACCGCCATTTCTCACCAAGAGGCTGAGTCCTTGCCCTTGACAAACAATAGAGTGTACAGAAGGTAACACCATTGTCCTTACCACCCTTACCGCATGACAGGTATTTTACATGCTTTCATATGCATTTTACATTTACAGCATGCTGTCTCAAGTGTCAGCTACAACCTTGTAAGCTATCACTATCAGTATTGCAATCAAGGAGGTAAATTTTTGTGGAGATTAAAGTGTGTTCCGGGTGTCACTGCTACTCCATGGCAGAACTTTAAATCTGTGCACTGTCTTCTGGGCCATGCAGATTTTAAACTCTTCCTCTTCGCTTAATGACTACCAGTAAGCCTAGGTTCACACACTCTTCACTTTTTGCCAGCTGTGTCCTTGACTAAGTTATCCAATCCTTCTGTGCCCCGTTTTTCCAACCATAAAGTGGGGATAATAGCAGTAGCCACCGTCAGGATTGTTTTGAAAGTTAAATGAGTTAATATTATTTTTAGATTGGAACCTGATACTTGGGTAAGCACTTCCACAAGTGCTGGCTATTTTCATTATCACTTGTCCTCTGAGGTAACTCAGCTGTCCTCTGATCGCCTCCCCTCTGCTCCAGTCACTGCGCTTCCCAAGAATCCTGTGCATACCGTCTTTATAGGACTTACCCTACCACGGTAATTTAGTATTCTCATGTCTGTTTGCTAAGGGCAGGAGAGTCTCCACAACTCTGTACAGTGTACTTGGTACTACAAGCCTACAACACACACACACACACACACACACACACACACACACTACGTTTGAAAGGTGATTCATCAGCACCACTACCCAGAGACATCTAATTGGATGCTAAAGGCAGCTAGGGTCTCCAGGGCTCCTTTATAGCAGCCAGAATAGTAACTCGTAAGGTTTGGCCTATATATTATTTTTATTTTAGACTACATTTTTCCTTACCAGTTTCCTTTGTGAAACTAATTCACTGGAGGTTTTTTTCAGACCATTACCTGTTTTTACAAAAACCATAAAAACAGAAAGCAGATTTTCCTGTGCTTTCCTTTGACTCCCTGACTTCTGCCTTTTTATATCTCTTTATAGTATTTAGGGCTCTTTTCTGGCTATTTTGTGTATTAGCTCCATTCTTTCTTCTGATTTCCTGTACATTTCGCCTTCCAATATTACAAAGGGAGCCTTACCTCTCAATGTTTTGTTTCAGTGATCATGCCACACACTTGTTCCCTTACATCTGGTTAATGGGGGTAGCCACAGAGCTAATACAATGAAAGCATTTGGACACTTTTCCAGGGTTTCGTACTGAGTGTCACCCTACCTTAAATGGAAAAAGAACTGAGTTGTTACTAAGAAAAGGCAAAAGACATTTAATATCAGAAGTTAATGCCTGTTAATCTTTCAATTAAACATAGAGAACCAAGAAAATTTGCCTTTGATCAGACTTTCTAAATTAATGAACTGTGGGGTCATTGGACGATTGGACAGTAATCCTGCAGTGGCTTCCCTTTCCAAAGACATTTTTCTTGGAGCCAGTGAATATTTTGTAATCCTTCTATGTCCTCTTTTAAGTTCTAAGGATATTTTCTTGAGTAGAGACTCCATTAAGACAGAGTATTCTGATAAAACATAGCTATAGAAGCAAGGAAAAAGAGGATAACTAGAATTACTGTGTCAAGAATTGTGAACAGCAGGGGAAAAGGTCTGTCTCTTGGAGCTGGGCCACTATCTGAGCTTCCTCCATAGGCTTGTAAACTCACAGTAGGGAAGTACCGTGGCAGTGTTTTTCACTGTGGCATACTCCTCTCTTGCGACATTTTTCTAATTTGCAGTTACAGTTTAGGATCAAATAATTGACACAGCTCCTTCTTAAACCTACCTTGTCTAGACCACAAAAGATGCTATCTTTTA
The DNA here is from genome assembly GCA_028646485.1 of Cryptoprocta ferox. NCBI lineage: Eukaryota > Metazoa > Chordata > Mammalia > Carnivora > Eupleridae > Cryptoprocta > Cryptoprocta ferox. The sequence continues at coordinate 29,604,502 of CM053560.1, forward strand.
TTTGTCCAATATCAACTATATCCGTCTCAAAGTGGTAGTTGGTTCCCCAACTTGGTACCATTAACTGATATCTGAATTATGGCATTGTGTTGTTTGAGGTTGGGGATTGTTTCTGTATTCTCACACTGTACTCGTCCACATAAAGTATTTGGAGGAGGGCATGTTTTGTATGCTAAACCCTCCATATCACGGTGGCCAAAATCTCCTTGCATATTAATTGTTTTATAGCAGCTCAGGGAGACATTCCTTGCTATTTGGCCAAAATATATTGACATTGTTTATTGTGACTGTTGCGCATTTTGTGTTAACAGTAGGCACTGTCACCACAAGGCATCATCAGGGCACCCCCTTGAACTTCCACTGCACTGCTTGGGAAGGTCACACACACTGATGTGTGCTCCACAGAGCTTTCTGGGAGAAGCAGACTTACATTTTATACAACAAGGTCCGAAAGCACGGACTGTAGGGGCACCTGGGTGACTCAGTCGGTTGAGCCTCCGACTTTAGCTCAGGTCATGATCTCACTGCTCATGGGTTCTAGCCCCACGTCGGGCTCTGTGCTGACAGCTCAGAGCCTGGAGCCTGCTTCAGATTCTGTGTCTCCCCCTCTCTCTGCCCCTCCCATGCTCATGCTCTGTCTCCCTCTGTTTCTCAAAAGCACAGACTGCCCAAGGTTTCAGTTTACAAGTAGAGTCCCAGCAAGGATCCTTTCTGCACGACCCACAGTTACACTCTTCGTCACCTTCCATTACTTTGTTACCACATTGTTCCTGTGGGATAACATTTCAAAAGGCAGGTGTATTTGTCAGATGGACCCTGCCTTCCCCAACTCCCCAACTCCCCAGCTGTGGTTAAATGAGGTTAAAGTAACTTCTATAACTGCAGTTGCTAAAAGTACTGGTATTTGTATTATGGGCACTCATAATGCAATATTTTTTCCCTGCATAAACAGAATTCCTCTACATGAAATGTACCAGGATTATCGCCCAGTTGGTGAACCATGACAACTGCAAAATGGAAGATTTACAAACTGCTGGCCCCAAATAAGAGTATCATATTCCTGAAATGCAAGCCAGTCCAAGTACATTAGAAAAATCCTAGCCCACAGACAGATACCCAGAATCATGTGGCAAATGGGGAAAAAGATGAATGCTTTTCCAGTCACTAAAAGCTGTCAAGAAGTTGAGTTGTTCAACATTGATACGATTTGCCTGGTTCCAAATCTCAACCCCAATTTAAAAAATGTGAAGGCCTACATGTAGACAGATGGGATCTACTAAATTAGTCACATTTAATATATCTTCTGTTGCCTTTGAGACATTCCTGTTTGAGTAATTGAAACTACAGTTGTCCACCACTATAACCAACTCCACAAAGGGCCTGTGGGTCCACCAGCTGTGGAAATTTTGGGGCAGTTTTGAATTCTCTGCTTTGAACTCCAGCTTCTGATGTTACATCATCTTTCATTAAGCCACATTTCATAGGTGGGAATTGGGTCTCATAGCAATTAGTGTTCCAGTGTGGTAGAGTGCCTTGAGGTCATTTATCTGTAGCATCCCTCAAAAGGTCCCTAAACAGGTACTGAGGACAATCAGGGATCCCTGGGGGCCCCCTCAATATAATCATGATGGTATCAGTTATCCTAGATGAAGGACTGATCTGCATGGAGGGCATGCAGTTCTGTGGGTGAACACTGGCAGGTTCTGGAAACCAAGTGCTTCTTAGGCTGTAGACAAAGGAGAAGGGCGTGGCCCCCCCAAGTGCCAGCTGTAGGCAATCCTGAAGGACAGGCAGAAGGCTCTACCAGTGTTGCAGGCTCTGGGGTCCTTCCTGGGAATCACCACTTGGGTAGGGCCCACACGTCAGTTGTGTTTCCTCTAGAAAGACTAAGAGGATGTTGTTGCTTCTTCCCTAAACTCCGGGGTAAATATTAAATTGTGTGTGTGTGTGTGTGTGTGTGTGTGTGTGAGAGAGAGAGAGAGAGAGAGAGAGAGAGACAGACAGACAGACAGACAGACACAGAGACAGAGAGAGTGAATTCTCTGATACAGTATACTTTTTTTCACCTCTTTTATTTTTTTATTTTTATTTTTTTACTTCTTCAAATTTTATTTTAAAAAAGTTTTATCGCATTTTATTTGACCTACAACAAACTGCACATATCTAGCCTGTGTATTTAGCTAAGCATCGACATATATGTATACACCCGTGAATTCATCACCACAGTCAAGATAGTGAATGTATGTGCCACCCCCAAAAGTTCCCTCCTGTCCTGCAGCAATCCTTCCTTTCAGGATACTGTTGGTCTGCTTTTGCCAGTATAGGTCAGTTTGCATTTTCTAGAATGTTATATTAATGGTGTTAGGCAGTATGTACTGTTTTCTTGCCTGGCTTCTTTGACTCAGCCTAAGTATTTTGAGAATTATTTATGTTTTTGTGTATATTGATAGTTCAGTCCTTTTTATTGCCGACTAGTATTCTACTGTATGTATATATCACAGTTAGCTTATCTATTCCCCTGCTGACGGACATTTGGTTTGTTCCCAGTCTTGGGCTATTGCAAATAAAACTGCTGTGAGCCTTCATGCACAGATCTTTGTGTGGACCTGAGCTTTCTTTTCTCCTGGGTAAAAACTTAATGAGTAAAATGACTGGATCATATTAGGGGGTGTACATTTAACTTTTTAAGAAACTGTAGAACTGTTTTCCAAAGTGGTTGTACCATTTTATATTTCTGTCAGCAGTGGTTAAAAATTTCAGTCCCTCTCTATCTTTACCATCAGTTGATATGGTCAACATTTTTCATTTTAACCATTCAGATAAGTACATGTAATATTGCAATGTGGCTTTAATTTGCATTTTTCTCGTGATTAATGATGCTCGACATCTTTCCCTGTCATTATCTTCTTTGTTTAAGTGTACTTTCAGATCTTTTGTCCATTTCTCGAAGGGTTGCTTCTTACTTAATTCTGAGATTTCTATATATTTTCTATGGTCCTTTATATACTTTGCATACTTTATATACTTTGCTCATATATACTTTGCAAATATTTTATTCCAGTCTGTGGTTTGTCTCTTCATTCTCTTAAAAGTTTTTTGAAGAGAATTTTGTAATATCGATGAAGTTCAACTTATTTTGTTCTTTTATGATTATTGTATATTCTCTGCCATATCTAATAAGTCTTTGCTTAGCCTTTGGTTTAAAAGATTTCTTCCATGCTTTCTTCTAGATGTTTAGAATTTTTGGTTTTCCATGTTAGTCTGTGATCCATTTGGGATTCCCTTTGTTATGTGGTGCAAGGAATTGAATGAAGTTCTTCTTTTGTTTTCCATTCAGTCATTCCAGCAATATTTGTTAAAAAGTCCTTTCTCCAGGGATTGCCTTTGCACCTTTGTCAAAAGTCAGTTGTCCTTATTTGTGCGGATATGTTTCTGTTCCCTCCATTCTGTCCTATTGATGTATTTGTCTTTCATTACACAAATACCCCACTGTTTTGAGTGTTGTTACTTTATAATAATTTTTGAAATCAGATAGTGGTAGTCCTCTTTTTCTTTTTTTTCAAAACGAATTTGGCTGTTTTAGATCCTTTACATTTTTATGTCAATTTTAAAATAGGTTTGTGAAATTCTGCAAGAAAAATGTTGGATTTTATTGATCATCTTGGAGAAAATGGACATCTTAATGATGTTAATTACTCAGATTAGTGAGTAAGGTCTCTCTACTTATTTAGGTTATTGTTAATTTCTGTTAGTGATATTTTCTAGTTTTCAGGTATAGGTCTTTCACAACTTTTGTCAGAATTATTGCCTTATACTTACTATATTTTGTTGCTGTACAAAAGTATTTTTTAATAATTATCATTTCCAACTGCTAATTGTTAATATATAAAAATATAATGGTCGTATATTCATCTTGTATCCTTTGAGCTTGCTAAGCTAATTTATTAGTTCTAATAGCGTTTTTTGTAGACTCATCAGTTTTCTACATAGAGATCTATAAGTGTCATCTATAAATAAAGATAATTAAAAAATTTTTTTAAATGTTTATTCTTTTTTTTGAGACAGAGAGAGTGTGAGCTGGGGAGGGACAGAGAAAGAGAGAGACACAATCCAAAGCAGGCTCCAGTGTCCAAACTGTCAGCACAGAGCCTGATGCAGGGCTCAAACCCACAGACTATGAGATCATGACCTGAGCTGACTGAAGTCAGACACTTAACTGACTGAGCCACCCAGGCGTCCCATTAATTTTAGATTTTCCTTTCCAATTTGGATGTTTTTTATTTTTATTTTTCACTTAATTGCACTGGTCAGAATCTTTAATTGTATAGTGTTGAATCGAGGTAGTGAGAGTAGACATTCTTTTCTTGTTCTGATTTTGGGGAGCAGGGAAGATATTCTGTCTTTTACTATTAAAAGCTGCCATTAGTTGTGGATTTTATCCGTAGGTGCGCTTATCATGTTGAAAAGTTCCCTCTATTGCCAGTTTTCTGGGAGTTATTAGGAGTGGATATTGGATTTTGTCAAATGATTTTTTTGATCTTTTGGTGTGATCATATGGTAATTAATTATTGGTTTGTTTATATGGTAACTTACATTGAATTTAAACCAATCCAATATTCATTAAAAAAAAAACTCCATTTGGTCATGATATATTATATCTGAATTCAATTGCTAAACTTTTGTTAGGGTTTTGCCATCTACGTTCATGAGGGACATTGGTCTGAATTTTTGTTTTCTAGTAATGTTTTTATCTAGCTTTCACATCAGGGTAATGCTGGCTATGAAGAATGACTTGGGACATATTCCCTCCTCTTCAATTTTCTTGGAGAGTTTGTATCGAATTATCTTTTCCTCCTCATATTTTTGGTAGTTTTCAGAAGTGGAATCATTGCAGGCCTGAAGATCACTTTGTAGGAAAGTTTTAAATTATCAATTCAATTTCTTTAAAAGATCCAGGGCAATTTAGGCTATTTGCTGCTTCTTGCATACACTTTGATAGTTTGTGTCTTTCAAGGAATGTGTCCATTTCATCCCTAAGCTAATTTATAGACATAAAGTTGTTCATAATTATCACTTATTATCTTTTCAGTAACCATGGAATCAATCTGTGGCATTTTCCTTTAATAACCATGTTTCATATTGGTAATTTTTGTCTCTTTTTTTCCTGATAAGTGTGATGAGAGGTGGATGAATACTATTGCTGTTCTCAAAAAGTCAACTTTGGTTTTATGTGTCCCCCCCCCCCCCGCTCCCAGTTTCGTTTTGTTTTGGTTTGTTTTCTATTTCATTGATTTAGATTCTGAATTTTATTATTTTCTGTCATCTGTTTACTTTGGGTTTCATTTACTTTTCTTTCTCTCATTTGTTGAGGTGGAAGCTGAGACAATTGATTTGAGACCTTTTTTTCTTTTTTTAAATTGAGATATAATTGACATATAACATTGCATTAGTTGTAGGTGTACAACATAATGAATTGATATATGTATATGTTGTGAAATGATTACTACAATAAGTTTAGTTAACATCTTTCACAACATATAATTTAAAAATGTTTTTTCTTGTGATGAGAACTTTTAAGATATACTTTCTTAGCAGCTTGCAAATGTACAACACAGCATTGTTAACTACAGACACCATGCTGCATATTACATCCCCAGGACTATTTTATCTTATAATTGTAAGTTTGTACCTTTTGATTCTTTTCACCCATTTCACTCACCCTCCACCATTGCTTCTGGCAATTGTCAATCTGTTCTCTGTATCAGTGAGTTTCTTTTAGATCCACATAAAAGTGAGATCGTACTGTATTTATCTTTCTCTGTCTGACTTATCCTGAAATAAATCTTACTTGATAATGGTGTATTAACCTTTTAATGTATTGTTGTATTCAGTTTGCTAATATTTTGTTGAGGACTTTTCCATCTATGTTCATCAGATATTGGTCTGTCATTTTCTTTTCTTATAGTGTCCTTGTTTGGTTTTGGTACCAGGGTAATGCTAACCTTGTAAAGTGAGATCGGAAGTGTTCCTTCCTCTTCTGTTTTTGGGAAACCTTGAGAAGGATTGGTATTCTTGAAATGTTTGGTAGAATTCACCAGTCAAGACATCTGCTTTTCTTTTTTGGGAGGTTTTTGATTACTGATTCAATTTCCTTGCTAGTAATTGGTCTGTCCAGATTTTCTGTTTCTTCATGATTCAGTCTTGGTAAGTTATATGTTTCTAGGAATTTATCTATTTCTTCTAGATTGTCGCATTTGTTGGCATATAATAGTTCACAGTAGTCTCTTATAATCCTTTGTGTTTTGGTGGTATCAGTTGTAACATCTCTTCTTTCATTTCTAGTTTTACTTATATGAGTCCTTTTATTTTTCCTTGATGAGTCTAGCTAAAGGTTTGTCTTGTTTGTTTTCTTTTTTTAAAAAATTTTTAATGTTTATTTATTTTTGAGACAGAGAGAGACAAAGTACGAACAAGGGAGGGGCAGAGAGAGGGGGAGACACAGAATCTGAAACAGGCTCCAGGCTCAGAGCTGTCAGCACAGAACCCGATGCGGGGCTGTCTAACCCACCAACTGCAAGATCATGACCTGAGCCGAAGTCAGACGCTTAACGGACTGAGCCAACCAAGCGGCCCTTGTTTATGTTTTCAAAAAACCAGCTCTTTGTTCCATTGGTCTTTTTTATTGTCTTTTTAGTCTGTGTTTCACTTACTTCTGCTCTGTTCTCATTCCTTCTGTTAACTTTGGGCTTAGTTGTGTTTTTTTTTTTTGTTTTTTTGTTTTTTGTTCTTTTTTTCTTCTTTCTCCCAGCCTAGTTCCTTGAGATGTAAAGTGTGGTTATTTAAGATTTTCCTTATTTCTTAATGCAGGACCTTTCCTCTTAGAATTGCTTTTGCTGCATCCCATATGTTTTGGCATGTTTTATTTCCATTTTCATTTGTCTCAAGATACTTTTTTATTTCTCTTTTTATTTCTTCTTTGATCCATTGGTTATTCAGTAACATGTTGTTTAATCTCCACATATTTGTGATTTTTCTACTTCTCTTATAATTGATTCCTAGTTTCATACAGCTGTGGTTGGAAAAGATGCTTGATATGATTTTAATCTTCTTCAATTTATTAAGACTGTTTTTGTGGCCAACCATATGATTTATGCTGGGGAATGTTACAGGTGCTCTTGAAAAAAACATGTATTCTGTTACTTTTGGAGGAATGTTTTGTAACTATCTGTTAAACCCATCTGATCTAATGGGTAGTTTCAGCCCAATGTTTCTTTATTGATTTTCTGTCCCAGTGATCTGTCCATTGATGGAAAGGGGTATTAAAGTCTCATACTGTTACCATATTACTGTTTCTCCCTTTATTTCTTAACACAGACGTTTAGCGCTATAAATTTTTTCCTAAACACTGCTTTAGTGGCATCCCACATATTGTGATTTATGTTTTTATTTTTATTCAAAATACTATCTAATTTAGTTTTTGTTGTCATTTAAATTTTTAATAGACTGTTTTTATAGCAATTTTAGGTTCACAGCAAAATTGAGTGGAAAGTACCTTGTTCCCATATACTCACTGCCTCCCCACAAGCACAGCCTCCCCCATCACTGACATTCTGCACCTGAGTGGTACATTTGTTACAGTCAATGAACCTACATTGCTGTCATCATCATCCAAAGTTCATAGTTTACATTAGGGTTCACTCTTGGTGTTGTACATTCTTTGGTTTGGACATATGTATGATGACATATATTCACCATGTAGTATCATACGGATTAGTTTCTCGGCTCGAATAATCCTCTGTGCTCTGGCTGTTCACCGTCCTCTCTAACCCTGGGCAACCACTGATCTTTTCACTGTCTCCAAAGTTTTGCTTTTTCTAGAATGTCATATTGTTTAAATCATACAATATAGAGCTCTTTCAGATTGCCTTTCTCACTGAGCAATATGCGTTTAAGTTCCTCCATGTCTCTTTTCATGTTTCAATAGCTCTTTTGTTTTTAAGCACTGAATAATGTTCTGTTGTTTAGATATAACACAGTTTATTTACCCGTTCACCTACTGAAGGACATTTTGGTTACATCCAAGTTTTGGGAATTATGAGTAAAATTGCTATAAACATCTGTGTGCAGGTTTTTGTATGGACATAAGTTTTCAACTCATTTGGGGAAATATCAATGAGCAGGATTACTGGATTGGTAAGAGTATGTTCAGTTCCATAAGAGACTGCCAAACTGTCTTCCAAAGTGGCTGTACCATTTTGCATTCCCACTAATAATAAATGAGACTACCTTTTGATCCACATCCTTGCCAGCGTTTGGTGGTGTCAGTGTTTTGGATCTTGGCCATTCTAATAGATGTGCAGTGGAATCTCATAGTTGTTTTAATTCGCAATTCCCTGATGACATATGATGTTGAGCATCTTTTCATATGTTTGTCATCTGTGTATCTTCTTTGGTGAGGTGTCTATTTAAATATCTTGCCTATTTTTAAATCAGGTTGTTTGTTTTTTTATATTTGAATTTTAACAGTTCTTTGTGTATTTTGAATAATACCCATTTATTAGATATGTGTTTTGTAAATATTTGCTTCCGGTCTGTGGCCTGTTTTCTCATTTTCTTGACAAGCTCTTGCAGAGCAGACAGAACATTTTAATTTTAATGAAGTTTAATTCACCAATTCTTTCTTTCATGGATTATGCCTTTGATGTTGTATCTAAAAAGCTTCAATATCACCAAACTCAAGGTTATCTAGATTTTCTTATTTGTTATCTTTTAGGAATGTTTTGCATTTTAATATTTATTTATTTTTGAGAGAGAGAGACAGAGAGACAGAGCGTGAGCAGGGGAGGGGCAGAGAGAGAGGGAGACACAGAATCCAAAGCAGGCTCCAGGCTCTGAGCTGTCAGCACAGAGCTGGACACAGGTCTCAAACTCAAACTGGGAGATCATGACTTGAGCTGAAGCAGAACACTCAACCAACTGAGCCACCCAGGCGCCACTAGTTTTGCAGTTTATATATAGGGATATAATTCATTTTGAGTTAATTTTGTAAAGAGTGTAAGGTACATATCTAGATTCATTGTTTTGCATGGGAATGTCCAGTTGCTCCAGCACCATTTCTTTCTTTTTTTAAAAAAAATGTTTACTTATTTAAGAGACAGAGACAGAGTGCAAGTGGGGGAGGGACAGAGAGAGAGAGAGAGGGAAACAACAGAATCTGAGGGAGACACAGAATCTGAAGCAGGCTCCAGGCTCTGAGCTGTCAGCACAGAGCCCAACACAAGACTCGAACTCACTAACTGTGAGATCATGAGCCGAAGTTGGATGCTTAACCAACTGAGCCACCCAGGCATCCCACTCTAGCACCATTTATTAAAAAGACTATCTTTTCTATATCATATTGCCTTTGCTCCTTTGTCAAAGACCAGTTGACTATACAGTTGACCCTTGAAGAACAGAGATTTGAACTGCACAGATCTACTTCTGTATGGATTTTTTAAAAAATAAATGCAAAACAGTACTATAAATTTATTTTCTTTCCCTTTTTATTTTCTTAAAACATTTTCTTTTCTCCAGCTTACTTACTCTAAGACTACAGTACATGTTATATATAACATACAAAACATGTGTTAATCAATTGTCTATGTTATCAGTAAGGCTTCTGGTCAACAGTAGTCTATTAGTAAAGTTTGGGGGAGTCAAAAGTTACAAATGGATTTTCAACTGGTTGGCGCCTCTAACCCCCATATTGTTCAAGGGCTAACTGTATTTGTATGGCCCTTTTTCTGTACATTGTATTCGATTTCTTTGATCTACTTCTCTATTAGTTTACCAATACCACACTGTCTTGATTACTGTGGTTTTATAGAATTATTGAAGTCACATAGTGTCAGTTTTCTATTTTATTCTAATCTCTTGGTTATTCTGGGTCTTTTGCATGTCTTTGTAAACTGTAGAATCACTTTGTTGATATCCACAAAAAATTTGCTGAGATTTTATTGGGATTGCATTGAATCTATAGATCATTTGGGAAGAATTCACATCCCGACAATATCGAGTCTTACTATCTATGAACATGGAATATCTCTACATTTTTTTGGTTCTTTGATTTCATCAATTTTGAACTTTTCCTCATATAGATCTTATATAATTTATTTGATTTATACCTAAGTGTTTCATCTTAGAGGGAGGCTAATGTAAATTGTATTATGTTAAATCTTCACAAATTTGGGATTTCCAACTACTTTCTGTTATTAATTCTAGTTAAATTCTATTGTTGTCTGAGAGTGTTCATTGTATCATTTCTACTCTTTTAAATTTGTTAAGATGTATTTTATGGCATGAGATGTAGTTTATCTTGGTGAATGTTCCATGTGAGTTTAAGAAGAATGTGTATTCCATTGGTGTTGTTTTAAGTATTTTATAAATGTCAATTATATCCAGTAGATGGATGGTGGTGTTAAGTTCAAGTATGTCTACTGGTTTTCTGCCTGATGGATCTGGCCATTAATGATGGAGGGGTATTAAAGTCTCCAACTGTAATAGTAGATTCATCTATTTCTCCTTGCATTTCTGTCAGCTTTGCTTTTTATATCTTAATGCTCGGTTGTTAGATACATACACACTAAGGATTCTTATGTCTTCCTGGAGAATTGATCCTTAATCATTTTGTGATATCTCTCTTTATCCCCAATATTTTCCTTGCCATGAAGTCTTCTCTGTCTGAAATTAATTTATCTATTCCAGCTTTCTTTTGATTAGTGTTAGCAGGGTATATTCTTTGTCCCTTTACTTTTAAATTGTATGTCTTTATGCTTAAAGTGGGTTTCTTGTACTCAGCATATAGTTGGGTTTTTTTTTTAATGTTTTTATTTTTGAGACAGAGAGAGACAGAGCATGAGCGGAGGAGGAGCAGAGCAAGAGGGAGACACAGAATCGGAAACAGGCTCCAGGCTCTGAGCTGTCAGCACAGAGCCTGACATGGGGCTCAAACTCACCAACTGTGAGATCATGACCTGAGCCGAAATCGGATGCTTAATGGACTGAGCCACCCAGGTGCCCCAGGTGGATTGTTTTTAATCCACTTTAAAACTCTCTTTTTTTAATTGGAGTTTTTAGGCCACTGACCTTTAAAGTGATTTTTTTTAAGTTTTAATGTTTATTTATTTTTGAGAGAAGAGAGAGAGAGAGAAAATAACATGATCAGGGGAGGGCAGAGAGATGGAGACAGAATCCTTAGTAGGCTCCAGGCTCTGAGCTGTCAGCACAGAGCCCGATGGGGGGCTCAAACTCACAAACCCAGTGAGATCATGACCTGAGCCAAAGTCAGACACTTAACCAACTGAGCCACCCAGGTGCCCCAACATTTTGCTTTTTTCTAATGGTAAATCTTTGGGAATGTTATATCACGGATTCTGATTTTTTTTTCTTTCTTATTCTGATATTCCCATTATACCCACGTTAGGTCATTTATAGTGCTTCAACAGTTCTTGGATATTCTGTTCTATTTTATTTTCTCTTTTTTCTTTCAGTTTAAATGCTTTTATTGATATATTTTGAATTGACTGTTTCTTTCCTCAGACATGTTCAATGTACTGATGACCTCATCAAGGCATTCTTTCTATTATAGACTTTTTTTAATTTCTAGCATTTCTTTTATATTTTTTAATTAGAATTTTCATCTCTCTCTTTACATGACTGTTTTTCCGTATTGTGTACCTTTTACATTAGAGTTCTTTTACATTAGAGTTACATTAGAAGAACTCTAATTGCTTTAAACTATGAATTTAAAGCAATTCATAGTTGCTTTAAATTTCTGGTCTGATATTTCCAACATCTCTGCCATATCTGATCTGGGTCTGATCTTGCTGTGTCTCTTCAAAATGTTTTTTCTCTTTAATATACCTTGTAATATTTTTTGTTATAATCCAGGTATAATACACTTAGTAGAAGGAACTATAGTATGTAGGCCTTTAGTGATGTGGTGGCATTGTATAGGGGGAGAGGAGGTTCTGAATCTTCAGATTAGTTCTGAATCTCTAAGTAGCCCTGTACACCTATACGAGTATTCTCAGTTCTTCCACCCCTCGTAGGTGGAATAGGATGACCAGAAGGAGTTAGAGTCTTGTATTTTCCTTCCCCCCAGTCCAGTTAGGTGCTGATAACCCCAGTAGATTAGACTGTGGGAACTGGTTGCTCTTTAAGCCTTATGAAAAAGAATAGAATGCTCTGGATGTATTTCAGTTATGGCTACTTTCATATCTTCCTACCAAAACAAGGAAGGGATTTTTCTCTGACGTCAGCGTGGGAACCTGGTAGGTTCACGGAGGTAAAACTCCCAAAAGTGTGAGAGGCCCTCTAAATAGGCCCTCTCTATAGTTTTAAGTCTCAGACTTGTCCACACCTAGTTTTCAGCAATTAATCAGTTATAGTTTAAATTTTCCTATCCATTCCAGTTTCCCACAGAAATTTCTGCTTGTGGCTTTCTGCTCTGGTAAGTAAGTTAATAGATTTCCATATTCACTGTTGGTCTCTTCAACTTTGGAGACAGCAATTTTTCCATGACTTCAATTCTCTTATGAGTCTCAAAAAAGTTAGTAATTTTTAGTGTGTTCAGCTTTTTACTTGTTTGTTATAATGGAGTCATGGCTTCCTGTCTCTGTACATGCTGCACCAGAAACTCAGTGTTTCCCTACATATACTTTCCTTGGTCTTTCTGCTGCTTGGAGATCTCTGAGATTCCTGGTGTGGTGTGGTTTCCATCATTAATTATGGAAAAATTCTCAGCCATTATTACTTCAAATATTTTTTCTGCTTCTTTTTCTCTTCTCTTACTTTTATTCCCTTTATGTATATATTATACCTTTAATAATTGGACCACAGTTCTTGGATAGTCACCCCTTCCCCCCCCCCATTTTTTTTCTCTCCATTTCAGTTTAGGAAATTTCTGTTGACATATCTTCAAGCTTTCACTGATTCTTTCTTTCTCCATGTCCAGTCTACTCATGAGCCCATCAAAAAGCCTTCTTCATATCTGTGATCATGCTTTTGATTTCTGTCATTTCCTTTCAGTTGTTTCCTAGAGTTTCCATTTTCTGCTTATACTACTCATCTCTTGTATATTATCCACTTTTTCTGTTATACCCCTTAGCATATTAATCATGGTTATTTTAAGTTCTCATTCAGGTAATTCCAAAAACTCTGCCATATCTGAGTCTGATTCTAATGCTTGCTTTGTTTTTTCAGACTTTTTTCCCCCCTGCCTTTTAACATGCTTTGTAATTTTTTGTTGAAAGCCAGACATGATATATTGGGCAATAGAAAATGAGGTAGGTAGGCCTTTAGTGTTTATCTGACCAGAAGTTAGGCTGTGATTATGCGTTCCTATAGCTGCAGGTGTGAGAAGTTTCAATTTACTCTAGTGTCCTTGTTTTTGTCTACCATATTGTCTTAGGATTTCATGAGAAACTCTTTAAAATAGAGTCTGTGTTTTATAGTTCTTTCAGGTGTAATCTACTTATACAGAAGCCCCTTTGATGTGGTGTAAGGAGTGGGAGAATAGGAAGCATTCTGTGATCTTAGATTAGGTCTCAGTCTTGTAGTGGTCCTGTGCCCCTGGGCTATGAACTTTACATGGGCATTTAAGCTCCCCTATCTCCCCATCCCCAAACTTAGGTGACATAGGAAGGCTAAAGGGGGATGAAGTTGGGTAATTTCACTTCCCTCAAGTTGAATAGGGCTCTGGTGAAGTCTTTCCCCTTGCTGGTTAGGCCTTTGTTTTGAGGACACTCTCTGTGTATTTCAAAGTGGTTACTGTTACCTTCACCATATATCCACGGGTTGCTTTTCTCCTCTTCTTGGTCAAATATTTGGTGATTTTCTATCCTAATCTTATTATGAGTATCTGGTAGGGTTTTTGGAGATCAGACTTAATGACAGTATAGAGACTCCCCTTAGACTGAGCCCTCAAGAGTTTTTAATAATGATGTTAGTCAACACTCCAGGAATTCACTGAAGTCACCATTTACATGTCATTGGCTCCAGCCACTTCTGCTTTAGAGAAGCTCATCCCTATTCTCTGTATTAGCTTGTTTATCCAGTTTGTTTGTCCTGTGGTCTCATTGGCCTGATGGACCTAAGAAAGGTCATTGATTTTTCAGTGTGTTTAGCTTTTTACTTTTTGTGAGGGTGAGAGTGATGATTTGCCAGAGCAGAAACCAGAAGTGCATCTGTTGTACAGTTTGTATTCTGTTAGATTTGCTTTATGTTATGAATGTCATCAGTTTTGGTAAATGCCCTCCATGCATTTGAAAATGATGTGTATCTTGCAATTTTTAAGTATGGTGTTCTGTATGTATTGATTGGGACAGTTTGATTAATGCCATTTAATTCTGTCTTATTTTCTACTTGCTTGTTCTGAGTAAATGTCTCCAAATATGATACTGGGTTTTTTATTTCTTCTTCTTGACCTCTCAACTCTTGCTTCATATATTTTGAAGCTCTGCTCTTAGGTACATACAAAATACTATGGAATGGCTCTTCCTATATTAAATATATTCTTCTTTACCTTGAGTAAATACCTCTTTATCTCTGGCAATATTTCTCTTGTCATCTTTTTTTAAGTTTATTTATTTTGAGAGAGAGAGAGAGAGAGAGAGAGAGAGAAAATGAGCCAGGGAGGGGCAGAGAAAGAGGAAAAGAGAATCCTAAGTGTGGAGCCCAATGTGGGGCCTGAAATCACGAACCATGAAACCACACGACCTGAGCCAAAATCAAGAGTTGGAGGCTTAAGTGAGCATTCAGGTGCCCCTTGTCAGTTCTTTTAAATTAAATTCTGGTATAATTAATGAACAGTGTTGTATTAGTTTGAGGCATACAATGTAGTGATCCAACAATTCTATTCACCTTGTAATCTTCTAATACGTTTTCATCAGATTTATTTTTGCTAATGTTTGCACTGTTTACTTTTTTATATCTTGATGTTCATATGATTTATCTTTTGTTTTCAACCCTTCATAACTATTATTAGCTACATAATAATTAGCTACATAATAGATTTGGTTGTGTTGGGTTGTTGAGTAAATAAATCAGAACTGAAAGAGCAGGTGTAATTATCATCACCCCTGCCTTGTTCAGGAAAATTAGCAGTAACTCTTCAACCCACTTGCACATGCAAAATAGCTGAATAACTATGGGTGTGATTGGTTATCATTATCCCTGTATCTTCAAAGCCGTGGATCATGGCACAAATATCTGTAATTCCTAAACATTCAGTCATTGCTCTTAGGTTACTACTGTTGAAGCAATTGCTGAAGCTTAATAATTAGTAAAGTTTGATTAGGACATGTCTCTGTTTTATCACTATTCAATCATTTGTATTACCTCAAAAACACTTTGAGAACCCACTATACCAGAGATTTTTGTGAAAGGGTATATTGTTTTTAATTTATATTTTTTGTATAAATTCAAACTCTAATGTAGAACTGTTTCATTTTTCTATTACTTTTGTTAGTTTGGTTTTTCAAGGAATTTTCCCATGTTGCTTAAATTTTAAAATTTATTGACGAATTTATTCCCGTGTTTAAATTTTCATTATTTTTTTTATAATAGAAACTACTAGAGGAACACTTACTGGCAATTTGTGTTTTCTCAATTTAGTTCTTGATCAATATTGTTAGGTGTTTGTCAGTTCCTTATAAGGAACCAGTTTTTGGCTTTATTTTCTTTTTAGTATTTTTTTTTATGTTTTATTTTGTATTCCCATCTTTATTTTTATTTATTTATGTATGTATTTATTTTATTTTTTTATTTTAGAGAAAGAGAGAGCATGAGCAGGGGAGAGGGGAAAAGGGAGAGGGAGAGAGAGAATCTCAAGCAGGCTCCACACTCAGCATGGAGCCCACATGGGGCTCAATCCTGTAATGCTGGGAACATGACTCCAGCTGAAACCAAGAGTCAGACACTCAACTGATTGAGCCACCTAGGCCCCCCTCCCATCTTTATTTTTAAATTGTATCTACTATTAAAGTTTAATTAGCTCTCATCTTTCTAGCTTTATGACATTATATCTTACATAAAATATTTTCAGTCTTTCTCCTTTTTAAAACAATGTTTATTTATTTATTTTTGAAAGAGAGAGAGCAAGAGCACGGGGGAGGGACAGAGAGAAAAAGAGAGAATCTCAAGCAGGCTCCACACACTGTCAGCACAAAGCCTGATGTGGGACTTGAATTCACAAACCATTCCGTGAGATCATGACCTGAGCTGGAATCAGGAGTCAGAGGCTTAAGCAACCAGGCCACTCAGGTATCCCAACTATCTTTTTCTAATATATACGTTGAAATACAAAAATTTCCAAATAAGCATTGCTTTAGCTGTATTCTACAAATTTAATTTAGTATTTTCATTCAGTCCAAAATGTTTTTAATTATACATTTTGATCATACTTGGACCATGGCTTATTTAGAAGGCTGTTCTTTAATTTTGAAGCAAATGACAATTTTCTAGCTCTTTTTTATATCCAGTTTTTAAAAATTCTGTAGTTAAGGAACATATATTATGCAATTTTTACCATTTGTTGAGACTTCCTTTATGACCATAGATATCATCTGTTTTGCTAAATATCTCATGTGCAATTGAACCTAATGTCTGTTCTGCAGTTGTTGGTTATAGTGTTTTACATGTGTCAGGTTAATTTGATTAGCCTTGCTTAAATCTTCTATTTCCTTATTCTTTTTTGTGTGTGATTTTTCTCTCAGTTGCAGAGAGAAGTATGTTGATATCTACAGGTAGATTTTGGATTTTTCTATTTCTTTTTGATTTCTCAATGTTTTACTTATATATTTTGAAGCTATTTATTAAATAGATACAAATTCCTGTTGAATTTTATCATACTAAATATATCTTTAACTCTGTAACTACTTTAGCCTTTCTGTTATTAATATCATGTTTCTCCCCCCCCACCTTTTTTGCCAATATAAATTAGTAAAATATTATTATTATTTTGGGTTAGAAATTCCTTCCTCTCAATTCAGATGTTGAATTTGTTTCTCTGGAGCATGTTGAATTAGATTCTGATTTGCATCTAGAGGCAATAAAGGATAGTAAGAGTATGTCTTGAGGAGACTAGGTATCTCCTTGCAGAGTAACTTCTCCAGAAGGGACAGGGTCTCAAGCTATAAGTGGTTAGGCTGTTGAGACAGGAGAAGTCTGGCTTCTCTCCTGGTAAAGGAGACTCAGGGACACTTGGGAGTATCAAGATACTCAGAATCAGTTAAGTCCATCTGGAGTTCTTCTTTGGAAGCATCAAGTTTTTTTCTCTTCTCAGTGTTCTAACTTTCCCACCAGAGTCTTGGCAAATCTACACATTCAACTTATGTTGTGGCTCTGTAACTTCACAATTAGAGTTTGATTTTTTTTTTTGTAAGACTAACTCTATAGCCAAAACAAATGAGAGATTCTTTTAGGTCTACCATTATCAACTCTTTGAGCTGAGAGTTTAGAGCCTTCATCCTCACTGTGCAAATTCTCCAGAACACTCTTTGAGGTACTTCCAGCCATCATCACACTTGGTCCCCACACATTTGCTTCAGTAGTACACTTCATCACAGTAAACATTGGGTGGTAATTCAGTTCATTGTGATGCCATTGCATGCTCATTGCCCATTGGACAGGAGTTCAGCAGCTTGTAAAGCCATGGACATGCCCATACCAATCCCAGAGTCCCATGGTATCTGTCTCTCTTGGCAGCACTCTTGGTACCAAGTCCCATATCTGTCAAGATCTAGACCAGAAAAGAAAAGCCTACCAAGAGTAATTAATCTAAAGGAATGCTTGAAAAGGTTCTAGAGGACTGGAAAGATGAAAAGGGAATGCTGAGGTACACAGAGGTATTAGTTGCTAGAAGAAGCTTTATGCCTAAGATTGGGGGGTGGGGGTGTGGTGGAAAGAGGATGGTGTTATAAATAGATAGTTTCATAATGGGCCTCATAGATCTGGACTGTAGAAGATAGGGCTTTGCTTGGGTCATGTTGGTAACTTAGGAAATCAGGAAAAGGGTTCTGTAGAGCTAATAGCTGTTCTTCCTATAAGGTGATGCTGAGCTGGTACTGTTTTCTTAGGGACTTGGAAGAAAGTCTTCCAGGATTGTGACTCCGTTTTCAGAGAGACAAGTGCTATACACATGGGGCTTGCATCAGGGTGCTTTGTAGTGTACCTGGAACATCTGAGGAAGGGACACTGGCTAGCTAGTATGGGTCACCCAGGGTACTGGAGGATGGCTCTGTATATCTGGTGCTCAGACTTCTGAGAAGGGCACACTGTTCATCTGGCACTCATACCTTTGTTAGGGCTTAATAGAGCTGTTTCCGGGAATGTGGTAACCAACTCTCCCCATCAGAACAAGGCATCATAGCTGGGAATTTACAGAATGTAACAGCAGGCAGATAGGTTAATTACAAGTTCCTTGTCCTCTTTTCTTGCCTTTTATTCTCCCTCTTGTATCCATATTGATAAAACTTCAGGAAGCCAAATAACAATGGAGATATATAATGTGCAGATCCAGCTTCATAGACAAAGTATAAATTTTAGTTCTGGAGTTCAGGAAATAGTAATCATTATAACAAGTGTCAATAGAATGCTGCTATAGCGTCTGTGGTAACAGCAGAGGACACTGATCTGTGTGAGGCTCTCTAATATTTAGTATTGTGTCAGTTGGTTGTGGCTCACCGAATTGACTTCATGACCCTGTATGGCTTGTGACCTAAGCTTGAGAAACACTGAAATGAGTCTGACTGAGCATGAGAGGAGACTTGGTGAGATAGGGGTTTTGGAGAATTTGAAATAGCTGTTGGAAATAGAAGAGCTAAGTATTGATGAAGAGGAAAACCACACTGCTTGAAGTGCTGGTAATGGTAGAAAGGAGGGCTTCAGAGTGACATCAGTTCACATAGTCTGTGGTAACACAGTGTTCCTTCAGGGCTTATCTTTGGAACAATACAATGTTGACAGATTGATGTGTCTCAAAGATTCTCAGCAATGAACTTTTCTATCATTACCACATCATATTTCCGACAAGGCTTAATATAGGTTATTCTCCTCTTTATAATGCTTTTTTTTTTTTTTTTTGAGAGAGAGAGAGAGAGAGAGAGAGAGAGAGAGTGAGAGCGAGCATGTTCATGCGCGCATGTGCACAAGCAGGGGAGGGGCAGAGATGTGGGACTGGATCCACAAAGTGTGAGATCACGGAAATCAAGAGTCACATGCTTAATCGACTGAGCTACCCAGGCATCCATATAATGCTTTATCTTTAATATCCCTCTTCCAACTCACACATTCTCATCTTTTTTTAATATAATTTATTCTTTTTAATTTTGTTTAAGTTTTAGTTAATTAACAACATACAGTACAGTATTGGTTTCAGGAGTAGAATTCAGTGATTCATCACCACTTACATACAATACCCAGTGCTCATTACAACAAGTGCCCTCCATCACCCATCTAGCCCATCCCCCACCCACATCCCTCCAGCAACCCTCAGCTTGTTCTCTAATGTTAAGAGTCTCTTGTGGTTTGTTTCCCTCTCTTCTCTTCCCCCACCCCTTCCTGTATGTTCATCTGTTTTGTATCTTAAATTCCACACATGGTATTTGTCTCTCTCTGATTGACATTCTCATCTTAATATTCCCAGATCTGTAGCATATACCAAGTATATCATGAAGAGAGAAGTAGAGAGGAAATTTAGTTATTAGGATTTCACATCTACCAGAGATACTTTCCCTAATAGGATTCACTTAAGTATTCTTGGCTTCCAGCAGCCATCCATTAGTTCTGAAAAAGCATCCAAATGTGTATAGGTGTTCTTGACATTATAATACTAAGGAAATTTTTCATACTCTATACTGCTGGATCCCATTTGTGTACTTATTTAGGATATTCATGTCACCAGTATATATTCCAATGTGTCTCCAAATTAGTTTTAATTTTCACTTTCAAATATTCAAAAAATTGATACTTTTAATAAAAGTCAGTGAGTGAGCAAAATTAACTTTTGCCTGAACTAAAATTTATGTTTTCAACAGGAATGACATAAGTCCACTTGAACTGTGGCCTTTTGAACATTTTAAGGAACTGACTCTAGGTTTAAGCTTCTCAATCCATCTTTCTCTAGAGAATTCGGCTAAATCACCAGCCATGAAAAAATATATAATAGAATCTATATTTATACATCTAAGATGAGTCTCTTATGATTGAAAGCATGATGCAGCTGAGCTGGGTAGAGAGAAGGCTGTTGCCTGCATGCTGTGATTGGAGGCAATTGTGCTGTTTGCTTTGTCTCAAATAGCAGCGTGTTCCGTTTGCCTATCGGTGTGGCTGCCTTTCTTTGGATGTCCAGGGTTTTTCTACAGATAAGAATGCATTATAAAATAAAAATCTGTCTTGATTGGAAGTGGTCTCCCAAAATTAATGAGTCCCTTATGTGAGGCTTACTTTGACTGCTAACGTCAGAGAGAACGGGGGGGGGGGGGTTAGATGTCCTGCATAAGTAAAGGGGAGATAGAATAAACTGTGTGAACAAAGAGACAAAAAATTGGTGGGATTTGGATTGATTGTCCACATGCTTCCTGAAGATAGGGTACTGGTAGATTTTTGGTTGGAGGAGCAATCTGGAAGTCAGATGTCTGTCTTTTTAATATGGAAACTTTCATTGCCAGTTTACATGTTTAGAAAACAGTATGTAATGAATTTTTATGTATCTACCATCCAGTTTCAACCATTATCTGTGACTAACCTCCTTCATATCTTCCTCTAGAAACCTGTCCTCTCCCACCCCCTGCATGCCTATACATACACACACACATATGTGCATATGTGTATATGTATATGACAATCCTGGACATTTTATTAATTCTAGCCTCATTCCAGTTGAAGAATTACTTTTACCTCACTTTCTTCTCTCTATGTCCCACCCTTCCTACCCCACCAACCCTATCCTAGCTCTTTTTTTTATTTCCATTTTCAGCACTGCAATTCTGATGGTCCACCTCTTCTAGGACACAGATCCATAAAGGTCAACCCTGCGCCCTAAGCAGCTCAGAGGGAGGAACCGAACCAGCAGGACCTCATACCCTGCCCTCTTCTGCCCTGGACAGGTGGCCCCATAATGACAGCTCCATAATGGCAGTGGATGAGGCCCTGGTGCACACCAGGATCACTCTTCTGCTACTCTGGGTTGGGATGTCTCTGTTCATTTCTGGCCACTCTCGGGACAGGCCCTACCAGCACTTCTCCTCCCCAGAATTGGTGGTTCCCTTGAAGGTGACTGGCAGGGACAGAGGTATAAAGGCTCCAGGCTGGCTCTCCTACAGCTTGCAGTTTGGGGGCCAGAGACACATTGTCCACATGAGGGTCAAGAAGCTCTTGATTTCTAAACACTTCCTGATGTTCACCTACACGGACCAGCAGGCCCTCAACCAGGATCAGCCTTTTGTTCCTGATGACTGCTACTATCATGGTTACGTGGAAGGAGTCCCCAAGTCCCTGGTTGCCCTCAGTACCTGTTCTGGAGGTTTTCGAGGAATGCTGCAGATAAATGACCTTGCTTACGAAATTGAGCCAATTAGGTTTTCTGCCACCTTTGAACACCTGGTGTATAAGATAGACAGTGATGATAAGCAATTCTCACCTATGAGATGTGGGTTAACAGAAGAGGAAATAACACGACATTTGCAGTTGAGAGCCTCATATAATTCTACTCTGATACAAAGTTCTTATACCAGCTGGTGGACCCACTTGCGGTTTCTTGAGCTGGGAGTAGTCATGGACTACGATCGATTCCTCTACTATGCAAGTAACGAGTCAGTAGTGCAGCGTGAAGTGTTTGATCTTGTCAATATAATAGATGTCTTATATAACTCTTTGGAGGTTGATATAGTTTTGACCGGGCTTGAAATCTGGAGTCAAGGAAACCTAGTTTCCGGCAATCAGATAGATCAGCTTGCAGAGGATTTTGGCCTTTGGAAGTCTGCCAATCTTGATGCCCGACTGCACCATGATACTGCCCATCTTTTCATAAAAAAAAATTTTGGCTCAAAGCTTGGAGTTGCCTACGTTGGAGGAATATGCCACACTCCTTATAATAGTGGAGTTGATGTTTTTGAAGGAGACAGTCTGTTTTATTTTGCACTTACTGTGTCCCATGAACTTGGTCATAATTTGGGTATGTATCATGATACTGATAAATGTGTGTGTGGGCTTCAGTGGTGCATAATGTATCCCTCCCGGAAGGTGACAACAGAGTTCAGCAATTGCAGTTATGCTTGGTTTTGGGACAACACTCTCAGTAGAGGATCATGTATTAAGTCAATTCCACAACCTGCAAATATCTTTACGGGACAGTTTTGTGGGAACTTAGTGATCGAAGAAGGAGAGGAGTGTGATTGTGGAACCATACACCAGTGTTTAGATGATCCCTGTTGTCTGTTGAACTGTACTTTGAAGCCTGGAGCTGCTTGTACTTTGGGAATTTGTTGCAAAGACTGCAAGTTCATGCCATCAGGGACTGTGTGCAGACAGCAGATGAGTGAATGTGACCTCCCCGAGTGGTGTAATGGGACATCCCATCAGTGCCCAGAAGATGTATACATGCAGGACGGGGTTCCCTGTGGTGATGATGCCTACTGCTATGAAGGGAGATGTCCCGACCGTGACAAGCAGTGCAGGGAGATTTTTGGCAAACCTGCAAGGAGTGCATCTCAGAGATGCTACAGAGAAATCAACACCCAAGGAAATCGATTTGGTCACTGTGATATTCTAGGCCTAATATATATAAAATGTGAGACCCCTGATACCCTCTGTGGAAGAGTGCAGTGTGAGAATGTGGAAGTAATTCCTAATCTGATACAGCATTCTACAGTGCATCAACTTCACCTCAATAACACCACTTGCTGGGGCACTGATTATCATTTAGGGATGTCCATACCTGATATTGGCCAAGTGAAAGATGGCACAGTGTGTGGTGAAAAAAAGATATGCGTCCACAAGAAGTGTGTCAACATGACCAATCCACCACAAGGCTGTCAGGCTAATGAGACCTGCCACATGAACGGAGTCTGCAATAATAAGCAGCACTGCCATTGCAACCACGGATGGGCACCTCCCTACTGCAAGGATGCGGGCCATGGAGGCAGTGTTGACAGTGGGCCGCCTCCTCAGAATCAGGTGGCAGTAGGAAAAGAGAAATGGTTGGTCTACCTGCCTTTATTGTGGCTTATTCCTTTTAGTCTTTTCATTTTACCTTTCCTAATTATACTTTGTAGGAAAATTTTGGAGGAGGAGAGGGAGAAAGAGGAAAACTAAGACTCCTACTGCGTTAAACAAATCTCTAGCACCTCTTTTAATAATACAGAAACATTAGGGCATGTCTGACTGTTTAAAGAAAAATTTAAGGATCCCTCATATCAGGATCAGAAGCATTAATATCACACCAAAGGATTTCTAGCATGTACTTTCTTACTCTTCATGTTTTAAGCAATATTAAAACTTCATTTCTTCCCCCGGAAGTTGTCTCTTTTTATTTCCTGGGCAAAGGCACAGCAAGGAGATATTTTTAAGCTATTGTCTGTTCACTCTAAACCTCCTCCGACCTTTGTACTCTAAGATGTAAGGTCAGGGATATGTTGCTACAGATCCCACTTCTGTGCCACTTGTTTTCTTCTGGGCAGTAGAAGTAGCCTACAGTGCTGGATGAGGGGAGAAGGGAGTTACTTTCCTGTGTGCTGAAAGTTACTCTGTCATTTTGGCTGGGGCCATTCACTCTAGTAGCCAAGTTTGATTTTGGACTCCAGTTTTGTTGGCTCTTTAGAACCACCTTCATTCTCAGTCACTGACACCCTCAGAGGTCTGACTTATAGCTCTGAGGTTATCAAGGTGGTCCTCCTTTGAGTTCTGACCAGCAGGTGGTCTCTTGCCCTGCTCTGCAGGGGACCTCCTTGAATCACCAGCATATTGATAAACCCACTTTCCCTTGTTCTTTCATCTTTCTTTGTTCTTTCCTTTATTCCCCTCACCCTAGGGCTATCTAGTGCTTTCAGTAGTTATTTCATTGTAATAGTCTGAATTCTCCAGAAGCAGAGTTAGAGCTTAGATTGGGAGATTTCGATAAGGACCAACCACTGTAAAGGTGAGGAAGTCAGTTGTGTACTGCATTGCAGCCTTGGCCAACCTAGCAGCGAGCTCTGGAATAAATATTGCCAGCCAGATTTGGCCCCAAATGGCCAGGGCTTCATACTTTCTCTTGCTCATTCACTGAATGTGGGGTGACCTGGGAAGGCAACTGGGGCTATCCTAAATAGCTGACATCTGGAGGCTCTCTGCTGATTATAATCCCCACAGCTGTTCAGCAAGACTTTTCTTGAAGGAGAATCCAAGTGACTATTTAGGGCTCCTGGGTGGCTCAGTCATTTAAGCATCCAACTTTGGCTCAGGATATGATCTCACGGTTGGTGGGTTCGAGCCCCGCGTCAGGTTCTGTGCTGACAGCTCAGAGCCTGGGGCCTGCTTCAAATTCTATGTCTCCCCTCTCTCTCTCTCTCTCTCTGCCCCTCCCCCAATCATGCTCTGTCTCTCCCCAAAATAGACATTTTTTAAAAAGTGGCTTATTTGGAAATTCCACAGTCCACCCTTTGCATTGCTCTGAATCACTCTTCCGTATATGTTCTGGGAGCAGCTCATCCAGGATTCTAATAGGCATCTCTGCCTGTGGGAAACATTATAAGAGGGAGATTAGTGAGATGAAGCATAGTCCCTACTACTGTATTTGGTATTGGGGCTGAAGTTGATGCTGATTGTCTCTCTCCTCCACTATCCATTCTCGTTTCCCTCACCTTTAGATAGTATTCTGCTGGTTTTGGATGATAACCCAGTGTCATTACCCAGGTTCTTGTCTCCAAAGCACCTGAGTGTCTAGTCACCATTCTCAGGCTGGGATTGCTGAAGTTTCTCCATTTAAAGTCACAATGGGGCTAGAGAATACCAAGGAGCACCAAAGGAGATCACCTGGGTTCCATACATATTCCCTGCATCTCCATGATTTAACACCAGCACTACCTCTTCTCAATGATTGGGCTCAATTACACCTGTGACACCTCTTTTTGCTATTAGAGAAGGAACACAAGGGGCCCAAAAATCCCAGGTGGCAGCTTTAGCTTATAATTCCATTGGGACTCTAGCTTTGTCCCCTTGTGAAAATGTGACCCCTTTGAGGACCAGAACCTCTAACCTTACAGAATTGAAGGGGACAGGAAGCACAGACCACCCCAGTGAGTCATAAGAAATGGTGACATGTGGTGCCACTCTGGCTTCCAGTTCTTGGTTTCCAGACCCAAGAAAAGATCTCTGGTTCAGTGCATACAATCCATCCCGGAATGGTATTTGTATTAGGGTTCTGTTTCTCTGAATGGGATATACATATTTACCCCTTCCCCAGAGGAGTATATAAAGCCATTGAGTTATTTTTACTCTTCTTGACATCAATATTGTGTAAGTTAAATACTATGATGGGAAATTAATAATACCTGAATACTGTGATATAAGTTCAATATTTCATGCCACGTGATAAGGGAATAAGGAAAGAGGAAAATGGAAAGAAGATAACAGGAAATATGAATACAAATGTATTCATAACAAAAGATAGTCATGGCTCTTGCAGTCCTGTTTCTATAACTGGTCATGTGATTGCAGCTGATATTTGTAACCATCTTCTTCCACCTCCCATTCTATTGCCTTTGCCTTCAGCAAGTACTTCATCTGATCATAGTTCTTTATCTGGTGGTGTGACCCAAAATCTTCATTCCTAAATGGTCTGAACCATTAATAGTTCTGCCTGGATAGGGTTGTAGTTTTCCATTGACCTTAGTCACAGGGCATGCTAGTACTGAAAGACATGTTAGGGGATCTCCTGTATTCCAGACACTCTTACTTGGCCATTTTACTCTGACTGACTTACTGTGAAGTAGTAGTCCAATTTACCTTTGGTTATCAGGATTAATCACCCCAGCCATCACCATAACTCCCTTCTTTGCCTGTGGATTCAGAGGCATGAGGATCCCAAAGTGGCCAGGTGGCAGTCTTAGCTTCCAGTGAATGGAATCAGTTTGTCTCCTGGCAGAAGTACTATTCCCTCTGGGACTAAGACCTCTGAGCCAGCAAAGCATATAGTTATGGGAAGAGGAAGCAAAAATTTTGCTAGTAGGTCATTAAGGTTAATAGTGAGTGCTGCTGCTCCCATTTCCACCTCTTGATTCCTGGAACCATGAATCTTGACTATGAGAGAAATAACATCATATGTTGGACACTAATTCATGGCATATACAGCCTTCTGGAGAGCCTGGCCTCAGCCCTGCAAGGTATTGCCACCCAGCTGGTGCTGTGACTTAGTCTTGAAAGGGCTATTCCACCATTCTACTAAGACAGCTTCTTCAAGGGGTACCTGGGTGGTCGCTCAGTGAGTTAAGTGTCTGACTTCGGCTCAGGTCATGATCTTGTGTTGGTGAGTTTAGCCCCACGTTGGGCTCTGTGCTGACAGCTCAGAGCCTGGAGCCTGCTTCAGATTCTGTGTCTCCCTCTCTCTCTGTCCCTCCCCCACTCACACTCTGTCTCTCTCTCAAAAATAAACAAACAAAATGACAGCTTCTTCAAGATGGTGGGGAGCATGGTAACACCAGTGAATTCCATGACCATGGGCCCATTGCTGCACTTCTTTTGCTGTGAAGTGAGTTCCTTGATCAGAAGCAATGCTATGTAGAATACAGTAATGACGAATAAGGCTTTCTATAAGTCCATGGAAGCATTGTGTTCAGGGAAGGAAAATCTGTATACATAGTGTCTACTCCAATAAGGATAAAATGTTGCCCCTTCCTTGATGGAAACAGTCCAATGTGATGGACCACCTTCTGACATGCAAGTAGCTGGCTGATTACCTAAGAGAATGGTGCCTACTCAGGGCTCGGTGTTGGTCTTGCCACAGCAGATTGGGCAGTTAGTTATTGCTGTAGCTTGACCATGCTTAGTGAGTGGAAGTCTGTGTTGCTGAGCCCAAGGATAACTGCCACCCTGCAACCATAACTACTTTGTTCATGAAACCACTGGGTCATGATGGGTGACTGGGGAAAGAGGCTGACTGGTATCCATAGAATGGGTCATTCTATCCACTTATTAAAATCATCTGCTGAGGTAACCCTTTGGTGAGCATTCACATGGGACACAAATATGTTTGTGGTTTTTGGCCATTCAGAAAGCCCAATCCACATACATCTTTCCTGAATTTCTTTGTCACTTATTTTCAAATCATGTCCCTTCTAAGTCCCTGACCATGTGGCCACAGCCAACACATTGTTATGTAATGCCACATCTGGCCATTTCTCCTAAACAAAGTGAAAACTTCCCAAACTGCCCACTTGGTGCACTGCCCAGAGTTCTGCCCATGGTGGGGATTTCCCTTTGCCACTGCCTTCAGGGATGTCTCAGAGAGGGGCAGCAGTGGTATAGCTGTCCACGGTCAGATGTGCCTGCATCCCATGCATCCCATACAGAACCATCTGTAAGCCAGGCCTGAGTCTTCTCTTCCCCTGTCAACTTATCACAGGAAACTTCCCATGGGGCTGTATGTGCAGGCAGTGAGAGAGAAGGCAGCAGAGCAAGAGTAGGAACTTTGGACACTTGGACCACTTCTTCATGTTACTTCAGGGCCTGCTCAGGCCTGATCTTGTATATATCACTTCTATTTGACGGAGTGTTGGTGTACAGGCTCACTTTGAGGGTTGGTGGGCCAGAGAACACCCAGTTCATGACAGTTACCTCAGGTCACATGGTAACTTGGCCCATGAGCAAGCATTCAGTCTCTATTAAGGCCTGGTAATAGGCCAAGAGCTATTTCTCACAAAGAAAGCAATTTCTCATCTGAAGGTGATGGCAGAGCCTTGCCCCCAAATATTAAAAGCCTGCATTGCAATTCATCTCTAGGGACCTGCCAAAGGCTCCAAACAGCATCTCTCTCTCTGCCACTGACACTTCAAACACCAGCAGATCTGCTGGATCATAAGGCCCAAGAGGAAGAGCAGCTTTTGCAGCAGCCTGGACCTGTAGCAGAGCCTCTTCTTCTGAGTCCCACTCAAAACTAGTAGCTTCTCAGGTCACTTGGTAAATGGACTGGAGTAACACTCAAATGAGGAATATGTTGCCTCCAAAATCCAAAGAGGTATTGTGCCTCTATCTTAGTTGTAGGAGAGCCAGATACAACTTATTCTTCACCTTAGAAGGGATATCTCAACATGCCCTAAATAACAGGACCCCTGTTTAGGGGGTACCTTCTGAGGTAGAAGTGAATTTTAGATTTACTTCCCACCCTGATGTGCAAGTGTCTTACCCAATAAGCCTTGAGTAGTTGCTGCTTCTCACTCACTAGGTCTAGTCAGCATAATGTCATCAATGTAATGGACCAGTTTGATATCTTGTGGGAGGGAAAGACAAAATCCTTGCAAACTAAATTATGACATAAGGATGGAGGGTTGCTATACCTCTAAAGAGGTATATGTATATATATATCACTGACCTTACCAGCTGAAAGCAAACTGCTTCTGGTGGGCCTTATGGACAGGTATGGAAGAAAAATGGATTTGCTATATCAATAGCTGCATACCAGGATGTGTTAATTTTCTCAAGCAATGAAATTACATTTGGTACAGTAGCTGTGATTGCAGTCACCACCTGATTAAACTTACAATAAAATAATATACTATCATTCCCTAGGATTTATCTGTCTTCTGCACAGCCAAAATAGGAGAGTTGAGTGGGAATGTGGTGGGAATCACCACCCTTGCATCTTTCAAATGGTGGCACTAATCTCTGCAATCCTTCTAGGGATGTGTATTGCTTTTGGTTTGTTATTTTCCTAGTTAGAGACAGTACTTAATGGCTTCCACTTGGCCTTTTCCACTATACTCTACAGGTCAAGAAACTATTGTGAGGATTTTTGCAACCTGTTAAGTATATTTATTCTAATTACACATTCTGCAACTGGGGAAATAACCATAGGATGCATTCAGGGAGCCACTGAACCTACTGTGAGACAAACCTGAGACAAAATCCCATTTATCACCTGACCTCTGTAAGCTCTCCTAGTCTGACTGGCTCTGGAGGGCCACAGTGATGTTCTGGGTCTTCTGGAATCAGTGTCAGTTCAGAGCCAATGTCCAGTAGTCTCTGAAAGGTATGATTATTTCCTTTTCCCCAATGTACAACCCTGTTAAAAGGCCATAGGTCCCTCTGAGAAAGACTGGGAGAAAGATTAACCGTATAAATTTTCATTGGTATATCAGGGTTCTTCCTAAAGGGTACCTGGCTTCCCATTCATTCAAAAGGTTCTTGGTCTGTAAACTGGCTCAACTCTGGGAATTGATTGAAGGACTGTGATTCACTGCTTTTATGATTGGAATTAGAATTTCTGTTGACATAGAACTTCTATGCTTATATAGATCACGTAAGAATTTGTTTCACTTCTAGGAACATAATGATTAACTAGCCAACACCATAGCTGTGCATGAGTCAGATTATTTTGACTCTTTTGTTCATTATGGTAACCATACCTATGTTATCTTTTGTGGTTGAGTGCTTCCATTTGACCCCTATTTCCCTGGGATCCATATATTTCTAATACTTTTAGGTTTTCCAATTGAGTGGCTGTGGTTCCCACTCTAAAGTCTAGCCTACAGAGAAGAGCCATCACAGAGCTCTTCAAGGATGCTGGGTTTCCCTCACAAATTTCTCAAAGTATTAGTGAAAGATATGTCCTCTGGACCCTCAGTGTGGGTGACTGGTCTTAAATGACAAATCCACTCCAACATTCCAGTGTCCCTAAGCCTCCAAATCCCATCCTCTATGTTAAACCAAGGCAGGTCAGGCATTTACAATTGGTTCATGATTGACCTTCTTTTGGTCCATGTTACAGCCAACTAACCAACAAAGTGTTAGAACCCTTTCTAACTCCCCAGGCCTCAGCATTAAATGCAAAATCTCTGCTTGGTGAGCCCATAGCAATAAATTCAGCCTGACCTGACTTTATGTTTCTTCGACCATTATCCCACACCCTCAGAATCCATCCATGTTCCCTGGATGTCTGTTGGTATAAATTAGAAAACTTAAATTGTTCTTTTTGAGTATAGTTCACCTCCTCATGGGTCATGCTTTGTGTCTCACCATTAGGGGTCCTCTGGGATTTGACCCTACTTATAAGTCTAGAAGCAAAGAAAGGTGGTGGGGGTGGGTGCTAAGGAGAATCAGCATCAGCACTGTCTTATATGGTGGTTATCTCAGGGGGGATCATTACTGTTTCTTCAGGTAATGCCAGGTTAACCCCTCAGATGTAGATGGAAAAGCTGTTCCCACTGTAGGTGGGGAGACCAATTCCAATGGGGCTATAAAGAGCTCTTTCCCTAGCAAAGAAGTCTCATTAAAGTATAGGGGTTCAATGTCCCCAGCTTCATCAGGGTCTTTCCATATGTCCTCAGTCCAACTTACAGGATCTTATTCTTTCCCAATCAATGCCTTCACTATGACAGTAGACACTTTGTGAGGCTGGCAGTTCAACTTGTAATTCAGCTAATCACAGGATGAGGTTCTGAGTTTGATTTTCACCAGTTTCAGCCCTGTGACTGCAGGAGTAAGGTTCTCCTTCTGGGCACACATAGGAGCTCTTAGATCATTTATGGGATGCTTGAGCTAAGAATTGGAATCCCTAAGATCATCCTTTTCTTTCAGCACTTGTCCAGCAATATTGGAGGCAATGAACCAATGGCATTATCCCTTAGTTTTCCAAAAATGTTCCAAAGTATCATATACAGTATCACTTACCTCTTTGCTTCATATAATGGTTGATCAAGAGTATCCAGTGCAGATATTTTATGTGTCTCTATAGACAGTTCACCATGGACTATTAGTGTTCTCTTTACTATTGGAAATAGAGTTGTTAGTGTCTCTAAATCTAATCAGATTAGAGAGCCAATTTCAGAAACCCCAGAACCAATTCAGAAAACTCATCCTTAAGATTCTGTTCCTCTAGGACAATTCCTAGTATCAAATCTGTATTAGTCAGAGCTCCTCAGAGAAACAGAACCAATAGGATATATGCTTACATGATTATGGAGACCAAGAAGTCCCATGATCTGCCATCTGCAAGCTGGAGAACAAGAAAAGCTGGTAGTATAAGCTTAAAGGCCTAAGAATCAGTGGAGCCAATGGTTTAAGACTCCATCCAAATGTGAAGGCCTGAGAATCAGGAACATTGATGTCCAAGGGCAGGAGAAAATGGATGTCTCATCTCAAGCAGAGAAAGCAAATTCACCCTTCCTTGGCCTTTTTGCTCTATATAGGTCCTCAATGGTTGGATAATGCCCACTTGCATTAATGAGGGCAACCTTCTCTACCCAGTCTATTGATTCAAATGCTGATCTCTTCCAGAATCAAATACTAATCTCACCCTCACAGATACACCTAGAAATGTTTTACCAGCTGTCTGGGCATCTCTTAACCTAGCCAAGATGACACATAAAATTAATCATCACAGGATGTTATATAGACCCCACATCTTTTCTGTGTGTGTGCGTGTGTGTGTGTGCGCGCGTGCGTGCACGCGCACACGCGTGCACACATTGGTTATATGCTTTCAATTTAGGATTATATATATCATTAATCATATCCTAATGATTAGGATATAATCATTAATCATTAGGATTATATATATCATATATGTCATTTATATCATTATATATAAATGATTTATATAAACAAAAATGGATTCCCAAAATACCAATTACTCAAAATGGGAAACAAACAAATAAATGAATTTAAATGCATGATATAACCACACAGATTCGTTTCAAGTGACTTTCAATCACTGTCTTATTGTTAGTAGTAATATTCGCATTATTATTTTGAATGCATAGTGTAGGTTGAAGCAAAAATAATAAAGTTAATGTAAAAGAAAAAAGTTACAAGTAAACAAAGAAGCCAAATAAAATTTTATAAATTTCTTTTCGAAAGAAAATGTTAATATGATCTCATGACTTTTAATCAGCTCTATTCATGTATAATTTACATACAGTATCATGAATGCACCCATTCTTTTAAAAAAAATTTTTTTAATGTTTATTTTTGAGAGCGAGACAGAGACAGAGTGTGAGGTGGGGAGGGGCAGAGAATCCAAAGCAGGCTTCAGGCTCCGAGCTGTCTGCACAGAGCCTGATGTGAGGCCCAAACTCACAAACCATGAGATCATGACCTGAGCCGAAGTAGGACTCTTAACCAACTGAGTCACCCAGGTGCCCCAGTGAATACACCAATTCTAAGTGTAACAAGATGACGAGTTTTGACACACGTATACATATGTATCAAGATGAAGAACAGTCCCATACTCCCCAAATTTCCTTGTGCTCCTTAGCAGTCAGTCCTCTTGTCCTCTGCTTTATGCAGCCACTGACACGATTTCTATCACTGTACAATATTGCCTGTTCTAGAATTTCATATAAATTCAATCAAATAGTATTATTCTTTTGAGTCTTGCTTTGTTCACTCAGCGTTGTTGATTTTTTTCCCTAAGATTCATCCATGTTGTTCCTTGTAACAGTAGCTCGTTCCTATTTTATGGGGAGCTGTATTCCATTATATGATTCTAACAAAACTTGTTTTATTCAGTCATCTGTAAATGAATATTTGGGTTGTTTCCAGTATTTTGGCTGTTTTATGAGTAAAGTTGCAGGGGACATTTATATACAAGTCTTGTTCATACACAAGTGGAGCATGTGTTTAATTTTTTCTGGGTAAACAAACATCAAGAGGAGGATTATTGGGCATACAGTAAGTATATATAATAAGAAGCCACCAGAAATGTGTTGTAAAGTGGTTGTAACAATGTACACTGCCAGTAATAATGGATGAGAACTCCAACTGGGTCTATCTCCCAGACTCCTGGTACCATCAGACTTAATCTTTACTCATTTTAGTGAGTCTGTAGTGGTATGCCACTGTGGTTTAACTTGCATTTCTCTGATGACTAATGATGGTGAACATTTTTTCATGTGTTTATTAACCATTTTTAAGTCTTCTTTTGGAAGTATTTTTTATGTATGTGTAATTAAATATTTTCTCCCATTTTCTTACCCAGTGTCCTTGGAAAAGCAGAGAATTTTAATTTTGATTAAATCCATTTACCAATTATTTTAACTTTAGTCCCTTTTATACATTGCATAAAAAGTCATCACTTATCCTAATGTTATGTTAATTTTTAGGAAGTCCTATTTTTTAGAAATCCTATTGTTTTCACTTTTATAGTTGCATCTGTAACGCATCTCGAATTTGTTTCTCTACACCATGAAAGATGATGGCAAATTTTTTTCAATAAGAATATGTAGTTGTGCTAGAGTCCCTATTAAAATGATTTTCATTTCCCCATTGAATTATTTTGGAAAATTTGCCATAAAATCAGGGCTCCTGGGTGGCTCAGTTGGTTAAAGGTCCTACATCAGCTCAGGTCATGATCTTGTGGTTTGTCAGATTGAGCCCTGCGTCCAGTTCTCTGCTAGCAACACGGAACCTGTTTGGGATTTTCTCTCTCTCCCTCTCTCTCTGCCCCTCCCCAGCTTGTATGAGTGAGTGCTCTCTCCCTCTCTTTCTCTCAAAAGAAACAAACAAACAAACATTTAAAAATTTGTCATAAAATCAATGGAATATTTATGCATGGATCTCTTTCTGGACTCCTTTGTCTGTCTCATTGATCTATGTGTCTTTGCTTATGCCAGTTCTACACAATCCTGATGAATGGATGAATTTCAAAAAATAGTTACTGAGTGTTGATAATGTTGCAATAAACATCCGGGTGCATGTATCCGTTTGAATTAGTATTTTTGTATCCTTTGGGTAAATACCTAGTAGTGCAATTGCAGGATCATGGAGTAGTTCTATTTTTTTTTTTATTTATAGTTTATTGTCAAGTTGGTTTCCATATAACACCCAGTGCTCTTCCCCACAAGTGCCCTCCTCCATGACCATCACCACCCTTCCCCTTTCCCCCTCCCACTTCAGCCCTCAATTTGTTTTCAGTATTCAAGAGTCTCTCATGATTTGCCTCCCTCCCTCTCCCTAACTCTTTTTCCCCCTTCCCCTCCCCATGGTCCTCTGTTAGGTTTCTCCTGTTAGACCTATGAGTGAAAACATATGGTATCTGTCCTTCTCTGCCTGACTTATTTTATTTCACTTAGCATGACACCCTCGAGGTCCATCCACTTTGCTACGAATGGCCCAGATTTCATTCTTTCTCATTGCCATGTAGTATTCCATTGTATAGATAAACCAC
>CM053560.1:29647731-29661759 GCA_028646485.1 Cryptoprocta ferox
GAGAGAGAAAATCTTAAGCAGGCTCCATGGCCAGTGTGGAGCCTGACACGGGTCTCAATCTCACCACCCTGGGATCATGACCTGAGCTGAAACAAAGAGTCAGATGCTCATCTGACTGAGGGACCCAGACACCCCTAGAGTTCTTTATACAATGAAAAATGAAAAAAGGGGAGAGGAGTGGTGAAGTACTTGGGTTATGGATGAATGCTATTTAAAATGTATTCGTATTTGATTATTATTTTTAGAAGAGGAAAAAAATCATAAAAAGCTGACATCCTCTAAAGGAATGGGGAGAACAACATTGGTATCTGTAGAAAAATGTCAAAGACAAAAGAAAATTCCTTATAAAGAGAAAATGCGAATCTATAAAGTTCAAAGGCTTGGGAAGAGGAACTCTGTTTTTTGAGGCAACGTCATCAGAGTGCCTGGAATTTTAGGATTGTCCGGGAAGATTCCTAATGTTTGCTCAAATATATTTACTAACGGCTTTCGACAGTGGATAATTTCTGTACCTGGCATGCAGTCTGACTAGCAACACTCATCCATTTCTTTCCTTAAGCATTAAACAACTCTTTATGTGTTTGGAGTAACTAAAATAAAAATAGAGAGCATTAAATAAATTATCAATTTAAGACAGAAATTTGTGGCAGGCACAAGAATGAGCTTTAAGGGGCCTATAATATTGTATTTAATATTCTAAATTTTGCTGAGGAGAGTGTATACTTCATCATAGTCTTAACTGAATGACAAAAATTAGGCTAAGAAGCACTCAGTTTGTGGAGAAACAGACACACAATCAGACCATTATAATGTGATCTGAACCAGATTAATCTAAGGCTAATAAAGGTTATGATTTAGGGATGCTTTGTGTATAGACCTCCATAACCCCCTGGGAGATTTTAAGCAATGAGAACATTCATCAATATAAGAGTGTTCAAAATTAGCCACTACGCAGGAAAATTTGAAATGCCCTGAAATATTACAACTCATATATAAAAAACTTGATAGTTTTTCTGAAATTCAATAATTTATGTAATTATTTTGTTACCAATAACAAGTTGTGAAGCTGAATTTTTCAAACAAAACAAAACTTGAATTAATTCTGTCACATACTTTTTCCACTTCTTTATCAAAACTAGCATACACTACTGGGGGGAGGGGGGAACTCTCAAAGCAGTATGTGTGAAGATCTTAAAAAGGTAATGCACAATTGGAACTGGAATAGTTTGTCCAGGGTCTCTATCCTAAGAAACGCAGATAAGAAGTCAGCTGATATTTCAGACTCTCCTTTGCCTTATTGCTCTTTTCTTCATTTTCCAGGACATTACATTTACACATCCCTAATATTCTGAGTTTCCTCATTTGTGTGTAGTGTCAGTAGCTAAAAATTCATTCTGATTGCCTTTTCATCACAGAGTCAAATAGTTAACCAAGTAGACTTCATCTTTTCCTTTTTTAATATACATTATTTTAGTTATTATTTATTCTAGGTTTGCTATATGGATGATGGTAGATAGGAGGATGTATTGATCTGAACAATATCCTTAGTGTTAACCTGCCTAGAGAGTTTGGACCCATGTGAGCAGTGGATAAACACTTTATTCCAAGGTGCAAGTAGCCCACAAGGGAACAGCAAAGTTCATAGAGAAATTCAACTATATGAAAACTTCCGTGGATAAAGATCTCTGAATTGGGTGAAATCCTTACTTCTAGATTTGTTCTTCGTAGATTTCTCTGTATGTTTTTGTTTATTATGCAGTGGGAATCATTGTGGATGGGAGGATGTAAAGGGAGAAGGGCCAATAGAGGATTGTAGAGAAGGCTGCTAAGCTCTATAAATCATGTCCTATCATTCTTAGAACTCATCTTGAGAACAGGGAACAAAAGGAAATTCTTGAAAGAATCTTTGAGCCATACTCGTTGTCCTTATTATATTATTCCTAGGACCTCAGAGACCCAAACTCCTAAAGGAACATCACCCTCCATTAAT
Source organism: Cryptoprocta ferox (assembly GCA_028646485.1). Classification (NCBI taxonomy): domain Eukaryota; kingdom Metazoa; phylum Chordata; class Mammalia; order Carnivora; family Eupleridae; genus Cryptoprocta; species Cryptoprocta ferox. Next base: position 29,649,722 of record CM053560.1, read on the forward strand.
ACTGTGAAGTAATGTCATTAAAAATCTTTATTTTCTAATGTTATTGGAATCTCAAAGTAGACAACAGCCATCCTCCATATGTTTTATCAACTCTTTCTTTCCCAATAGCTATGTCAAATTCCTAAAGACCTCTCTACCTGTGCATCTCCACTCTTAGACTCCATCATGCTTGAATGCACTATTTTCCCATCTGTCTGTCACCAATGTCTGAATTAGAGAGTCATGAAATCAATTTAATGGATCATGACCTGCAGTTTTTTTTTAAGGAAATTGAATAAAAATATTAGAGACATTCCTAGAATTTTGAGGGTGTTTGTATATGTGTGGTCACTGAATCACAATATAAAATGGATTTCTTATTCTTCCACAATTAAAAAATATATCTATAGTGATGCCAAATCTAAAGACAAAATGCTTTCTATGATTTTCACTGTTACATACCTATCTGAATCTACACGCATTTCTACCTCTCTTCTATCCTACTCCATATCCCAGTCTCAGTGGAAAAGTGATCCTTCCCCAAATTCAGGTAGTAGCCCCTTATCTTCTGTTTCACATCACATCTCTTACCTACATGTGGACTGATTCTGTTAATGTTTTCTACTTTGAACTCTATTTCATCTGTTCTTTATTGGCAATTGGAGTAATCAATTCATTTTAGTTCACCCAGACTGTCCCCGTTTTAAAACTGAAAGGCCTGCATCCCAGCCATGCCCTCAGTCTGAGGAAAACTGGAATAGTTGATCACCCTACTGCAGCACCTTACGCCCCACCCATGCTCAAGTTTCTTCCATCTTTAAAAAGGGAAACAAAACAAAAATTAAGAAACTTCACATTATCCATGGTCCTACTGTGGCTCCGAATTCATGCAGACAGCCAAACTTAACAGATGACTTACCAACAGGAGAAACAGCTGTTTCCATGGTCTTTTCTTTCTTGATGGTTTGTACCACACTTATCAATGAACAAAGATTGGTTAGTTGACCTCACATAACAAAGGGAAACACAAGCCCTCCTCCTTTTATCTCCTAGGTGACTAAGTTCTAAATTCAACTGCTTAGCAACAAGGATCTTTCACTTCTTCAGAAACAACTGGCTGTCAAGGATATCTTGCTCTGGCTCCACTAATTCTATGCAACTTCAATATAATTGGAATTGGCTAGCCTCCTCAACCCCATTCTATGTCCTCCTACAATGTAGCTTCATTTCTGCTTCATAATTTTCCTCATGCTACTGTGTTGGCCTAGACTATTCAATAACTTTTCACTATGGAACTAAATTGTATCATACATAACTCTGTAGGTCAAGATCAAATTTTACATTCAGTATCAAATATTTTCTAAATAATCCGGACAACATTGATATAGAGTAATTCCCTTTATAATTACCATATTCAATATTTTTATACAGTTTATAGCCTTGATTTTTTGTTTTGTACAAGTTTTAAAAATTGTATCTCCTTTCATGTTTTTGAGAAAAATATGCTCAAAATCATTTGGTAGAGAATTTATGACATAGTGTTTGGCAAAAATATAATCTATAAGATGATTTTAACTATATAAACATTACATAGAGTAAAAATTAATTCAGCAAAATATTAATGCTAACCCTGAGTAGATTCTGTTTTAAAAGGATTCTTAGCTGATGAGCCTTGCCACTTTTTAATTTAACTAGGAGATTCGGAGCTCTATAACTATCAATCGGAAGCATTTTTAATGATTCTTTTCAATTTCCTCTCAGAAAAACTTTCTTCTATTCATGACGGTTTTCTCAGAAATCTGTTGTAGGAGTGCTGACAACACTGACTCCATCTTTGGCCCTCCATCTTGCTCATGTCCGTACAATGACCCCTTTGGGGCTCTGTGTTCCAGGCCTCATGGAAGTTAATGTATGCCCTGACCAGAATGCAGGAAGCCTTCTAAGTTTTCCTCTGCTGCACAGATGGCACCACTTTAGATAACTACCTTTTGTTCTATAAAATCTGTGGGTCAGAGTCCTGATTTTGCAGAGAATTGCTGCACTGTTCGCTCAATACCCCTGTCAGTAAGTTACCCTGAATAAAACCCTGTGTAAACAGTATGGAATGACTTCCTTCATTTTTATGTTTCAGTGTGCCTTCTTAGTCTTGAGGATTCATTACTGTCCCTCATCCACCTTCTAACACTTGCTTGGAGGTTCCTTTTCATAAACTGGCTCGTTCATCCAGGTAGAACAAGAGAACCCCTGTCTTAGGAAAGGTACATTAAAAAACTTTTGTCTGGAACTGAACTCGGGATAAAATTTGCTCCTATGCCAAGGATGATTAAGAATTAAGAAAACTGGGGTGCCTGGGTGGCTCAGTTGGTTGGGCATCCAACCTTAGCTCAGGTCATGATCTCACAGTTCATGAGTTCGAGCCCTGCATCAGCCTGTGCTGACAGCTCAGAGCCTGAAGGCTGCTTCGTATTCTGTGTCTCCCTCTCTCTCTGCCCCTCCCCAGCTCACACTCTGTCCCTCTCTTTCAAAAATAAAACAAAAACATTAAAATTTTTTTTAAGAAAACCTATCCCAGGAAATGAGAGAGTAGGACACTACAGATGCTCAATCCTGGAAAAGTTTTGGTAGCAAGACTAGAGTGCCTGCTCCTGATAGAATGGTATCCTCGGAGATCTAGAGGTAGGGAAGGATTGAAAGCTTCCAAAAGTAGTTTTGGCTTGATCTCTCTTGCTGAAAGGTCATTTCTCTTGCTGAAGAAGATCATTTCCTTTAAAAATAGCATTGAGGACTTCTGGTTCCAGAAAAGATAAACACTCTTACCCCTATTGCTCTTGCTCACTATAAAACACCATACTTTATGTATAAAACAAACATAAAAAAGTTCAGAAAGATGGAGCAAAGAATACAAACCAGCAAAGGACATTGGGACCTAAGGAACACATGGCAGGGATTTCTCTGCATTTTCTTTTTTTTAATTTTTAATTTTTTAATTTTTAAGCCACTTTATTGACAAATGATAGACATACAAAAAGCTATACATATTAAATGTGCACAACTTGGTGAGTTTAAGCTGCGGCCTTTTTTTTTTTTAATTTACATCCAAATTAGTTAGCATATAGTGCAACAATGATTTCAGGAGTAGATTCCTTAATGCCCCTTACCCATTTAGCCCATCCCCCCTCCCACAACCCCTCCAGCAACCCTCTATTTGTTCTCTATATTTAGGAGTCTCTTGTGTTTTGTCCCCCTCCCTGTTTTTATATTATTTTTGCTTCCCTAATGTTCACCTGTTTTGTATCTTAAATTCCTCTAATGAATGAAGACATATGGTATTTGTCTTTCTCTGACTGACTAATTTCACTTAGCATAATACCCTCTAGTTCCATCCATGTAGTTGCAAATGGCAAGATTTCATTCTTTATGATTGTCGAGTAATACTCCATTGTATATATATACCACATCTTCTTTATCCACTCATCCATCAATGGACATTTGGGCTCTTTTCATAGTTTCGTATTCTGTGTCTCCCTCTCTCTCTGCCCCTCCCCAGCTCACACTCTGTCTCTCTCTTTCAAAAATAAAGCAAAAACATTAAAAATTTTTTAAGAAAAACTATCCCAGGAAATGAGAGAGTAGGACACTACATATGCTCAATCCTGGAAACGTTGGAGTTCATGTGCCCCTTCGAAACAGCATACCTGTATCCCCTGGATAAATACCTAGTCGTGTGATTGCTGGGTCGTAGGGTAGTTCTATTTTTAATTTTTTGAGGAACCTCCACTCCATACTGTTTTCCAGAGTGGCTGCACCAGTTTGCATTCCCACCAGCAGTGCAAAAGAGATCCTCTTTCTCCACATCCTCGCCAACACCTGTTGTTGCCTGAGTTGTTAATGTTAGCCATTCCTACAGGTGTTAAGTGGTATCTCAATGTGGTTTTGAGTTGTATTTCCCTGATGATGAGTGATGTTGAGCATTGCTTCATGTGTTGGTTGGCCATCTGGATGTCTTGTTTGGAGAAGTGTCTATTCATATTTTTTGCCCATTTCTTCACTGGATTATTTGTGTTTTGAGTGTTGAGTTTGATAAGTTCTTTATAGATTTTGGATACTAAGTCTTTATCTGAAAAGTCATTTGCAAATATCTTCTCCCATTCCATCGGTTGCCTTTTAGTTTTGCTGATTGTTTCCTTCGCTGTGCAGAAGCTTTTTATTTTGATGAGGTCCCAATAGTTCATTTTTGCTTCTGTTTCCCTTGCCTCTGGAGACATGTTGAATAAGAAGTTGCTGCTGCTGAAGTCAAAGAGGTTTTTCCCCGCTTTCTTCTTGAGGATTTTGATGGCTTCCTGTCTTACATTTAGGTCTTTCATCCATTTTGAGTTTATTTTTGTGTGTGGTGTAAGAAAGTGGTCCAGGTTCATTTTTCTGCATGTCTCTATTCTGTTCCACTGATCTGAGTGTCTGCTTTTGTGCCAATACCATACTGTCTTGATGATTACAGCTTTTAATACAGCTTGAAGTCTGGGGTTGTGATGCCTCCAGCTTTGGTTTTCTTTTTCAAGATTGCTTTGGCTATTTGGGGTCTTTTCAGGCTCCGTACAAATTTTAAGATTGTTTGTTCTAACTCTGTGAAGAATGCTGGTGTTATTTTGATAGGTATTGCATTGAATATGTAGATTGCTTTGAGTAGTATTGACAGTTTAACAATATTTGTTCTTGCTATCCAGGAGCATGGAATATTTTTCCATTTTTTGTGTCTTCTTCAATTTCTTTCATAAGCTCTCTATAGTTTTCAGTGTATAGATTTTTCACCTCTTTGGTTAGATTTATTCCTAGGTATTTTATGGTTTGGTGCAATTGTATATGGGATCTATTCCTTGATTTCTCTTTCTGTTGCTTCATTATTGGTATATAGAAATGCAACCAATTTTGTGCACTGATTTTATATCCTGTGATTTTGCTGAATTCATGGATCAGTTCTAGCAGTTTTTTGGTGGAATCTTTTGGGTTTTCCATATAGAGTATCATTTCATCTGTGAAGAGTTAAAGTTTGACCTCCTCCTGGCTGATTTGGATGCCTTTTATATCCTTGTGTTTGCTGATTGCTGAGGCTAAGACTTCCAATGCTATGTTGAGTAACAGTGGCAAGAGTGGTCATCCCTGTCTTGTTCCTGACCTTAGGGGTAAAGTTCTCAATTTTTCCCCATCGAGGATGATATTAGCATTGGGTCTTTCATATATGGCTTTTATGATCTCGAGGTATGATCCTTCTATCCCTATTTTCTTGAGGGTTTTTATCAAAAAAGGATGCTGTATTTTGTCAAATGCTTTCTCTGCCTCTATTGAGAGGGTCATGTGGTTCTTGTCCTTTCTTTTATTGATGTGTCTCTGCATTTTCTTTTACCTCCATTGCAGTCTGGAGAAGTCTACAACCTTGAAATGCAATAGACACAGACAAAAAAAAAAAAAATCCCAAGACAAGTTTGTTCTCTCTAACCAGAGGACCAGGAAATGAGTACCCTGGACAGAAACCTTTTATGAAATAACTGTCCTACGCCATCCAAATGTCATGAGAAAAATTGTAACTCTACATACATCCTCATTAGCATGAGCCACATGAGGAGTTAAACATCGAATCACACCCCCTTCTAATGAAGTGCCTCCAGCCTTGCACAGGGGTGGTGTCAGAGAAGGTCAAATAGAGCTCTGGGATTTTCATTCTCACCATGTAGTAATGGGGCCCTCATTTGGCAGTGTTAGTGGATTGGGCAGCAGTAATAAGGCATCCTTCAACCTCCTAGCATGGGTGATATTAGAAGAGGCCAAGAGGGGTGAGAGTGAACTTCCACACTTTATCAGTATGAGGTTCTCCTTCCTCTTGGCATGTCATCTGAAACCTGGACACCTACCACCATCTAGCAATAACAACTCAATGGTTCCACTGCTAATGCAGTATCAGAGGGGGGCCTAATATTTAAATAAGATCTCAAGCCCCAAAATATAGCACCCAAAGTGCTCAGAATAAAATGAAAATTACCTGTCATAGAAAGAACTAGGAAAGTTTCAACTTAAATGAGAAAAGACAATCTGTATATGCCAACTCCAACAGATGTTGGAGGTATCTGATAACGGTTTTGAAGCAGCAATCATAAAAATGTTTCAGTGGGCAATAACAAATATGATGGAAACAGTTGAAAAAATAAAAACTTGCAGACAAATAGTTTCACCACATAAGTGTAAGAGAGACAAAACAAAATAATGAAAATTTTGTAACTGAAAAAATACAAAACCTGAAGCCAAAAAGCCACTGGATGGGCTCAACAGCAAAATCGAACAGAGGAAACAAATGGCAGACTTGAATGTACAGAAAGAGTTATTACCAAATCTGGAAAGCAGAGAGAAAATAGATTGGAAAAAATATGAAGAGGCTCTGGGATCTGTAGGAGTATAACAAAAGATCTAAGACTCTGGTTTATCACAGTTGCAAAAGAAGAGAAAAATAGGGCTGGGCTAAGAATTACCTAAAGGAATCATGGCTGAAGTTTTCTCAAATTTGGCAAAAGTAATAGTCTACAGATTCAAGATGTGAGAGAACCATAAAAAGAATATACCCAAAGAAATCCATACTATGACATATCATAATAAAAATTTGAGAACTAAAGACAAAGAAAAAATCTTGAAAATGCTTAGAGAAAAGCATCTTGCATAATCTTACCTACAGAGGAAAAATAACTTGAAAAATAGTAGATTTCTCATTAGAAACCACAGAGATGAGAAGGAAGTAGCAAAATATTCCATAAGAGTTAAAAGAAAATAATAATCCAGAATTTTATACACAGTAAAAATATCCATCAGGAATGAAGAGGAAATCAAGACTTTTTCAAATTAAGGAAAACTAAGAGAAATTGTCACAAACCTGCCAAAACAATGGCTAAAGTAAACTCTTGAGACAGAAAATAAATTATAAAACAATGAATCTTACAACAGCTCTAAGGAAGGAGAATGGTAGTAAAAACATGAGTAAATACAATGGACTTTCCTTTTCTTGAATTTACTAAATTATGTTTGCTGAAAAAAATATTGTCTAATGTAGTTCTCAATGTATATGGTGGAAATATTTAAGACAAATATACTAAAAATGCAATGGCAAAAGGGCTTAATGAAACTGAGGTTTCTACACTTCATTTGAATGAGAAAATTTTTCATAATTAAAACCACAGAAGGCAAAGTGAAAGACAAAAAACAAGCATAAAGAACAGAAAACGTTTACAAATATGGTAGATATTCATCAATTATGTCAATTATCACTTTATTTTTTTAAATTTTATTTTAGAGAAAGACAGAGAATGCAATCAGGGAAGAGGAGTAGAGGGAGAGAAGGAGAGAATCTAAAGCAGGCTCTGCACTAAGTGGAGCCTGGGATCAGGATCCTGGGATCATGACCCAAGCTGAAACCAAGAGTCAGATGTTCAACCAGCTGAGCCACCCAAGCATCCCTAAGTAATCATTTTAAATGTGGATGGTCTACATATGCTAGTAAAAATAAATTATCAGAAAGTATAAAGATAATAGTTTAATTTCTTTTTTTTCCTTTCAAATTTTTATTTTAATTCTAAGTTACTATACAGTGCAATATTGGTTTCTGGAGTAAAATTCAGTGATTACATACAACACCCAGTGCTCATCATAAGAAGTGCCCTCCTTGATACCTATCCTCAATCTACCCCATCTCCCACTCACCTCCGTCCATAAACCCTCAGTTCGTTCTCCATCATTAAAAATCTTTTATGGTTTATTGCAGCCCCCACCCCCGCTCTCTTTTTCCACTTCCCCTATCTTCATCTCTTTTGTTTCTTAAATTCCACATATAAGTGAAATCATATGGTATTTGTCTTTCTCTGACTGACTTATTTTGCTTAACATAATACTCTATAGCTCCACCCATGTCGTTGAAAATGGCAATATTTCATTCGTTTGATGACTGAGTAATATTCCATTATATATATCCACCACATCTTCTTTCATCCATTCATCAGTTGATGGAAATTTGGGTTCTTTCCATAGTTTGCCTGTTGTTGGTCCTGGTGTTATAAACATCGGGATGCACGTATCCCTTCTGATCTGTATTTTTGTATTCTTTGGGTAAATACCTAGTAATGCAATTGCTGCATCATAGGGTAGTTACATCTCTAACTTTTTGAGGAACCTCTGTATTGTTTTCCAGCGTGGCTGCACCAGTTTGCATTCCCACCAACAGTACAAGAGGGTCCCTCTTTTCTTCACATCCTTCCCAATACCTGTTATTTCTTATGTTGTTGATTTTAGCCGTTCTGGCAGGTGTGAGGTGGTATCTCATTGTAGTTTTGATTTGTACATCCCCAATGATGAATGATATTGAGCATCATTTCATCTATCTGTTAGCCATCTGGATGTCTTCTTTGGAAAAATGTCTATTCGTGTTCTCTGCCCATTTTTTAACTGGATTATTTGTTTTGGGGGCATTGGGTTTTGTTAAGTTCTTTATATATTTTGGATACTAACTAAGATAGGTCACATGGAAATATCTTCTCCCATTCTGAAGTTTGCCTTTCTTTTTTTTTAATGTTTTTTTGTTTCTTAAAATTGTTTTTGTTTTTAATGTTTTAAAATTTTTAATGTTTTTTTCTTCTTCTTTTTTTAATGTGTGTGTTTTTTTCTTTTAAGCAGGTTTCATACCCAGCATGGAACGCAACATGGGGCTCAACCTCATGACTGTGAGGTGAAGACCTGAGCCAAGACCAAGAGACAGATACTCAAGAGGCACCCAGGTGCCTCTTAAATATCTGGTAGAATTCCCCTGGGATGTCATCTGGCCCTGGACTTTTATTTGTTGAGAGAATTTTGATTACTGATTCAATTTCTTTGCTGGTTATGGGTCTGTTCAAATTTTCTATTTCTTTGTATTGCAGTTTTGGTAGTTTGTATGTTTATAGGAATTTGTCCATTTTTTTGAGATTTCCCAGCTGGTTGGCATATAATTTTTCATATTCTCTTATGATTATTTGTATTCCTGTGGTGTTGGTTGTGATATCTCCTCTTTGACTTGTGATTTTATTTATTTGGGTCCTTTCTCTTTTCTTTTTGATAAGTCTGGCTAGGAGGTTATCAATTTTATTAATTCTTTCAAAGAACCAGTTCTTAGTTTCGTTGATCTATTCTACTGTGGTTTTTTTAAATCATTTATTTCTGCTCTAATCTTTATTATTTCCCTTCTTCTGCTGCTGTTATACTTTATTTGCTGTTCCTTTTCTAGCTCCTTTAGGTGTACTGTTAGGTTGTGTAACAGACATTTGCTTCTTGAGGTAAGCCTGTATTGCAATATACTTCCCTTTTAAGACTGCCTATGCTGCATCTCAAAAGGTTTTGGACTGTTGGGTTTTCATTTTCATTTGCTTCCATGTACTTTTTTATTCTTTAATTTCCTGGCTAACCCATTCATTCTTTAGTACTATGTTCTTTAACCTCCATGTATTTGTAGTTGTTCAAATTTTTTCTGGTGGTTAACTTCAAGGTTCATAGCATTGTGGTCTGAAAATATGCATGGTATCTCGATCTTTTTGTACCTGTTGAGAGCTGATTTGTGACCCAGTATGTGATCTGTTCTCTGAAGAATGTTCCATGTGCACTCAACAAGAATGTGTATTCTGCTATTCTGCTGCTTTAGGATGAAATGTTCTGACTATATCTGTTAAGTCCATCTGGTCCAGTGGTCCAGTGTGTTATTCAAAGCCATTGTTTTTGCTGTTGCTGTTTTTGATTTTCAGCTTAGATGATCTGTCCATTGCTGTAAGTAAGGTGTTAAAGTCTCCTACTATTATTGTATTATTATCAATGAGTTTCTTTATGTTTGTTATTTTTTAATTTATTTTTTAAATGTTTATTTATTTTTGAGAGAGAGCAAGCGGGGGAGGTGCAGAGACAGAGGGAGACAGAGAATCCGAAGCAGTCTCTGTGAGGTCAGTGCAGAGCCTGATGTGAGGCTGGAACTCACAAACCATGATATCATGACCTCAGCTGAAATCAAGAGTCAGACACTTAACTAAGTCACCCAGGCACCCCTGTTATTTTTAAAAAGTCTTTATTTATTTATTTTCAGAGAGAGAGAAAGACAGCAGGTGGGGGAGGGGCAGAGAGACAGGGAAAGAGAAACCCAAGCAGGCTCTGTGCTGAGGGCTCAAATCCATGAACTGTGAGATCATGACCTGAGCCAAAATCAAGAATCTGGTGCTTAACCAACTGTGCTACCCAGGCACCCCTCTTTATGTGTGTTATTAATTGATTCATATACTTGGGTGTTCTGAGTTGGGGGCATAAATATTTACAATTGTTAGATCTTGATGGATAGACCCCTTAATTATGATATAATGCCCTTCTTCATCTCTTGTTACAGTCTTTGCTTTAATATCTAGTTTGTTTAAGGGTACCTGAGTGGCTCAGTTGGTTAAGCATCCAACTCTTGATTTTGGCTCAGGTCATGATATCACAGTTTGTGGGATTGAGCCCCACATTAGGCTCTGCACTGACAGCATGGAACCTGCTTGGGATTCTCTCTCTCTCTCTCTCTTTCTGCCCCTTCCTCCCCTCCCCTTTATCAAAATAAAATAAATAAATGTAAAAAAAATAAATCTAGTTTGTTCAATGTAAGTATGGCTACCCTGGCTTTCTTTTAACATCCATTGGCATGATAGATGGTTCTCCTATCTCCTCACTTTCAATCTGCAGGAGTTTTTAGGTCTAAAATGAATATTTGTAGGCAGCATATAGATGGATCTTGTTTTGTTGTTGTTTTTGTTTTTCTTTTTTATCCATTCTGATACCCTATGTCTTTGATTGGGACATTTAGTCCAGTTACATTCAGAATATTTATTGAAAGATATGAATTTAGTGCCAACTTATAAAGCTGGTGTTTCTGATGATGTTCTCTGCTCCTTTCTACTCTTTGTTGCTTTCATCTTTTTTTCCCCCACTCAGAGAGATCCTTTTAATATTTCTTGCAGGACTAGTTTAGTGGTCATTAACTCCATTATTTTTTATTTGTCTGTGAAATTCTTTGTCTCTCCTTGTATTCTGAATGACAGCCTTGCTGAATAAAGTATTCTTAGCTGGATATTTTCCCCATTCAGCATATTGAATATATTCTGCCATTCCCTGCTGGCCTGCCACGTTTCTGTGGACAAATCTGCTATGAATCTGATCTGTCTTCCCTTATAGGCAAAGGAATTTTTTCTCCCTTGCTGCTTTCAGGATTCTTTCCTTGTCTGTGTATTTTGTGTATTTGATTATGATATGCTTTGGTGATGGCAGCATTTGTTGAATTTAATGGGATTTCTCTGTACTTCTTGACTTCTGATGTCTGTGTCCTTACCCAGATTAGGGAAGTTTTCAGCTATAATTTGCTCAAATAAACCTTCTGCCCCAGGTCATGATCTCACAGTTTGTGGGTTTGAGCCCCGTGTCGAGCTCTGTGCTGGCAGCTCACAGCCTGGAGCCTGCTTCCGATTCTGTGCGTCCCTCTCTCTCTGCCCCTCCCCTGCTCATGATCTGTCTCTCTCTGTCTAGCAAAATTAAATAAATGTTTAAAATAATAATAATTTAAAAAAAAAGAAGAATGACTAGTGAAAGGCACATTGACACCCCCAAGCAGATCAGTAGTTCACAAAATGTTGATGGCCATGTGTGAATGCCAGAAGGCTGTTTTGGTTGCTTACCAAAGGGCCCTTCTCTCCTGCCATGGAAGAGGAATCATAGCTGAGGAGCAATCTCAGGGTCAGATAGGGTTCCAACAGCTCCAGGGACTTTTCCATGGTCATCCAGAGCCAGTGTGTTATGCTGGTGAAACTGAGGAGCTTGAAACATGAGATGGTGACATCTGGGTGGATAGCCCTGAAAAGATTGGCTCTGCACAACTATAGGAATGCCCGGAGCTTGTCCCGCTACAGCAGACTGTCCCCACTTCTCTTCCTGGCTACCCTCGCTTCCATGTGGGCTGCTGTACCACACTGAGCATAACCCGGCTGGACAAGCCA
>CM053560.1:29662259-29748068 GCA_028646485.1 Cryptoprocta ferox
TGGCTTGTCCAGCCGGGTTATGCTCAGTGTGGTACAGCAGCCCACATGGAAGCGAGGGTAGCCAGGAAGAGAAGTGGGGACAGTCCGCTGTAGCGGGACAAGCTCCGGGCATTCCTATAGTTGTGCAGAGCCAATCTTTTCAGGGCTATCCACCCAGATGTCACCATCTCATGTTTCAAGCTCCTCAGTTTCACCAGCATAACACACTGGCTCTGGATGACCATGGAAAAGTCCCTGGAGCTGTTGGAACCCTATCTGACCCTGAGATTGCTCCTCAGCTATGATTCCTCTTCCATGGCAGGAGAGAAGGGCCCTTTGGTAAGCAACCAAAACAGCCTTCTGGCATTCACACATGGCCTTCAACGTTTTGTAAACTAGGATAGCTCCTCTCATTCTCATTACCTTTTACGGGGTATCAATACAACTTAGTCAAACCTGTCAAATCTGCCATCCTTGTAGACATTGTGGCTTCCATGTGGTCCAAATGCCTAAATCACTGCCTAGGTGGGGGAGTTGCCCTCCATCAGGACCTTTCCCTGGGCCACCGTTGGTAAATTCCTCAGCATTGGGCTACCCACCCCCTTGTGCTAGGGATTGTCTTTGTTCTTCACATTCCTCTTGGGATAGAGCCCTCCTTGTCAAGAGTGTTAGAGTGTTGATTGAGTATATCCCGAAGCCTATGTAGCTCTTTTGTCAGATCACAGTCAGCACCACTGTCTTTGGAGAAGCAGATGTCAAGACAGATGTCTTGACCTTCAGGAGGCTTATTGAAGGAAACATCTCTAAGGACAAAGGGGGAGGAGTAAGAGTAGACCGAGAGAGGCTTTAGGCTGTAATATTTCTTCTGTGAAAGGAGGGAGAAAAAGTATGAATCACATTGGAAGAGCCTCAGACATCAGAGTTGGTGTGAATCAGGTTCATCCAGGCCCATGGGGAACCCTCGGGCCAGAGTGACCCTTGACAGCCTCCTATGTTGGGCAGCAGTGGCCGTGCTCAGTGCCCCCACACTCAACCTTTGGCCAAAGCTTCCCAGGGGAAACATGGCCTGGAGTTAATTTCCCATAGCTGCTAAGGTAAGATAACTGGAGACTGCTGCTCATCCATGCTCCTGGTAGTGGACTACCCCTCTGAACGATGACCCGAGGGGGTTATAGAACAAGCAACTGCCATAACTAGTGAGGTTTATTTTTAGGGGACACACAGGAAACTTAAATTGGAATAAATGCAGCCCACCACTCTTATGTCCTTCAGGTAAACATGATCTCTGCTACTGCCTTAGCTGCATATTGCTCCTATGTTGGCAGAGGAAGCTGTCTGAGAGGCTTTCTCTTGGCCTTGGCTGCTATATAGTGACCCTTATTCCCTTATCATGGAACCAGTGAAAACCAGTGAAAGCATTCTGCCAACTGCTAAGTACATCTGTCCATTTTTCAGTGAAGGACTGGGAGAATGACAACAGGCATGGTATAGGTGATGAGAAGGGCTTGTGCCAGCAATCTGTTATCTTGCCTCCATATGCCCCCACACTCATGGATGATCCCCATAACATTCATCTCCCTTCTTATTAATGGCAGCTCACACCCTGTATCTCACAACGCTGGTAAGATCTGAATATTTCCCTTTCTCCGAGATCTGAGTATCATTTGAGGAAGGAGTGAGGGCATGGGTTCTATAAATACATGTATTGTTGCCTCCAGTGTGCTTCATTGAAGGGACCTGCTCCCACTCCAGTCACTGGTTCTGGGTCTGAAAACTGGCCCAAGTCTGCAAGTAGGTGAGAGATGATCATTTTTCATTGTGTCTACTAACATCATTCTTTAGAGATTTTTGCTTGCTTAAATCATGGTATGCCCTGATTGATTCCCATCTATTTCTCTCATAGGAATATCATGTGTTATTAGACATCATCATAGACCCCTGTTGCTGAAAGTTTACTGAGTTGACATTCCAATTTGATTAATGTTACATTAATTACAAACACTTTTCCTTTAGTGGTTAAATGCTTCCATGTGGCCCCTGCCACTCTGGAATCCTGTCTCTTTTAAGGAGACTAGGAGTCCACGTCCATGGCAGCATCAGCCCAGGTCTACCAGAAGATAGCCGATACTGAGCTGCTCAGAGGTGCCAGTTTCACCTTTCACTAGTCATTCTTTATCGATTCAGTGAAGAGATGTCCTGGGCCCTCCCTGGAAACATCTAGCTGGTGGATTTTCTTGTCTTTCGGTGCTTAGGTGGTGTCATTGGTCAGGTTAGCTAAAAACTGGAACAAATTATCAGCATTGTATGGAGGCTGCCATTACCATGTGCACAAATAGTAAGTCAATTATCTATCTGGCAATCTTCCCCAAACGAATGAGAGTATCCTCATTTTCCAGAGAACTCTGCAGTCATTTGAGGGCTACATGGTCTAGTGGTCATGTTACCTTAAACACATGGAGACCCCTATGATCATCCCTAAGATGAAAGTGTTTTGGGGAGGGAGGCCAGTTTATTCCTGTTGTACATAAAAATTATACCTCAAAGGTACACATAATGCCTCAAAAATGTTGTTTACCATTTTGAGATCCTTTCACATGGCATTTAAATCAGAGAGTATAGGTTGACAATAACTTCAGTATGATTTTCTAGTAGCTGGGAACCTTATGTTTCCCAGTTCAGTTCAAATACTTTAATATTGTCCTTGTGTTTCAGGGACTAAATAGAGTTCTCTGATTTGTCCTGTCTATCTCACCAGTGAGGTGGTATCTGCCCACCTTTGAGAATGAGTGATAGCTATAGCATGGGGATGAGGGAGGCATCTGAAGGTGTTGTCTGGTGTTTTGCATAGTGCAGAAACTGGGGCCACTCCGGTGTTTTGTTTTGTTTTTCCAATGGACTTCTCCATAAGGCTAAATAAGGTAGTCAGATCATGGCCAGAGCTGCCTGCTATGGGATGGCAGACTCAGTAGTTAGTTAAATTTTACATGCCTGTGAGAGTTTGGGAGAGCTGCATTAGGGCAATGTCCTTCATGAGGAAGGTTCAAACGGAAGTTCTGAACGATAAAGATCGTTAATGTCCCTCTTTCCTCCAACCCTCCCTGGGACAAAGGTATTTCCTCCTAAAGTTTCAGGGTTGTTATTCTCTTTCTGCTATAACAAAATTGGTTTTTGTCTTCCCTGTAGATAAAAAAAAATTCCCAATTAAGAAAAAAGTTTTGTTTTTTTTGAACTAGGTAGGCTCCATTCCTCACATGGGCCTTTAACTTGGGAGCCTGAGATCAAGAGGGGCATGCTCTACTGCCTGAGCCATCCAGGTGCCCCTAAAATCTTTGTAAAATCTCCTACCCAGACCCAGACCTTCCCTCTGTAAGGGGCTGGTAGAATTGGTACTAGGGCACTTTTATAGTATTCAATAAGAATTAGGTTTAACGTCTCTAAGCCTCCTTCTAGTCAGGCTGCCACTGAGAGGAAGTACTGCCAGGGTGGTATATCAGGGGAATGAAAGATGACTCATGACTCGGAATGGTCACAGAAGAATCCAGAATTTTACAAATAGTGCTATTTAAGCTCCCATCCCTTGTAGCCTTATCATTATCTAGGAAGAAGTAGTTAAGATGTTGGTGGTCAACACTTAGGCCTCCACCCAGCCAGTCCCCGGGATATCGCTGGAGGCTTTTGGTCTCATGGCAAGAAAGGATTCAAGGATAGACTAGACAAAACAGTTGGGTGATGCAGGTGAAGGGTTTATTAAAGTGGACGTATACTCTGGAGGTGTGAGACAGGTACATTCAAGGGAGAGCTATGCACCCCTGGTTTGGTTTTTCTATCTTTTCTTGATAGTTGTCAACTAGGGGATAGAATATTTATTACTTGGGAAGGGGATTTTTTTCTTGGAAGTGGGGCTCATGCCTTTTCTCCCTTACTTGGTCAGGGTTTCTGGCCTTCTTTGTCTTGGGTCTGCCTGGTTTGGTCCAGCTTCTGGTGGCTTTGTTTTTAGGGTGCTGCCTGCACAGTCCTAAGACTTTCCTGATAGCGGGCCAGAACTCCCCCTTTACTGGCCTCCAAGCATCCTGTTAAAGCCTAACTAACTGCCTACTCTAACAAAGAGGCAATGATCCCTTTCTAGAGATAGCTTCATTATGTGATTAAATCATCTTATAATGTGTACCAGCCAATAGTAGGTGAGGGAGGTAGAAGCATAAATCTTTTTGAGTCAAGTTCTTGGAGGCTATTGCAATGCTCAAATAATACCACATGTCTGTGAATGTTGAAGATTTGTTGACTACCTTTACTGTCAGTTCACTGTTGAGTGGCTTTAGGGATAAAATGTGTGCTTTGTGTAGGTCTCAGCCTATCTGTAGTGATGCTATTGGCTAGGAATGCCTGGGGGCACTCACCTGGGCTTGTACTACTTCTTGTGACTCTCCAAGGACAGTTCCCCCACTGCAGCCAATGTTGTGGCTGGACTGCCCCTTGTGGTTCTTATTATGATTGCAAGACACACCCCAGGGACAACCATCAGGGAACTTTTGAAAAGGCAAGGTTTATTACTCATAAAGTCCTGCATGTGTACATAGCACACCTGGGAGCACATGGCCAGGTTAGGGTAGGGGGGAGTGCATGGATCTGGGGTTCTATCTTTAGTGGGGTTGAGGGTCTCACTGGTTTACTCTTTATTGGTGAATTTAAAACAAAAGGAGGGGGATGCAGCGCCTGAGTGACTGAGTCGGTTAAGTCTGACTCTTGGTTTCAGCTCAGGTCATGATTTCACAGTTTATGAGTTCCAGCCCTGATTCAGGCTCTGTGAGGACAGCAGAGACTGCTTGGGATTCTCCTCTCTCTCTGCACCTTCCTGGCTCTCTCTCTCTCTCAAAATAAATAAATAAACTTTAAAAAACTTTTTAATTAAAAATGTTTATTTATTTTTGAGAGAGAGACAGAGCATGAGCTGCGGGGTGGGAGGGGCAGAGAGAGAGGGAGACGTAGAATCCAAAGCAGGCTCGAGGCTCTGAGCTGTCAGCACAGAGCCCAACGCAGGGCTCGAAGCCACAAACCACGAGATCATGACCCGAGACAAAGTTGGATTCTTAACTGACTGAACCACCTAGGAAGCCTAAATTAAAAAAAAAAAAAAAAAAAAAAAAAAAGTTTAAAAGAGTGGAATTAAAGTGTGGAAAAGGAAAAGCACTGTCATTCAAGTGGTCAGTTATCTAGATTACACAGGACTTTGTAAAAGGGGAGCTTCATGGGTGGAGTGGCCTAGCTGTTTATCTATTTGTGTAGCTAACAATATGTTTATATGAGATGGATATCTTTGAAATGGCTGTCTCAGCAATCAAAAGCTTAATGTCAGGCATTTACACTACAATGTGTACCATTGTCAGGCTGCAAATAGCTCAGAAAGCTGAAAATATGACCCACGTTCATTTCAAAGGCCACAAATGTGTGGCCGAGGTCAGCTGATCGGATTGAAACAGGAGTACTGTAACTTCAGGAAGTGTCAACAGTGGCAAGGCACCACTGGTAGCCCCAAGAAAGGATCAAAGTTCTGATGTGGTCAGTCTGCCAGGAGCTGGCAGAGAGAGCACCCATGCAACGAGGACTCTCTTCCCTTGAAATAAACATAAGCTTTTGGCAGGAATCACAAGCCTAGCACGCAGTGGCAGCCTCTGCATCAGAAACAGTCTTTTATTTTCTGCCAGGGATAGTAGAAATTGATGTGTTATATGCTTGTAATTCCTGCCCAGGATATGGTGGTAGATGTTCTGCCATGTATAGTATGATAGGTAATACAAAGCGTGATTACCAGTTTGACTCCTGCTGGTCTCATCAGAGAGTAGGTCTTTACCAGGAACATCTACATGAGTGACCCAGGTGGTTCAGTCCCTACAATTTGTTTCCAGAATTCATGGCCCCAAAGGGGTGGCATTAATGTGCCAGTCTGTTGTATTCTAAGTAGCAGACTAAACACCTAGGCCCTTGGCAATAGGGAAGAATCAATAGAAGTGTAGCTGGGGTGAAGCTGAAGACAAAGCACAAGGTAACACCCCCACTACCCTGTCCCCCCTCACCCCCCCTCCCAGGTGAGATATGTGTGACATTCTTGAGGCACTCCTGGATGCCCAACAACAAAGGAGAGGGAAAAACAATGGTTAACTGAGACCACAGTCATTCAGGACCTGAGATTCCATCGGTTTGCAACTGTCTTAATGATTTACAAGAAAAAAGCAATCTCCAGAAACCTATAGACTCAGTTTCCTGGAGCCCTAACATCACCTCTCCCCCCATAGGATAGAAAATCTTATATAGTCAGTCTCTCTTCACAGCCCCAGTGCAGCTCTTTCTGCCCACAAGTCCTGTCCCCATGCTATAATAAAAACACCCTTTTTGCACCAAAAATGTCTCAAGAATTATTTCTTGGCCATTGGCTCCTGAACCCCACTTCAAACCACATTGGGGTTGGAGGGGTGCAAGAACAGCTGGCTCCAGGGGGTCCCTAATAGACCAGGTTCAGCCGATAACCACTAACAAAATCCAAATGTAGAGAGATGGGGCACCTGGGTGGCACAGACCTTAAGCATCAGACTCTTGATTTCAACTCAAGCCTTTATCTCATGGTTCATAAGATCGAGCCCCAAGTTGTCAGCATGCTGTCAGCATGGAGCTTGCTTGGGATTCTCTCTCTCCCTGTCTCTCTCTGCCTCTCCCCTGCTACCATGAGCACACGCTCTCTCACACTCTCTTTCAAAATAAATAAACTTAAAAAAAATGCAGAGAGATGAGTGGAGATGAAATAAGAAAGGAATTTATTTCAGTGAGGCCAACACTGGAAGACAATGACAGCGGACTAACATCTCAAAGACTTTCTCCAAAGTGCCAAAAATACTTCTAGGTTTATACCAGGAAAATGTGGGACAAAGGTAAGTAGCTACTTGCAGGTGGGCAGTAAAGGTCTGGTCTTCTTTGTCATGAGTGGGGTCTCGTGGGCTCAGGGCAGCCCTTTTGCTTGAAGGGGTAATTTCAGTTCCCTTCAGGGGATGCTTTGCCCACAGGGTCTTTTGCCTGAGTTAAGACATAAGCCAGAAAGAAGTGATCAATTAGAAAATGCGAGGTCAAAATGGAGGTAGTTGAAGTCTTCTTTCAAAAGTGTAACAGAGGATAGAGGTGCCTGTACTAACTCTAATCCACTCTACTTAAGGCTCAATTAAATTAGCTTCTAATGTTTTTGGCCCACTGGATTTCTAATTCTTTATGGTGGACATCATTTATTACTGCTTTGAGGATGCTTTGACTCAGCAGCTACAGCCACACTGCATTTTGGCTAAGGCTGCAGGGATTTCTGCCTCTATTGTCATAATGACAATCCTTCCCCATCCCACATTGGATGAGAATGAACAGCAACCAAAAGAGCATTTGACTGACTTGTTTTAATCCTAACTCACTCATTGCTCAGCCTCTAAGCATCTATTGAAGGTAGGGTAGAGAGGAACCGTTAGTCCCTTCTTGTCCACCACTTGATCAAGAGCATTTACTAGTGGATCCTGGGGAGTCCTCTTTTATCTTCTAATCTGGCCTTTGTTCTTTTTGTTCCAGAAAAGCATGTTTCTGTTAGCCTTCCATCCTTGTCACCCAAAACTGTCAAGAAATGTGATAGGTCTAAGATTTACCCTTTTGGCAAGGTAACAAGTTACTCTGCCCATTTTGTGGGGCGCTCTGATCAGATTGGGGGGGCCACCAAATATGGGGTGTCCCAACTGGGTGGGGTCCAGGAGCATGGGTGGTGAAAGACTTCACCAGAGGCAGAAAAAGAGATAGAAGTTTACTGAATATACCACAAGGGAGCAGCAGGCAGGAGAGGAAAGGAGAGACTGTCTGCGAGAAGTGATGGTGAAGGACCTCAGTTATAGGGCAGAGTGAAGAGGTGTGGGAATTTTCTTTTTGGTAACCTTAGGAACTGTGCCTGGTTGTAATTGGTCAGTTAGGACCTAAGGCTATTTCAAGGTGGATCACTTAATGAGCCTGTTTGCATTCAGCTTGGTGGTCGCTCTGGGCCCTTTTACCTTACTCAAGTTTCTATTGCTCAAGCTTGTTGCCTAAAAGCGGCCTGGCCTCTACAGGTTTCATAGATAGTAACAGAAGATAATGAGATGCCTGGTTCAGAGATAAAGAACTATTTCTCAGGGCACGGCCAGGAGTAGGAGTTTCATGCTGTTGTCAGTTTAACTTATTCCAAAGTTTCATGGGAGCAATGCAGAGGGGTCCTGAGGACACTGCACATATAATGATTTTACATTATAGCTAAGGAGCTCTGAGCTTTAGGAAACCACATCTTTTATGATAGGCTGCTTGCAAATCTGCCCAATTTCTGCCCTGGAGGAAGACATAGTCTTTATTATAATGGGCAGTAAGAAAACCTGCCCTCTGCACTGAAGGGTGACATTTTAAAAAAAAAAATTATTTTAGACAGAGAGATTGAGTGAGGGAGAGGGGCAGAGGGAGAGACAGAATCTTCAGCAGGCTTCCCACTCAGCATGGAGCATGACACAGGGCTCCATCCCACGACCCTGGGATCATGACCTGAGCCCAAATCAAGAGTCAGATGATCAACTGAGTCACCCACACGCTCCTGAGTTTATCTTCCAAACTGGTCCACTATACAAAGATCTTTGAAAAGATAATCTGGAATAGTATCTGTCATCTGCATACATGTAAGATGTATACAAATATAAGAGATCCAAGGAGAATTGTCTCCCAATAGATAAGGATATAGTAATGTCCAGAGAGACAAATGTATTATCTAATTCAGTCTTCTGAGAGGGACTGTAAGCAATTATACCCCAGTAGTAGTGAGTAGACTTAGTTCCCAGATCTTGTTTTATAAATACCATTGTCTGCTCAAAGAAAACAGAGATCCTTCGAGAAAATGATATTTCCAGGACTGAGGCAGGTGAAATACAAGATGAGCCTAAAACATTTTGTGCCAAAAAGTAATGAAATGTTCAAAGAATGCTGGCGATATGTTGAAAGGACACGATGCCAGCTTAAAGGTGCTCACATGGGTCAAATCTAAGAGCATTTAGTTTTAAAATAAATAAGAGTAATGGATTATAAGCCATTTAATTATACATAAATTCATGAGTCCATATTGATGATAATAAATAAACAAGGGAAAGGGGAAAGTTGCTTCTTATAGTAGAATGCCAAATAATACACATAGATGGGATTATGGATAAAACGATCATCATTTGACAATATTCCCAGTTAACAACTGTTTAAATGGAGGGTAATCAATAGATGCTAAAATAACTGGGTGAAAATTTGATGAAAAAAAGAATAATTACACAGTCTTAAAGTAATTCTCCATAAACTTCCTATTCATTATAAAAAGAAACGTAGTCACTTCTCAGTGGATGGCTCAGTGGAGCCATCTAGTGGACAACACGGTAAGTGTTCAAAGTTAACATAACCAATAATAGGACCAACATCTTGTGCCTACTGATAACATGGACTGAGATGGACATAACATTACTTTTGTGGTACTGCTTCTAAAAATAAGGCAGTACCTAAACAACAATCGATGGGTTTTCTACAAAATGATTGTTCTGTATTCTTGTCATGGGAGACAATGAAAGACTAAGTAACTATTCCAGGTTAAAGGAGATTAAAGAGACAGGCAACTGAATGGAGTATGTGATCCTTGGACTTTGGACAGGGAAAAAAGAAAGATGTAAAGGGCATTTAGGGAACAGTTTATGAATATCTGCAGAATAGATAATAATATTGTATCAATATTAAAAATCCTGGTTTTGATAACTGTATTGTACTTATATACTAGAACGCCTTTTCAGGAATATATGTGCCTGTCTATCTGTCTTTTTCCTTGATTTCTTTTCTTTTCTCCTACTATCTTCTTTCTTTCTATTGATCTATGAATAGGATATATACGTATTTACATGAATATGTACATGTATGTGTACATATGTATATTTGTGGTATATATATTCACATACCAAGAAAGCACATGCACGAGAGTGAGCAAGAGAGAGAGGATAAAGTGAAGAGAGGTAAATTATAAGGAACTGGAGGAATGGCTAAAAGGTATATGGAAGTTCTATATAGTATTCTTGTAACTTCTCTGTAAGACCGAGTATTTCCTATATGAAAAAAAGAAAAACATTCCAACAGAAAAATGGACAAAAGGCAAGACTGTTCAGAGCAACAAAAAAGGGTAAAAAAATAAAGAGCCATAAATATGTTAAAAATAATCTCAACAGCATTCATAAGTGAAAAATTCAAATTAAAATATTATTTTCCACTTAGCATTTTGGCAAGGATGTGAGATATGATGATAATTCCAGTATGGAAAACAGCATCCTCATATAATGTTCACAGAGGGATAACTGTGCCAGATCTTTGAAGTAAAATTTGGTAATATTTTCCACAAATTAATATATATCTACCCTCTGACCCAGAAGATCCCCTTCTAGAAATTTTATTCTCCTAAGACTCTCACACTGATTCTAAATTTTCACTTAGAATTGCTTGGTGTAGGAATACAATTTAAAATAACCAAAATACCTATAAATAGAAATTAAAATCTTATGAAACATCTGTAATATGAACTATACTATACTATGGATAGTATGTGAAGCAGACAGCCTAAATATACTGTTAAGCAAATCAACCCCACAACCACCTGCTTAATGAACATAACAGTTTATCTGATGGGGCGGGATTTGACCCTCTTGGAATCAACTTTGTAGGCCAACTCATTTTATGCCAAGGCTCCCTAGCTGGTCTCTAACCCTCTCTGCCCATCCTCCCAGAGGCAGGTTGTAGTCCCTATTCAGGCGGTAACAGAGGTAGCCACACCTCTCCAGGAAAACCTGCGGGCTACTAAAGTGTATATTGCACACTAGCCTCATATATAAGCTGTATTTTCTGACACAGTTTCATGAGAAGCACTAATATTGGGGGATTGGGGGTATCTCCCAAATTAATAAAATCAGTACCAATTTGTGATATACCTAGTGATCATTTTGTTTTTATCACTAGAAAGAATCCAGAGACAAAGAGGTGTGCTAATATTATTTGGGTCACCTATTTATAATGTGACACATTAAAAAGTGTGTTTGGGTATGTAAATGTGCGTGTGTGTTTTGCTACTTATTCATTTGTATCACAGCAGCAGGCCTACCCTTCTCTAGTACTCTTTAATGCTGACGCTGGGACTCTACAAACTACATTTCCCATATTCCCTTGACAGCTACCTTCTGGCTAGGGTTTGCCAACTTGGAAACATTGGCAAGAGTTTGCGATCTGGGAAAAGGGCTTTCTTTCCTGTTTGTAATCTCTGTCAGCATTTCTCTAGCAGCAAAACACAGCTCTGGCTTCAACCTCCACCTTGTTTTGGTGATTTCATTACCAGCCACGCTGTCCCACCTGAGAAGTATGGCCATTAGCTACCTGTGAGCCCTGGGTAGCACACCTTTACAGATACTGCAGGTTTGGCTTCAGACCACTGCAATAAAGTGAATATTGAAAAAACATGAATTATTGCAAAACAATTTTTTTTGTTTCCCAGGGCACATAAGAGTCATATTTACATTACAATGCAGTCTAAGTGTGCAATAGCATCTGCTAAAAGGAAACAATGTATATACCTTACCTTAAAAATATTACCAAAAAAAGCATGTTATTACTAAAAAATATTAACGATCGATCATCTGAGGTTTCAGCGAGCTGTCATCTTTTTTCTGGCGGAGGGTCTTGCCTTGATGTTGATGGCTGCTGACTGATCAGGGTGGTGGCTGCTGGAGGTTGGGGTGGCGGTGGCAATTTCTTAAAATAAGACAACAATGAATTTATCTTATTGTTTTCATGTTTTATTATGTACATTTAAATTTCACTATTAATACTGAGCCTAAATATATGTTGGCTTTATGTCAAGATTTTTGATATGTAAAAAGAAAACAGGTAGCTCTTAGGATACAGAATGTATTAAATAATTAGAGAATCTATGGGATGGTCAATTCTGTCTATACGACAGTTAAACATTTAGTGGCACAAATATAAATACACTATAGGGACAGGATGACATGTAAAACTTTGGGTTGCAACTGAAAGAAAAACCTGTTCAGGACTAAAGGGGGAGGTTCTTGGTGGCTGATAAGAATCTCTGCTTGATTTCAGACTTTAGACAAACTCAAGAGTCAGTATACAAAAAACCGGTGAATTGTACAAAATCCCCACTAGTCAGGAGAAATAGCAGCAATATGATAGATGAAGGAACTAGCTCACACCAGTCTGCTGAAAGCAAGGACGGCTGGGCTGGAAGTTGGAAAGCTAGTTGGAGGCTGCAGCTCAAGGTCAGGATCTACTCTCGAGTAGAACAGCGGGCTGGAAACAGTCTGTAGAGGCAGAGTGGTTGGTTAGTGCATTTTTCAATAGTTCTTATTTTCCAAACAAGGTCCTAGGATGCTTTCCTCAAACAGGGAAGACAACAATGAAGTTTGCTGCATCTGTGAGCTCTTCCTCTAACACACAATTTTCTGTAGCATGTGATGCCATTTGATAGTACAGTAGAATCACTGTAGATATCACAGAACTTCTTTCAAAATTGGAGTCATCCTCTCAAATCCTGCTGATCAACTAAGTTTGTGTAATATTCTAAATACTTTGCTCTCATTTCAACAGTCTTCACAGCATCTTCACCAGGAGTAGACGCCATCTCAAGGAAGCACTTTCTTTGCTCATCCATAAATAGCAACTCCTCACCAAAGTTTTATACTGAGATCGCAGCAATTCAGTCCTCTTCAGGCTCCTCTTCTAAGTCTAGTTCTCTTGCTATTTCTACCACATCTGCAGTGACTTCTTCCACTGAAGTCTCAAACCGCTCAAAGTCATCTATGAGGGTTGGAATCAACTTCCAACGTCTGGTTAATATTGATATTTTGACCTCTTCCCATGAATTGCAAATGTTCTCAATGCCATCTAGAATGGTCAATCCTTTCTGAAAGTTTTTAAATTTATTTTGCCCAGATCCATCGGAGGAATTACTGTCTGTGGCAACTATAGCCTTATGAAATATATTTCTTAAATAGTAAGACTTGAAAGTTGAAATTACTTCTTGATCCAGGGGCTGTATCTTGTGTTAGCAGGCATGAAACCAACATTAATCTCACTGTACATCTTCATCAGAGCACTTGGGTATATTATTAATGAGCTGTACTATTTTGACAGGAATCTTCTTTTGAGCAGTTGGTCTCAACAGTAGGCTTAAAATATTCAGTAAACCATGTTGTAAACAGATATGCCATCATCCAGGTTTTGTTGTTTCATTTATAAAGCACAGGCAAAGTAGATTTAGCCTAATTCTTAGGGCCCTAGGATTTTTGGAATGGTCCATGAGCGCTGGCTTCAACTGAAAGTCACCAGCTTGCATTAGCCTCTAACAAGAAAGTCAGCCTGGCCTTTGAAGCTTTGTAGGCAGGCACTGACTTCTCTCTAGCTGTGAAAGTCCTAGAGGGCATCTTCTTCCAATAGAAGGCTGTTTCATCCACATAAATAATCTATTGTTTAGTGTAGCCACCTTCATTAATGATCTTAGTTAGGTCTTCTGGAGAACTTACAACTTCTACATCAGCACTTGCTGCTCCACCTTGCACTTTTATTATGGAGATGGCTTCTTCCCTTAAACCTCATGAACCAACTTCTGCTGGCTTGAAACTTTTTCAGCACTCTCAACCTTCATAGAATAGCCTTGCGCTGGATTAGGCTTTGGCTTAAGATAATATTGTGGCTGGTTTGGTCTTCTATGCAGAGCACTCAAACTTTCTCCATATCAGCAATAAGGCAGTTTCACTTTCTTATCATTTGTAGCACTTTTCATTTCCTTCAAAACTTTTTCTTTGCATTCACAACTTGGATAAATGGCACAATAGATCTAGCTTTTGGCCTGTCTCAGTTTTCCACATGCCTCCCTTGCTAAGCTTAATTTTCTAGCTTTTGATTTAAAGTGAGAGACACATGGGCCACCTGCGTGGCTCAGTCAGTTAAGCATCCGACTCTTGGTCATGATTTCACAATTTTGTGGATTCAAGCTCCTCATCGGGCTCTGCACTGACAGTGCAGAACCTGCTTGGGATTCTTTCTCTCTCTCTCAAAATAAACTTAAAAACATTTTTTAAAACTATACTTATATTAAGGTATAAAGGGAATTTACATGCCTAATCTGTCACTTCACTTACTTCCAGCATTTCCTAAATTTATTTGGTGACCTGTTTTCTTTTAGTGTCCTATGTGTTTCTTTTGAAGTTGTGTGCTCAGGTGAAAAGGGCAATCTTCCCAGGTACAGGGTAGTGATTTCCCCTTCCGTAGTCTACAAGAAGCTTTGGGTTTTTTCCTTCCAAATTAATTAATTAATTAATTAATTTTTAAGTAAAGTATAATTGACATACAATATCCTTTTAGTTTCAGGTGTGCATCATAGTAAGTACACCTCACTATTTATTTATTTATTTATTTGTTTGTTTATTTATTATGATTCCCATGAGAAACTCAGTTACCATCTGTCTGTCAGTATACAAAGTTATTAGAATATTGGCTATCTTCCCTATACTGTACATTACCTCCCCAAGACTTATTTTATAACTGGAATTTTGTACCTCTTTATCCCCTTCACCTATTTTTCTCACCCCCCACCCCAATCCCTCCCCACTTGGGTAACTTTTTTCCTTTATCTTCGAGTCTATTTCTCTTTTGTTTGTTCATTTGTTGCATATTTCTCCACTGGTGATTTTCTTTTTCCATTTCTATTTTCTCTCTTCTCTCTTGATATTCCAATCTCACTTACTTATACTTTACTTTTTTTCACTTATCATATTCTGCCTTTTATTATAATCATTTTATTCACTCACTCAATCAACATGTTGAGGAGGCTTGAAAGTGAGGATGGCATGAATCTAAATTTGAAGGTGAGAAGTGATATTTAAAATTTTATCTCATTTAATCCTTTCCACGACATTTTAAAGATCTATTGTCATGCCTTTTTTTTTGGATAGAGAATCACAGTTAGGAAGTGTTAGGTTACCTGCTTAAAGCCAGACAACTCTAAGAAGATGGAACTGACACTTGAGGCCAGGTCTTCCAACATCATCTCCTGTGTTCATTCTATCATTCCATATTAACTTCTCATAGGATAAGCAAGTAAAAGACCTGTCTGCCGAATCTGCTTCTTTCTTGTTTTGTTTCGTAAACACAGTAGGTTCTGATGTGATTAATTAACGTGAATTCGAATGCCTTAATTGGAATTGCACTTTTCAACCCTCCAAGGTCCCCACAAATTCCTGTGGTCTAATTCCTGGTTGTTTTCCACATTTAGGTGCCCTTCCTCCCCTTTAAGGTTGTTGAGTTTTTGGTTTGTGAGGGTTCCTTAGAGCCCTGTTTTGGAAGTATACTTCAAAAGTCAGGAAGGCTGGGCTGAAGTCACAGCAAGTCCATCCACTAGTCTTACTGTAAGAATTAAACCACCAAATAAAAAACTTGAATTTTCCCTGTTACCAAAAGAAAGAAACTTTACCCCTCTCCTTTTTTTAGATTTTTTTTAAAAATCCCAAGCAGGTTCTGCACTGTCAGCACAGAGCCTGATGTGGGGATCCAACTCACAAACCTTGAGATCATGACCTGAGCCCAAACCAAGAGTCAGATGCCTAACAGACTGAGCCACCCAGGTACACTTAGATTCTTTTTGAGCAAGCCTGTAATTATAAATCCTTCCTTCTCTCTTTTATATGTATATAAAGTTTTGTAAAAGCCAAAAACCTCCTGTCAGGTACACCTCTCTTTGAAATGTAAATATCAAGGAAAATTGTGCCCTATCTCACTTCACCATAGGAGTTAGGGTAGGCGCCTTACTCCAAGTGTTAAGTACCTGCTTGTCATAGTTTTATTTTTCCTTTGGATGATGGCAATTCACTAACCACTATAGGGTGACTTTCGAAATAATGTATACAGCAAACTGTGTTCAGTCCTGTTGACCGAGAACCTATATGTAATGGATTGTACCTGCCGGGCCATATAAAAGGGTGTGAGATTTCATTCTCTGCAGATTGCCTGGGACGCCCGTCCTAGTCTGGCCTCACGATTACTGAATAACAGAACTCTCCCCCCCCCCCCCCACATTTTTAGCGATTTTCTGAGGCGTAAGGAGATTTTACGTTTAACTTCTCTTTCACGAAATCGATGTATTTATGCCTCCTCCCTTTACGACCCCCACCCCCCACGGTGTAGTAGAACGGTAACTGTGTCGTCGGTCGCCAGCGTTCGCGGTGGGGACAGGGAGACACGACCGCGCTCTGGCCGCCGGAACTACGACTCCCAGCATTCCCTGCGCTAGGGGCTTCCTCTTCCGGTCGGCGGGCGGCTGAAACCGAAAGTGTGGTGCTTGGGGCCCCGCGCGGAGATTGGTTCACCTTCACCTGCGCGAGCCCCAGCGGACCCGGTTGGGAGGCCCGACGAGCCCTAAGACATGAACGGAAGAGTGGATTATTTGGTCACTGAGGAGGAAATCAATCTGACCAGAGGACCCTCGGGTATGTGCGGCACAGGTTGTCCCCGGGAGCAGGGTGCTTGAGGTTGTAATTGCAGAGCAGACCCCTCTCCTCCTGATCCGATTCCCTTGGCCTTGGAGCAGGCAGGCCCCAGCCTCGAGGTTTCCCGCAACACTTAGAGCACGTAGAAGACTAAGTTGGCATCCACCGTTAGCCAGACCCGGATCTGAGGAACCCACGTCCTTTTTCAGTCGGATTATCACATGTAGTTACAGTCAGGAAGGTTTTCTTTCGGGTGCTAATAGTACCAGAAAATCCTGTCCCCAAAACCTGCTTTTTAACACCCCCCCTTCCATTGCCTAATTTATTCCTGTGCCTGTGACAGACTGTTTAGTAAAAAGGGGAGCATAAGTGGCGTTGACTGTAAATGCATAGCCGTTTTTTTGGTGCTAGAATCCCTCCCTCCTTCCTTCCATTTTTGGGAAGTTCATTTAGCGTGTCAACGGGAATGCTACAGCGGAAAGAAACTTCCGAGATCTGCTACCATACTTTTCAAACTTGGTTGCCCCTCAAAATTACCCGAGGTTTTTCGGTTTTGCTTTAAAAAAAAAAAAAAAAAAAGTAGTTCCTAGGTCCCATCTCTAGGAATTTGGATTCAATGAAGGTTTTTACTTTTTTTCTTTCTTTTTTTTTTTTTAAACAAGCACATTAGGTGATTCTGATACTGCTAAATCCTCAGTCGTCAGTCTTTACCCCTCAAACTCCCTCTTTTCCCCCAATGCTCTTCACTGGGCTCTTAACACAACTACATACATACCTTGGGTTTTGTTGCCTCCCCTTTACAACTGTCTTGTGGGTCGATTAAGGGCTTTAGCTTTGGGATGATGTAGATCCATCTGGTATCTAACCTCTTACTGGATCTGTGATACCGGTTGGCTAACTTTACTGATGTAAGCTAAGACTTAGTTTCTCATGCATAAAATGTGCAGGATAATAGAGTATACTTCATTTCTTTTTTTTTTTCTTTTTTTTTTTTTAACATTTTTTTATCTTTTGAGAGACAGAGAGAGAGCATGAAGTTAGGGAAGGGCAGAGAGAGAGGGAGTCACAGAATTAGAAGCAGGCTCCAGACTCTGAGCTGTTAGCACAGAGCCCGACACGGGGCTCAAACTCACGAACTGCAAGATCATGACCTGAGCCGAAGTCCAGGCTTAACCAACTGAACCACGCCGGCGCCCCGTAACAGAATATACTTCCTGGGGTTATGAGAATGAAATGAGTTAGTCTATGTAAAACTTTCAGAACATTGCTTGACACTTGATAAGAAGTGTTTGCTCCTGTCATTGTTACTGTTAATAAATGAATAGCTAGATTAGCACAGTAAAACCTGCTAAAGACTGTTATTAGAAGAGTCTCCAGTAAGTCGTCAAGTACCGTGAGCTCTCTCTGAAATGTTTCTGTAAGTCTTCACTCTTCTCCATTCACCACCATCTAGAACAGCCCATCATCGTTTCTCATGTGGAATTTGGCAATATCTTGACCACCAATTACAGATTGTTCTTCGTAAAATGTGGTTTTCTGAATCATCCATACTTTATTTTTTTCTTGTTATAGAAGATTGGAAGTCAACTTATGGAAACGTAACTATGAGCTCCTAAAGTTTTGTTGAATGCGCATACAATGTGCCCAGTCCTTTAGATTCACTTTTCCTACTTTATGTAAATTTCTCCTTCTCTCACTCTTAATATTTAGTGATTTTTGAGGCTACATGGAAAAGTGTTTTTAAGCCAAAATCTGCTTCCCTATAACTTTTCATCTATTGGTACTTGTTCGTGGGGTCGTTTAAAACAATGCTAGTTCTTTTCCTGCTTGTCCTGCAAGTGTTTAGAGATATCTAGTTGTTTTGCTCCTGTTTTGTCTCATTCCTCTATAGCCTAAATATCCCTAGTTGTTATATTAGCTGTCTCGATGTGATTTTGGATTTAATTCATGTCTCTTGCTTAAGACCTTAACGTGCTTTGACATAGTCCTTTTGCTGTGGCATCCACAGGCTTTCCAGGGTCTCCTGACTATAGCAGAGCAGAACTCACTAAATGTTTTTAAAGTTCAGTGTAATAATCACTTCAGCTTTTTTGGTGTTTGCATAGCAGAGTTGACTAACGTTCACCTCCCCATTCACTAAAATTTCTGATCCTGTTAATCTTGCAGACCTATAGTTCCTAGTGTTGCCTTTTTTCTGGATCACTGGAGTTAGGACAGACCTCCAAGGACTAATTTATTTTTTTTATTTTTTTTAATGTTTTATTTATTTTTGAGAGAGAGAAAGACAGCGTGAGCAGGGGAGGCTCAGAGAGAGAGGGAGACACAGAATATGAAGACAGGCTCCAGGCTCTGACTAGCTGTCAGCACAGAGCCCGATGCGGGGCTCGAACCCACGAACAGTGAGATCATGACCTGAGCCGAAGTCGGACGCTCAACCGACTGAGCCACCCAGGCGCCCCTCCAAGGACTAATTTAGAAGAGTAATTATATCTAGCTAATATAGTTCCGTCAGAAGTGGGTTCGTTTCTATAGTAGATGTGCCTTTGTTCACAATGAATATTTATTTACCGAGTGACTTCTTTAATTTTCCTAAGCATTTTTGTGTCTTACTCATGTAAGTTGATAAACGTAAGTGTGTAGGAGAATAGAGCCACAAATTTAGGATGGAACTGGACTAAAAACAGCCATTTGAAGTTTGGTTGCTTCGGTTAACAAGACATGTTTCAAGTTTCTGTTTATCACCTCCCAGAGCTAGTTACCTGGGATGTTGTACTTCTAAGAAGTCTCACAGTCTAATTCAGCTTTTCTTCACGTGTCGTAATGAAGATATGCAGGGAACAAGTCCCTTACCACCACTAGAAAACTTCCAGTAACTTTGGTAGTCACATAGAGCCCTTTCCTTCTGTAGAAGAAATAGGAAAAGCCTCTAGTTCTAAATCTGCATTTCTGTTTGTAGGCAACTGTCACTCTTTATATACAACCTCCTGTGCAGAGACCTGATAGTTTAATCAGGTAACAGCAAAAATGTGTATTCTGCGTTGTGGGGCCAATGTTCTGTCAAGGGCGAGAGTCTTGGTTATTTTCAGTGTTTGGGCCCATTTCGGAAGGCAGACGAACCTATTCTGTATGATCTTGTTTACTGCAAGGGAAAGAATGAAGTCTTGGGGAAATTGTGACAAAGGAGTGCGCATCTGGGGAGGCAAAAAGAAGCTTGGCAGGTAGCTTAGCATCTCTCCTGTTCCTCCTCACCTGTGTGAGAAAAAGCTTGGCTGGATGACTTTGGAGGTTTCTTCCCCTTCTAAGAGTTTATGCTGCTTTTTGGCCCATTCCATACGTTATTTTATAACATAAAACCTGCCATTTTGGACTAACAGTGGGTGACATGAAGAATTGTCAAAGGCAGTGGCCCCAATTTTAAGTGCCTTCAAAGGTTTGAAGAGTTCACCTTTTGTCCTTTATGGAACCCTGTTGATTTTTTTTCTTGCAATGGGAGTTCAGCTCAGTAACAGTCTCTAAGCCTCCCACATTTTCCTTTGTCAGAGTAAGAGTTTTTAATTTTGAAAAGATGCGGTTACTCTAAGAAGTATCACAGGGATCTAATCTAGCTTTTCCCCTGTTGTAGCGGGTAGAGATTGGCCATAAAGACAACTCTATTGTCCACTGAGTGTTAGGAGTGTTCCTTGTTCAGCACTGAGGCCTCAAGGAAGAGAATCTCTATTTTTCTACTTTTCTTTCTTTCTTTTTTTTTTTTTTTTTTTTTTGCAGAGGATGATGAGTTGATATGTTTTAATAATGAATAGTTACCAAGGGATTATATTTCTGTCACTGTTAGTTACTTTATATGTTAACTTATTTAATCTTCACAGCAACCCTGCATGGTAAGTGATTAATCCACATTATTAGATGAGGAAATTATCTCTTGGAGAGGTTAAGGATTTGCCCAAGTTCTAAAGCCAGTAAGTTTAACCTAGATCTTTTGATTCTCCTATTCCATCTACTACCTTCCAGTATAGTAGCCATGTCTAAGGAGTTGACTGCCAATCTTCCTCCTGACCTTTTTTTGGTTATATCATGTGTTAAGGATTTGAGGCATCTTAAGTGACTAGCACAATCCACAGTGGAAAGTTTTTATAGTTTGCTGTTGATAGAGCTGAGGGCATATCAAGGTAAGAACCTAAAAACAAGAAACCCCATTAAATCCAAGCACTTAAGTCTCTACAGACTGGTCATATGCTTTGCGTTTGACCCTGAGACTATTACTGATCTGTTGCTGATTTGTTCATTCATGTACCAAATAGATCTGAGACTAAAGTGCTATATCTCTGCCCTGTTTTCGCTGGCTTACAGGAAGTCTTGCCCTAATGGAATATGCATCTCAATGGAGACATTACATTCACATGTGAAAAGTTAAATCAGTGTAAAGGATGGTTAAGGACGATGATGAACATGTATGTCATCACAGGACAAAGGAGATGTGGTGGGGACTTTGTCCTGGAAAAGTTCAAAGAATGGAGCCATGATAAGGTCCAGACTGATCAATTACAAGATGGTGGAACTTATGTTGGTCTCAGGCATAGGGAAGGTACAGCCTAAGCAGTAATAGAAAAAAGGAAAGTAGTTAAGCATATTCTGAGGTCAGTGAGTGTACTGGTCTGGATTGAAAGGAGGGTTCATTTAGGAGAATTAAGGAGATGAGGTTGCTGAGGTAGTGAGAGACTGGATTATGACAAGTTCTTAATGCTAGTGTGGAAACTTAACTGTTCTCTAAGGTTACATCTTGACTCCTTCCCCTTCCTGTTCATTGGTTAAGACTGAATTCAAGAATCACCTCCTCCAGGAAGTTTTATATAGGCTAGCTGCTCCCTTGTTATGAATGTCATATTCCATTTATTGAGTGCTTGTCATATACTGCCAAACTAAACACTCTGTCTCATGTACTCCCAACAAGGAATAGATGAAATGGTTATTACCCATTTTATAAATGAGAAAACCTTGACTCTTATGTCACACAGTTCTTTAAGGGGTAGAGTTAAGAATTGGATTCAGGTCTGTGTGACTTAAAAATCCAGGCTTTGGGGTGCCCTGGTAGCTCAGTCATTTGAGCATCCAACACTTGATTTTGGTGCAGGTCACGATACCAGGACTGTGGGATCGAGCCCCATGTCAGGCTCCGTGCTGAGCGTGGAGGCTCCTTAAGATCTGCCCCCTCCCCTGCTCACATGCATTCTCTCTCTCTTTTTATGTCTAAAATAAAAATAATTTTTTAAAAAATCCAGGCTCTCAACCTCATACAAAGTTCTTCTTTCTCTTTATGCTCCAACTAGACTCTGTGCGTATCCCTATCTTAGTGTTTATTTCTATATTTGCCCCCTTATTTGTGTCCCCTCCTCCCTCTACTTCACTCTGAGCTCTTCTGAGTCAAAGGATATATACTTTGTCTTTTGTTTTTCTAATGCCTTGCCAGGCGTGACAGGGTGGTCAGTAAGTGTCATGAAATGACTAGGAAAACTGATAAATGTTAGAAAAATATAATAGAATGTTGTTAAGTAAAGAGAACCAGTAACATGGTCTATTTCAGCTTTCAAAAAGTCAAACAGGGTTCTCCACTAACTTCAAGAAAGAAAGAAAGAATTTGGATGTAATGTCTTATAATGGATACGAAACTAAGCTGCAAGAAACAAGGAGATAGAATAGCTAGAAGACCTTATAGAGTGAGAACAGTATATAATACACGTCTCTAAGATTGCTTCAAGGATCATTCTTATTACTATTTTTTCAAGATAATCCTTAAGAATAACTATAAAGGAAAACATCTAGTAATTACCTTAGAGAAGTAGAAAGGCAAGCTGATAGATGCCGAACCATAGAAACATTTTTTAGGGAATCAGTTGGTTAAGTGTCCAGTTCTTGGTTTTGGCTGAGGTCATGATCTCACAGTTGATGAGTTCAAGCCCCACGTCAGGCTCTATGCTGAAAGTGTGCAGCCTGCTTGGAATTCTTTCTCTCTGCCACTCTCTGCCCCTCCTGGGCACAAACACACACACTCTCTCTCTCTCTCTCTCAAAATAAATAAACTTAAAAAAAAAAAGCATTTTTAAAATCCATGTGACTAGGCAGAAAAGTAGCCAAAGACTGTATTTGAATAAGTACAAAATTACTTATTGAGGAAAAAGATCTAAGATGATAGAATAGGAACAAACTGTTAGTTTCAGGAGACTGGGAAATAAAGGGAGCTGTTTTTAAAAGCGTTCATTTAGTGTTTGCTGTGTGCCTACACTATGATTAGGAATTATAGATACTAGAATAAAGAATAAAAGATCCCAATTTTTAAGAATTTTGCCTTTCAAAAGAAGAATAATTATTAATTATGATAGGCATATACCAAGTTCCCTTGAGGTAGAATAACCAAAATAGCTATGGACCTTCGTAAGGTATGTTCTGTTCCTTGTAGAGTCACATAATAAGACTCAAGAATATATTAAATGTCTTTAGGAAATGTTTCAGAAACAAAGTAGATAATATCATTCTCCCCTTGTACAAAACTGTGGTGTATTTATGCCTACTACAGTGTACGGATTACCATATTTTGGGCAAGAAGCAGTAGAGTGGGAGCAAGTTGAAAAGACGGTTGTGGGGGAGTGTACAGATGGTCATGTAAGGCAAGAAATGAGGAGATTGAAACATTTTGAAAGCAAGGAAGCAAATGGGGACATGATCCAGTAGAGACCTGGCATATACACTCGTTTAGTGTTCGAACAAAAGCTTATCCCGGAGTGAGAGACTAAAGATGCCTACATAGGTATTTCAGAGAGAAGTTGAGGAGCTGTCATTCAAGAAGAGGAGGATGTAAAGCAACCAAAGTGTTGATCTGGGGTTTCACTGGAAGACAGTCTACTGTGCCCTGAATTGTGAGCCGGGTGCACAGGCTTGGAAAGGTGAAAACCACAATGTGACACAACTTGTTTTGAGAAAATCATAATGGTTGCTGACAGAGTTTAAACTGATTCTCTAGTGCAGGATTGGCTATTTAACTAACAGGTGTTACATTATCTCTGTTTCAGTCCAAAGTGGAAGGATGCGTGCAGTTGGCAAAAGTCAAAAAAGTTCGTTATGTTCTGCAAACTGAAACAGGAGTGGTGCGTGGGACCTACTTCCTCAATATCCTTTTCACTCTGTTTTGAGTGATTCTCTTAGCAGTGCTTCCTTCAGTTTGAGTCTTCTTTTACAGAGTGATAAAGAGGCCCAGGTATACATCTGGGCAGGTGCTGCCTGAAGCATCTTTGGTGGGACATGTTCTCTGTTGCCCCCATCAGATGGAGCGCCGTGACAGGGAGGAGCTGGTCATGGGCACAACAGAGTTTTGGGCTGTTGCACCGCCTTTCTGTTCCCTCCGTGTTAAAGATTTTCACTCTTTGTCTCGCTGTTTGTCAGCGCGTATTTGTTCACGCCTTTTGGAAGAGGTAACAAATGACAAGTAATATATCTCATCTTTGCACCAGGGAGTTTCTGCAGAGAATAAAATAGTCCTGAGCGAAAAGATGCCTAGTCATTTCATCTGTTGAGCCACGCATTTGGATCACTCATTCATTCTGTCAGGCTACAGGTATTTATTGAACAGCGACTAGAATGCAAGTTATTTTTTGATAGATACTGTGGATACAGAAGAGAATTGAATTTTAGTACAGTTGCAATGAGCAGCAGAGCGTAGTGAGAAAAGAGGCAGAATGCTGAGTTTCTGGCTGTGTGACCTTGGGCAAGTTACTGCACTTCCCTATGCCTCCATTTCCTTAGTTGAGAGTATGAATCGAACCTACTCATAGGGTTGTGAGAATTAAATGGATTTGTTTGTTTCATACTTTTATATTATAGATTCTGTACCAGGCATAGTTTAAGCATTTTACCAAGAGACAACGCAATTCATTTAAAGTGCTTGAATGGGGCCTGCCATTACCACTGCTATGTGGAGAATAGACTTTCATGGGATAAAAATGGAGTCATCCAGGAAAGGCAGGGTAACCTTGTGTCATAGGAATTTTAAGGTCATTGGGCTTTCCCTTCTATATTTTTCTTCTTTTTCTTTTTTTATAAATTTTTTAAATGTTTATTTTTTGGGGGGTGGGAGGGCAGAGAGAGAGAGAGAGAGAGAGAGAGGTACAGAATCTGAAGCAGGCTCCAGGCTCTGCAGTGTCAGCACAGAGCCCGGTGCGAAGCTCGAACTCAAAAACTGCGAGATCATGACCTGAGCGGAAGTTGTATGCTCAACCAACTGAGCCACCCACATGCCCCACTTTTTCTTTTCTGCTGCCTTTTTTAGGTTATGAAAAAGCTTGCTAGACTCTCACAGAGACATTATGTTTCTTTTTCTTTTTTTTTTTTTTCTTTTTTAGTGTTTATTTTTGGGAGAGAGAGAGAAACAGAGCATGATCGGGGGAGGGGCCAAGAGAGACGGAGACAGAATAAATTAGGCTCCAGGCTCCGAGCTGTCAGCGCAAAGCCTGATATGGGGCTTGAAGTCACGAACTGCGAGATCATGACCTGAGCTGAAGTCAGATACTAAACCACCTGAGCCACCCAGGCGCCCAGTACAATGCTAAATACTAGTGAGGAGAGTAGACATCCTTTCCTTGTAGCTAGTTTTAGGGATATTAGCTGTTTGTAGATGCTTTTAATCAGACTTAACATTTCCTTGTATTTTCAGTTTACTGAGAATTTTTATCATAAAAAGGTGTTGAAATATACCACCTGCTGTTTCTGCATATACTGAGATAATCGTATGATTTTTCCTTTATTAATTGCTGAATTTGTTCATTTGATTGATCAATGTTAAAACTACCTTACTTACATTCCTTAGGTAAACCCGACATTCATCCTTTATATATTGCTGGATTCATCTTGCTAATATTTCCTTGAGGATTTTTGAGTCCATATACAGAATATTTTTCTGTAGTTCTGTTATAATCTGTGTTTCATATTTTGGTATCAAGATTACCTCATCCTCATAAAATGGATTGAGAAATATTTTGTGAAATTACTGAATGTATTGTGGAATTTTTTACATAAGGGAATTATTTCTTCTTTAAATGTTTGCTATAATATACTAGTGTAACACTTGAGGCCTGAAGTTGTCTCGGTGGGAATATTTTTTTATTATGAATTCAGTATCTTTAGTACACTTGAAGATTTTTTTTTTTTTTTTGAGAGAGAGAGGGTGCAAGTGAGTGAGGGGAAGAGAGAGAGAGAGAGAAGAGAGTCCCAGGAGGGGCGGGGAGAGGGGAGAGAAGTGGGGCTTATGCCTCACCTGAAGTGGGGCAAGACCTCACCCGATATGGGACTCAAACTCCCCAACCGTAAGATCATGACCTGAGCCAAAGTAAGATGCTTAATGACTGAGCCATCCAGATGCCCCTTGAAGATATTTTTAATAGATGTGGGGATATTCAGATATTCTATTTCTTCTTGAGTCAGTTTTAATAACTTGTGGTTTTTTGTGAAAGAAATTTCCCATTTTATCTAACATACCATAATTCACAATATTCCCTTACCCTTTTAATATCTTTAGGATATATAGTGATAATGCATTTTGTAGTCCTGAATTTGGTAATTTATAAAATTACAGTTTCTAGATTAGTCTTGCTAGCAGTTCATCAAGTTTATTAATCCTTTCAAAGAACTATCTTTTGGCTTTGTTAAACAAAAAAATTTTTTTTTAATGTTTTATTTATATTTGAGAAAGAGACAGAGTATGAGTGGGGAAGGGGCAGAGAGATGGAGACAGAATCCAAAGCAGGCTTCAAGCTCCAGGCTGTGAGCTGTCAGCACAGAGCCTGATGCAGGGCTTGAACTCACGAGCAGTGAGATCATGACCCGAGCTGAAGTCGGATGCTAACTGACTGAGCCACCCAGGCGCCCCTCGATGTTATTGATTCTGCTTTTATTTTATTATTTTCTTGTTTTCTTCCTTTAGGTTTAACTTTGTGTTCTTTTTTTTTTTTAGCTTCTTAAGATAGAAATTAAGATCATTGATTTTATACCTTTTTATTATTTCTTTTCTATTGTGAGCATGTAAAGCTGTAAATTTCCCTCTAAGTGTCGCTTTAGCTGCATCCCACATTTTTAGTGTATGGTGATATCATTGTCATTCAACTAAAATACTTTCTATCTTCCCTTATAGTTTCATCTTTAACTCATAGGTTATTTGTTTTCCAAACATTGAGGGATTTTTTTTAGTATCTTATTGTTAGGGACTGAACGTTTGTCTCCATGCACCTCCCTCCCCACCCCCGGAAATTCACATGTTGAATTGAAGCCTTAACCCTCAATGTGACTGTATTTGGAGATAAGGCCTTTACAGAAGTAATTAAAGTTAAGTGAATTTAAGGATGGGGCCTTGATCCTATAGAATTATTGTCCTTATAGAGACCCAGAGAGCTCGCTCTCTCTCTCTCTCTCTCAGAATTCACAGAGAAGTCATGTGAGTACACAGTGAGATGGTGGCTGCATACACGTCAATACAAGAGGCCTCAGCATGAAATTTGTCTTGCTAGTACTTTAATATTGGACTTCCCAAACCTCCAGAACAGAATTTCAGCCCCAAGCCTCCAGAACAGAATTTCAGCCATACAGTCTGTGGTTATTTTGTTTTGGCAGACCAAGAAAACTAAGACAACTATTTTTGCTAATTTCTTTAGTTTTTTTTTTATGTTTGTTTATTTTTGAGAAAGAGAGAGAGAGTGTGCAAGCAGAGGAGGGGCAGAGAGAGAGAAAGAGGGAGACACAGAATCTGAAGCAGGCTCCAGGCTCTGAACTGTCAGCACAGAGCCCGATATGGGTCTTGAACCCATGAACTGTGAGATCATGACCTGAGCTGACGTTGGACACTTAACCAACTGAGTCACCCAGGCGCCCCAGTTTTTGCTGTTTTCTAATTAAGTCTGTCTTTTGAAATTTTTCAAGATTTAGTTATGGAGCAGCCTTTGGTCAATCTTTGTGACCATTACCTGTGCATTAGAAAGGACTGTTTATTCCGAAATTGTCAACTGTGTTGTTCTGTAAAGATAAATTAAGTCAAATTGGTTCTTAGTGTTGCTCGAGTGTTCTATATATTTATTGATATTTTGTTCTCAGTTACTGAGAGAGAAGTGTTGAAATCTGCAACTATCATTTTTTATTTGCCTTTTTCTCATTTCAGTTCTTGCTCCATTAATATTTAA
The DNA here is from genome assembly GCA_028646485.1 of Cryptoprocta ferox. NCBI lineage: Eukaryota > Metazoa > Chordata > Mammalia > Carnivora > Eupleridae > Cryptoprocta > Cryptoprocta ferox. The sequence continues at coordinate 29,690,041 of CM053560.1, forward strand.
GTTCTTTTGTCTGGTGCGTTCATATTTAGTGTTTTAACCTTTTTTTTTATTATTATTTTATAGAGGAAGAGAGAGAAGGGAGGCTTGAGTGAGAGAGGGGCTGGGGGGGGGAGGGAGAGACAGAGAAAATATCTTAAGGAGGTTCCATGCTCAGCAGGGAGCCTGACACAGGGCTCCATCCCACGACCCTGAGATCATGACCTGAGCCAAAAGCAAGAGTTGGATGCTCAGCTGACTGAGCCACTGAGGCATCCCGGGTCATATTTTGTGTTTTAATGTCATCTTGATGAATGGACTTTTTTCATTAGGAAATGTTTTTTTATACCCTATAATATTCTTTATTCTGAAGTCTACTTTTTATGATATTAACAGGGCCAGTTCAGCTGCTTAGTGTATCTATGTCCATCCTTTCCCTTTTAATTTATGTTTACCCATGTATTTATGATTTCTGGTGGTATTCATTCCTTCATATAGATCCAGTTTCCATTCAGTATTATTCCTCTTTTGTCTCAAGGATTTCCTTTAACATTTATCATAGTGCAGATCTGCTTGTGACAAATTCTCCCTACTTTTGTTTTTCTGAAAAAAATATTTATTTTGCCTTTCTTTTTGACAGCTATATTCACTGGATATAAAATTCTAAATTGACTTGTATTTTTCTTTTGGCATTTTATTTATTTTTTTTTAATTTATTAATGTTTATTTATTTTGAGAGAGACAGAGCGTGAGCAGGGGAGGGGCAGAGAGAGAGGGAGACGCAGAATTGGAAGCAGGCTCCAGGCTCTGAGCTGTCAACACAGAGCCCGACGTGGGGCTTGAACTCGACAAACCGTGAAATCATGACCTGAGCCGAAGTTGGACACTTAACTGACTGAGCCACCCAGGCGGCCCTCTTTTAGCATTTTAAAGATGATGTTTCATTGACTTAAGGCTTGTGTAGTTTCTGAGGAGAAGTCCATTGTCATGATCATCTTTGTTCCTTAATATGTACATGTCCTTTTTCCCTGTGACTCCTTTCAAAATTCTCTTTATATCTGGTGTTGAGCAGTGTGGTTATGATATACTTTGCTGTGTGTGTGTGTGTGTGTGTGTGTGTGTGTTTATTCTGATTGGAGTTTGTTGAGCTTCTTGGATCTGTTTGTGTATATTTTTCACAAATATGAGCCAGTTTCTTCAAATGTATTTTGTTTCCCTTTTCCTCTCCTGGAACTCTAGTTACATATTGCTATTATCCTTCATGTTACTGTGGGTTCCCTTCTATGTCTTCAGGTTCATTGATCTTTTCTCCTGTGGTATCACATCTGCTGTTAATCACTTCTAGTGTATTTTTCCTTTCAGATATTGTAGTTTTCAAACCCGTGAGTTTCTTTTTTTTTTAATCTTTCATTTTCATATATACATCAGTGGAACAAAATAGCCCAGAAATAAACCCATGCATACATGGTCAATTAATTTGTAACAAAGAGGCTAAGAATATACAATAGGGAAAGGATAGTCTCTTCAAAAATGGCATTGGGAAAACTGGACAGAGCACAAAAGACATGCAAACATGCCCAAGAATGAAACTGAACCACTCCCTTATACCATATACAAGAGTAAACCCAAAATGGATTAAAGTCTTGAAAAAAATTTTCCATTTTTTCATTATGTTTAACTTCCTTTAATTATTTCCACATAGTTATAATAGTCTTTTAAACATCCTTGTCTGCCTGTTTCATCCTTTATTGTTTCTGGTTTTGTTTCTAATGATTGATTTTTCTCTTGATTGTGGGTCATGTTTTCCTCTTAGCATGTTAATTTTTAGATTCTGGATGTTGTGACTATTACGCTGTTGCATGTCTGCATTTTGTTTTATTACATTAACATTGTTAATGTTACAATGTTGAATTTTGTTTTTAGCAGGCAGTTAAGTAACTTGTAGATCAGTTCGATCTCCTGAAGGCCTGTTTGTAACTTTTTCTAGGATGATTCTAAAGTAGTATTTACTTCAAGGATAGTTCAGCTCTACAAATGAGATATGTTCTAAGTGAGTGTCCACAGAATTTTCAGGTGAATCACTGAGGATTTCCATTATGGCTGGACAGAACTCAAGAGTCTCCCTGCCCTTTTTGAACTCCGAGTGTTATTCAGCATACAGCTTCCTAGTTTTTATTTTTCCAGCCTTGTGGAGTTTGACTCAACATCTGCATGGGGTAGTACTTCATGAAGACTCATGCAGATACCTGGATCTCCTTTTTTCTGCCTACCTTTCTCCTTTCTAGAACTTTTCTCTGCAACTTCCAGCAACCTCACCCTCTCCAGACTCTAATCCCCATTTCATCAACTCAGTTGATTGGTTTTGATAGAGAGCCCAGAAATAAACTTGGTTTTGCTTGGGTCCTGCTCCCAGGAGGTGATCAGAAATTGCCTCCACATAGATCACTAGGGTGATCATAGAGCTACATTGTTTTAATTCAGCAACATTTTAAGATGAATATATGCCATGACAAAATGGGATTTATTCCATGAATGCAAAGATGATTCAATGAAAGAAAAATCCTTAAAAGGTTATACAACATATTAATAGAACGAAGGAAAAAACCCACATGATCATCTCAGCAGATACAGAAAAAAGCATTTAAGGATATTCAACACTTTTCCATGTTAAAAACAAACTAGGAATTGAAGGAAACTTCCTCAACATGATGACTGCAATGTAAGAAGAATCCACAGCTAACAACATACTTATGTCAGCATGAAAGCTAAGATTAAGAACATGACAAGGAAGCGTGCTTTCACCACTCCTGTTCAATGTGGTATTGAAAGTTCTAGCCAGAATGGCTAGGCAAGAAAAAGAAAAGGCATACAAATTAGGAAGAAGTAAAATTGTCTCCCGTCACAGATGACATGATCTTACGTGTAGTAAACTCTAAATATTCTACAAACAGACAATACCTGTTAGAGTTTATAACAAATTTAGCAGAGTTGCAGGATACACACTTAACACACAAAATCAGTTTAGTTTCTCTACATTAACAATGAACAATCTGAAAAGGAATGTAAGTAAATAATTCCATTTATGGTAGCATCAAAAAGAATAAAATACTTGCAAATGAGTTTAACCAAGGAGGCAATAACTTGTATATTGAAAACTACTAATTTTGGCTGAAGAAAATTAAAGACATGAATAAGTAGAAGTACATTCCACATTCACGGACTGGTCATGATTTCACGGTTTGTGAGTTGGAACCGTGGGTTCAGGCTCTGTGCTGATGGTGGGGAGCCTGCTTGGGATTCTGTCTCTCTCTCCCTCTCAAAAAAAAAAAAATAAACATTTTTTAAAAATGGCTAAAAAGTTACATTTTATGTTACATATATTTTACCACTAAACAGGAAGTTTGATTGACATCTAGGGAAAATTAGATTATTTTGGGATTAAAATATCCTGCATGTTGATAATGAGGGACATAGGGTGTTTGTCAATTGGGCATTCATAATTCAAGAAGTGGCTATCATCGTTGGTGTTAGTGAACTATTTTGTTTCATTTTCATTATGTCCAGAATTATTATTTTCAGAGTGATATGGTTAAACATTTTTTTTAACCTTATAACTTATAGATTTTATGGACAAGAATCTAAAATAAATGAAGGGGGGCGCCTGGGTGGCTCAGTCAGTTAAGCGTCCGACTTCCGCTCAGGTCATGATCTCATGGTTTGTGGGTTCGAGCCCCGCATCAGGCTCTGTGCTGACAGCTCAGAGCCTGGAGCCTGTCTTCAGATTCTGTGTCTCCCTCTCTCTCTGCCCCTCCCCTGCTCACACTGTCTCTCTCAAAAATAAAAACATTAAAAAAAATAAAATAAATGAAGGGCATTTCTTTCTTTTGCCTGAAAGTAAGCACTAGGGGCCGTGATTAAAGTGACAGAACTCCGGAATGACCAGTTTTTCCTCTGGGAACTGTTCTATAACCATTATTCCAACATTGCTTACTCGATCAGCCCAAAGGCAAGTTGCCTCCCAAGGTAGCCAGCCTTGCTTAGCAGAATTTTTTTCCTAAAGCAGTTGTTTCTATTTTCTACAATGATACAGTATAGCAAAATGGTTCCAAACTCACACTTTGGAATCAAACATCGTCATTTACCTTTTGTAAAATGTAATAATCACTTCACCTGTTTGTTGAGAAGATTAAATGAGATAATGTATGTAAAGTGCATAGCATGGTGCCTGGTACATATTAAATGCCCCGTAAATATTGGCTGTTGCATCTGCTGTTACTGCTCTTATGCATAAATGAGCCCAAGGTCCAGACCTGGAGACAGGTGGGGGGTGTCCCCAAGAAGGCATTTCTTGTTTCACTTTACAAAGGTCCTATACAAGATGTACTTTCTTTCTCTCCTAGTCCTACGGTGGTGTAATTCTTAGGCCGTCTTTACCTTTTTTTGTATTTAGACTTTTCCAAACTAGAGACCAACCAGCACATTTTAATCTTACCATATTTAAGAAAATTATTGGCACATTATAACCCGAGTTCACTATGTAATACTTGTTCATTCACTCACTTTTTAAAAAGTCTTTAAGTCCTAGTCTTTTTCTTTTTTCCTCTCCCTCAACCCCTTTTGGATTATAGATGCTGAGAGCTGAATTAATTGTGTCCTTTAGGTCCATAACACGTTGTCATCATCAGGAAATGCAAGGTCCATCTCTGGTTTTTTTTTTTTTTTTGCCCTTTATCCCTAAACTTTATCCTGTACCTTTCCTCCATAGGTACCCATTCTAATGTGTCTTTACATGTCTTTAAAGATACATGTACTTCTGTTTTTTGTGTTTTTTAAAAAAAATATTTATTTATTTTGAGAGAGAGAGAGAGAAGGAAAGAGAGAATCCCAAACAGGCTTTGCATTGTCAGTGCAGAGCCTGACACGAGGCTCGATCTCACGAACCATGGAATCATGACCTGAGCTGAAATCAAGAGTCAGACACTTAACCAACTGAGCTACCCAGGTGCCCCTAAATATACATGCACTTTTGTACGTAGGTGATACTGTTTTGTGTGCGTGGGTTTCTAATTTATAAGAAGATATTGGGCTATTAATAACCAACAGTACATTTTAAAACCCCGTTTACCTTAGATAGTATTTAGTACATCTGACTTTTAACTGTATTTTAGTTATCTATTCCCTAAAGGATAGACCTCTAAATTACTATCAGTTTTACCCTACTACATGCTTACATGCTGCAGGTAACATTTTTACATTACTCTTTATAGATAGGATGATCACATTGGTCCAAAATGAGATGCTTTTTAAGTTGAAAGGGGCAATTTTAATTATGCTGGAACAGGTATATATTAAGACTCCCAGACAAACCAGGATCGGTGGTCTCCCCTATTTATGGAATGTTTTCCTGAGACACAGTTGATAATCAGCAGGTATATACTGGGATAGTCCTTCTCTTTCTGGTTGTTTCTAGCTGACATCTGTTGCAATTGATTGGTGCATGTGCTGGACTGATTGTTACATATTTTAAATACCACCCTTGCTAGAAACTCTTCATGACGGGGATGTCTGGGCCACCAGTTATAGATACACTTAATTTCAGAAGTTTGAGTTCAAAACCAGTCTTGTTCTATTAATAGATGGACTTTTTATCTGTCTTCTTATATTTCAGGATTTCTGTATTTCAGTACTGTATATTTTTTAATCTTTTCTCCATCAAACTATCCAATTTGGGCTGTAGCGGGCACCAGTGTTTATTGACAACTGCTCTTATGGTAACTACTTTGTAGGTTATGAAGGATTTTTTCAGATTTGATGTTATTGCACCCTAGAAATTACCTTTTGAGGTAGATAGGGCAGAATTTGTAATCCTTATGTTACAGAAAAGGAAACCGAGGATTGGGGGTACACTGACTTACTAAGTCCACATATCTGGACTTGTTATGGAGTTGAATTTATGACCAGGTCTTCTGCCTTTAATTTGTGTCTGCAGAATCTAAAAGGGACAGGGAAGAGGATACATTTCTGTTTATGGTTAAAGCAGAGACTATCCAGTTTAGCTTTATGTCTTCCTCAGAACGTAACACAGTGCCTGACACATAGTAAATGATGGGGAATTTTTAATGAACAAATGAACTGAGGATTATGAAAGTTGAAAGGGCTCAGGTTTGAATTGGTAGTACTATTGCCCAGTGCTTGGTGACCCCCTTTTTGTTTCAGCAACGCTTTGAATTATGGGTAAGTTCAGTTCTATAAATGCTCTCACTGAAGAAAGAGACCTTCATGTCAGCCACAGAGTTTTCATGTTAAATGGTGTAGTGCATTTACAACTGACATAGCAATCGCTTATAAACATGCCTATATAGCGTGACTTCTGGGTGAGAGTAGACTCTACTCGTATGATTATAGAAAATTTCGGTTAGATTTCTTCCACTCTCCTTTTTAAGGCGCTCTTCTCTAGCTTTCAATAACAGTAGCAAATTCCCTCCTCTTTCTAACAATTATATTACATTTAGTTGCTTACCACATGCTTCCTCTTCCCCAAATCCCCAGAGTCCTCTGTAGTGTTTAGTAAAGATGTTAGATTTGAGAGATTTTCTCCAAATGGTTTGTGCTAGTATTGTGAGAGGCTGGTTGTCCTCAGCCACCTTGCTCAAACCAGTCACAGTTTTAAAGTGATGTCAAAGCCTTCAGGGATCAGGCTTCGCCTACCTTTCTTTCCTCTCTCATAACTACTCACCATCCTCTTTCCAGTACCTCCCACCCACTATGATATAAATTAAGAGCATTCTAAGAAAAACCATTTAATAACTTAAGTTTTCATACCCTACCCTTCAAGGAAGTTGAAATAGTCCTCTTCTGGAAGTAGCTCTTTCTATCATGTATCTTAAATCCTTTTTCTTCTCTAGCTGCAGAGACTCTGTGCACAAGGCATGCTATCTAAATGAGATGTTTGCTGCTGCTTCTCTCCTTTTGGCTGTGTGTTTCCTTCACTCACAGATTGACTTGCTAGTACTTACGTTAACACTGTCAGCTTCACGTAGACGCTTTCATCCCATCAGTGGGGAGAAGTTTTAAGAAAGCCCACGTATGTCTCCTTAAGTATCTGTTTTCTATTGAAACCAGTTGTAAGCTAGTGATTGCGGCCATTCCTTCTAATCGTGCCGCCAGATTTTTATTTTTTCATTGTTTCCAAGCCCTTTTCTCTTTTCACTGTGGCTATACATTCTATAGTATCTGACATAAAGAAAACCCCAGGAAGTTCTTTTCCTTTTCTTTCCTTTATAAAAGTGGTTTATGTAAAGTGAAACTCTTCCCACAACTTAGTGGTTGGTCCATGGAAATAATACTTTGGTGGTCAGTTTTCTTTCTTTTTAAAATTAAATTTTATTATGGTAAGAACTCTTAAATGAGACCTACTCTCGTAACCTATTTTTAAGAGTACAGTAACACTGTTACTATCTGTAGGCACCATGTTGTACCTCAGATCTCTAGAACTTACTCATCTCGCATAACTGAAATTTTATACCTATTTAAATGACTCACAGAAGCAAAGAATAGGATAGTTGCCAGGGGTTAGGGTAAGGGGCGAGATGGAGAGTTGCTAATTAGTAGGTAGTCCGTTTTCTACAGTGGATAAAACTTGGCAAACTACCTGAATATGTGGTTGTTTGCACTGGAAGTAGAGAAGGAAACAAGAGTGAATTTGGTGATTAAGTCTATCGTTACCTTTCTAGTTCCCAGGTTTCCTGCCAACACCTACACTACTGCCCTTCATGCAAAGTAGAAAAAAAAAATGAAACTCCTGAGACCATTTCCTCCAAAACACCTCCATACACAAATTGTCCTGAAGGTTGGGAGGAGAGAAGTATGAAGGGGAAGGTTTGGTTAGGAATCTCTCCTCCACTAAATTCAAAATAATTCAGGGGCACCTGTCTGGCTCAGTCAGAAGAGCACGCACAGCTCTTTATCTCTGGGTTGTGAGCTCAAGCCTCACTTTGTGTGTAGAGATTACTTAAATAAGTATTAAAAAAAAAAGTAGTTCATTCTAATTAGTTAAATGCATGGCTTCTTCTCATGAACACCGCTTACCCTGTTACATTAACAGCAAGAGAGTTAAGAATTGGGTCCTCTGAAAGCCACCAGCAGAATCAAAATCAGCTATGAACAGAAGCACATCTCACAAGAATCACCATTATTCTTTCACTGAGTTTAGTATAGATCTTTCTTTTTATATTCAACAAACGATGTCGATCCCTGTGTTTGTATTTTTAGTCTAACCTGGTCTAAGTGGGCAGCTCTGGGTACTGTTGACCTCTGTGGGTGATCCTGTTCACTGACCTTGCCTGTGTCTATTGACCAGTTACATCACAGTTGACTCGCCAGCCTCCCCTCCCTACTAGGCGTTTCTCTTTCTTTCTCCTCTTCTTCTCTAATCCCTTTCCTCCTCACCACTCTCTGCTTCACAACTCCTCCGTGATTTTCTCAGGGCTGGGCTTCAACATCGTCGGTGGGACAGATCAGCAGCATGTCTCCAACGACAGTGGCATCTACGTCAGCCGCATCAAAGAGAACGGGGCTGCGGCCCTGGACGGGCGGCTCCAGGAGGGTGATAAGATCCTCTCGGTGAGAACCGGCTTCGGCCTCCTTCACTGCTCCTTGCTCCCGCGACCCCACTCCTTACCCTCGGCCCCTTCCTTGGGAAGATTTCTGCCTGCCTCTTTGCATCTGGAAATGTCTGGATTGTAGAATCCAGTGGGAGGGACCTTGATCAGTCACCTTTTCCAGCCCTGCCGTGGAGCAAGAGGATAATTAATACCTCACTTGATAGCAAGGCCCGTAGTCCAGAATGTGAAGCTACTTACCACTTGAGTTCAAAATACAGGGAACGGGGAGGGTGAGGGACCAATGTGGGGGAAAGGGACTCAAAACCCACAGTTGTTGTCTTTCTTTAGTTGCATTTTATCACCTCCCTTTCGTTAATTGAAACACTAACATGTGTCTTCCTTTACTCCAAAAAGACAAAAAAGGAAGGTAGGAACTAAAGTGTCCTTTTTTAGATCCTCCCTTGTTACTACAATTGGAAATTGGAATGCATTCTCATTTGGATATCTGTCCACTGTGCTCCCATTTCACTCTGCTAATATTTGTAATAAGACACTTCCTTCATGGCAAGCATTAGTTTTTTTATTTTCTGGACATTCCTCAAGGGCAGGGACTGGATTTTTTCTTAATCTTTTGTATCCTTGCACAATGCTCAATATATATTTAACAGATGAAGAGGGAAATCTAGGCAAGCCCAGAAAGGTTGGCTGATCCAGAATATAACTACAGTATTATGGATGGTAACATCCTATTTTCGTCCTTCTCACCAACTGTTTTGCCTCTTTTCAGTCCGTTAAGCTTCTCGATCCTGTTTATTAACTTGAGAGGTACAGTGATAAATATTTTTTATCCCAAAACGATCCTGAGAAGCTTACCAGCAGATTATTTCTTATAGCTCCCTGGAGAAAGAAATCCTAAAAACATGAAATCAACTTGAATGGTACATTAAGGAAAATTCAAGAGTGAGTTGTTAAAGGTATAGCATGTAGTTAGAAACTATGCATTTTATTTTATTTTATTTTAATTTTTTTAATGTTAATTTACTTTTGAGGGAAAGAGAGAGAGTTAGAGCACGAGCAGGGGAGGGGCAGAGAGAGAGGGAGACAGAATCTGAATCAGACTCCAGGCTCTGAGCTGTCAGCACAGAACCCGACGTGGGGCTTGAACTCACAGACTGCGAGATCATGACCTGAGTTGAAATCAGACGCCCAACCAACTGAGCTACCCAGGTGCCCCATGCATTTTAAAGTGACATTTACCACCTTCTCTCCAGGAAACTGAGGCCTGGGTTACATTTGAAAAATATAGGGGTTAAGAGGACAGCCATGTTATTCAAAAAAGTTTGGTTAAAGATAGATGATTGAAGAATGGGAATGGTTAGTTTTTGAGCACCATATGCTGAGCAGTATGCTGAGAACTTTAAATGTATCTAATATTGTGGTGACCCTATGAGGTGGATACATTTATTATGACCATTTTGCAGATAAGGAAGCTGAGTTCTTGGTAAGGTCAAGCCGCTTGCCCAAGGTTACACAGCTATTAGGTGGCAGAGGACTAGAACTGGTCTGTCTGAATTTGGGGCCTCTACTCTTAATCAGTATACTGTACTGCCTCCAAGAGGTAAATTAGGAGCTTGGACTAGTTATCCTAAACAGAAAGTTGCATGGTGAATTAATAGATATTATGTATGGCTTCATATAAAAACTGAATATAAGGGATAGAATTAGAGTATAGAAGGACATAAAGCTCAGTGTGAGAGAATTTATTAGACAGAAGCTGAGATGAGGAGCCTTCCTTATGTGGGCTGTTGCCTCATAGAAAAAAGAAACTACTGGAAGGCCACTGGAGTTTTTTTAAAAGGGTATGGTAGGAGATACATGCCCATGAAAAGAAAAAGTAGATGTTGAAAAAACTTGCTTCATTTTAGAATTTATAGCAAAGAGGATTTTACTTTATCAAAGTAAAAGAAATATGAGAAATATTACAAAGATCTATAAAAGATATAAGTATTACAAATATCTGTGAGACACGTAACAAAGAATGATTCAAGTTTAGATCAAGTTTTTGTTTTGGCCAGTTAAGACATGGCAAAGAAAAGAGGCAGGAAATGTCCAGCAAAAAAAAAAGGCAAAAATATACGACAGATACAGAGAGAAATAAAGGAAGACTGAGAAAGAAAAAAAGCATATACAAGAGGACAAGGCCAGTATATTCTCTCCATTCTTTTTTCTTTTTTAAAAATTTTTTAGGTTTATTTTTGAGAGAGAGAGACAGAGCATGAGCAGGGGAAGGGCAGAGAGAGAGGGGGAGACATAGAATCCAAAGTAGGCTCTGAGCTGTCAGCACAGAGCCTGATGTGGGGCTCGAATTCACGAACTCATGACCTGAGCTGAAGTCGGACGCTTAACCGACTGAGCCACCCAGGCGCCCTTCTCCATTCTTTCTAGGGCTATCTTATTTGATTCCAGTTTCCCTTCCAGGAGTTTGCTCCAAAATTCCTCTTTCTAGACCCTGTTCCTTAAGAAATAAGCTTCTGTTGCCTCACCATCTCGTCCCCTTTCTGTCCTTAGATTAACTTGTTAGGCATTAACCATTAAATGGTTATGTCTCCTCTGTAACTCACTTTATTCCTTTGATGTACTTAAGTAATTCATTACTGGCTTTGGAGTCACTTCCTTAGCACATTCATTTTGGATAACTAAAGGAAGTATTAAGGGATCTAGGTTTTCTGTGAGTTATTATTGACTATTAATTTAATCTTTCCATTTCTCCCCAGATTATGCCCATGTTTTCAAGTAATATTAAATAATTGCATGACTTACCGTGCAGTTTCAGGCCCTATTGCATCTGACAGCCATGAAACAAAAACAGATATTAGTGGAACAGCCCTGAGGTTGAGATGAGGGCTGGAGATGGAGATTCCTCACCCAAAGTTTATTTTGTGTGTGTGATGGTGAGGATGATTTAATGTTTGTATAGGTTACCAGGGAACCTGGGGAAATTTTATTTTTCTGAAAAAAAAAAAAAAAAAAAAGTAAACTGTCTAGGTTTGTTATTTCCCCTGTGTGTCTGCCTAAGTGAAAGGAGGTGGATAGTCAAGAATAGTCAATCCTCAGCCAACCCTACATTTTTACGAAGCTCAGGAGCTCAAGGTGATGTCGCTGATTTCTACACGGAATAGAGGAATATTCCATTATGACCAAACCCCTTGTATAACAAAATGGCACAGATTGGGCCACTAGTCAGCTGCATTTCTTGTTCTTGTCAAATATAATTCTTAATTTGGTGACTGAAAGAGTTCATTTCAGGATCTTGGCAAGAAATTAAAATATCCAGAGTATAATCTGAGGTAAATGCTTATTAAACTGAGTCCATTTCTTCTCTCCATTTTATAGATTTATATTGATATTATTCTATAGTTAGAGCTCTTGAGGCAATTCAAAAAAAATTTTGAGGCTATTCAAAATTGTTAATCATCAAAGAAAACTAAATTTAACTCAGTTTATTAATTTCCTAAGGCAGAAAATAGGAAACTCCATTTTAAAGACTGCTAACCACCATACTTAAAAGGGGGGGGAAATGTATGTTTCCCCATATGTTAACTAGAACACCACCATTACAGTTCTCTGAACATTCAGTCAGCAGAATTTTCTAGCATGTTGCAAATCTGCCATATCTCAAGTTCAATAAAACTATGCCATGAGTTAAGGAAGCTGAAGTAGCAAGGTTAGCAATGTTCTAAGGTTTCTTGGTTGCGTATACTAAAAGTGAGGTCCGAAGACCATCTGGCCATTACTTGTGAGCTTATTAGAAATGCAGTCTCAGGGCCCTCCCAGACCTACTGGAATCAAAATTTGCATTATAGCAAGATCCCTGGGGTGTGAATAAAAAATGTGAATAAATTTTGAGAGGCATTGCTGTAGGCAAGTGTTATTGAAATGTTTCACATTATGACCTATAGTAGATAATACACACGCATGCGTGTGCATACAGACATATAATTGAAGCAAAGTTTAAGAAAATATCTCTTCCATACGTGATACATTCTATGTTATGTTTTCTTCTAGTTTCACTTTTTTAAAGTAAAATACTGGTCTTGACCCATCATTGAATTGACTTCACTATCTTCTGTGATGGGTCAGTAGACTCATATTTGAAAAATCACTGCTTTGGTAAATGGAAAATCACTGATGAAATCTGTGTATGGACAGAATATGTATTAAATAGGGTAAGTCAGCTGGATGTAGAGATCATTAAAGTTTGTTTCAGTTAGTTTAGGTTAGAATTAAATCAAACTCAGAATCACTTGGACGGCTTGTGAAAGCATGGATTGCTTTTAAGTTCCCAAGTGAATGCTAATGCTGCTGGTTCTGGGGTCACATATTGAGAACCTCCATATATTAGTATGGGTGGTGACACAGAGTGGGTTCTACCCACATTTAGGGGTAAAATCTACAGAACTTGGTGGTTAGTCAATATGAGGTAGAATCTAAAAATGCTGGGAGGAGGCGAATTTTGGAAAGCCAGTTTGGCTTTGGATGAGAGGTGACCTTGTCATGAGACAAAGAATCATAATTTGTTGATGGGGCTGTTTTACCTTGGGTAAAGAAATGGATAAAAAAGAAATTCCCTTGGAATATCTAAAAGCCTCTTGTTTGGGTGTTTGTTTGTTTTTTGTTTGTTTTTGTTTTTGTTTTGAGAGAGAGGCAGAGAGAGTACAAGCAGAGGAGGGCCAGAGAGAGAAGGAGAATCCTAAGCAGGCTCTGAGCATATGCGTTCGGTGCACAGAGTGGGGCTCAAAACCACGAAACCACGAGATCATGACCTGAGCTTTGGCTCAAGAGTCAGGTGCTTAACTGACTAAGCCACCCAGGCACCCCCATGGTTTTTGTTTTGTTTTGTTTTTAAGTAATTAGAGTAACTGTCCTTTTATATTAGAATAACTTTAGGCTTAACTAGGAGAGTTGAAAGGCATACTTGGTATAATTGGCCTGTGCCCTGTCTAGCACCTTCTTTTCCCTGATACCACCAATGTCTTTCTTCCCCATTAGCAGAAGGAGGCTCAGGTGAGGACCAAGGTTACACGCTGAGTCACTGGCAGGTAAAGCTGTTGTCAGAGTCCAGGCCTTCCAGCGTTATATAATACTGAGAGCATGTCAGTCAGGCTCTTGCAGGGTGCTGTCTACAAGCAAATCTCAGGAGATCACGTGACATTTATTGTACTCAAGTGTTCAAAGTACTCTTTAGATATAACAGGAGTTATAATGGTGAGTTTTGTAATACAGCCTTTCCAAGTTATTTACAGTAGAGTGTAAAGTGATGCAATATAGTACAGAGTTCACTTTGAGCTTTAAGATCATTAAATAGAATGATGATACAGAAAAGTAAGTCAATCACATCTAGTAGAATTCTTTAAAAAGGCCTTTTCAATGAAGTGGCACCTGACTAAATTTTAGCTTCTTAAATTTAATGCTGCTTTAATATATGCACATGAATAAAATATAAAAACAACATATTTTTATACAACTAAAAATTTTTAAATGTATAACACATTTGAAACAAATGAAACTGTAAAACCAGTAAAAACTCAATGGACAACATCAGTATGATGGATAGTGATATGTTGCTGAAATAAAATCCTTATTTACAATGTAAAATTCTATGGTTTTGTGTTGTTTTTTGGTTTTTTGTTTTAATTTTTTTTAATTTTGAGAGACAGAGTTGGAGTGGGGGAGGGGGAGAGAAGGAGAGGGAGACACAGAATCCGAAGCAGGCTCCAGGCTCCGAGCTGTCAGCACAGAGCCCGATGCAGAGCTCGAACCCATGAACTGCGAGATCATGATCTGAGCCGAAGTCGGCCCCTTAACCAACTAAGCCACCAACGCGCCCCTATGGTTTCATGTTTTAAAGTGAAGGTTTTGTGGCCTGAAGGTTTTGAGTCCTGGCTTTGCTGCTTCCATTTTGTGTGCCTATGGACAAGCTGCATAGCCTTTCAAGTTTTATCATCTATAACATGGGGGTTCCTAACTCATAGGATTGTTGTGAAGACTAAATAAGTTAGTACATGTAAGATGAAGAAACAGCTCCAGACATGATGATAAGTATGCAGTGATTCCTAGCAATTAATGTTGCTAGATGTAATTGTACAGATGACTTTGACCTCAGTACTCCTGCCATCACACGTCATATAGTGACTCAGTTCTCCCACTTGCATTCATATCACTATGAAACTTGGCTCTCATACTGAGCTCTAGTATCTTTGGCATTTGTTGACATGACTGCTTCATTAACTTATTTGTCTCTTAGAGAAAACACCTATTCCCTTACAATGAGAAATACAGTTCTCACATGGGCTAGATTAGTTACATGAGTCTTCTCACTATTCTTCTCACACCTATTCTCTCCCCTGGAATTAACTGGGTTGTTGAGAATTCATTGTGATGGCTCCAGGATTCCTGAAGTTCTTTCCCTGTGGCATGGCTACCAAAAAACCCAACAAACCAACAATAACAACAACAAAAAAAAAACCCAACCATAATCAGAAGGTGGCTTTGTAGCATGAAATCAAAGTCCATCAACTAGAAAACTATATTCGCTTCTACACTGTAGGTAGCAGGACTGATCTGTTTAAGATTAATCTTGGAAGATACATACAATTTTTAAAAAGGAAAGTGTATTTAGATGGAAATTGCTGGAGCACAGGTATGAAGGTAAGAATATTTGTTTTATGTCCTAGGGACAGTGAGTCGTGATTTAGAGCACAGGAGTTATGGAAGGGAATAATGTGAGATTAAACTGGGAATGTGGGTTGGAGCCATTTCCTGGAACACTTTGCATACCAGAATGAAAAATCAGGCATTCTCCCCTGCTCCCAGTTTTTGTTTTTAAGTAGTAAAGTGGTATGAATAGGATTGTACTTTAGGAGGATTGATCCGGAGACATAGTGTTTGCATAGGTTAGAGCGGGGAAGGGCCTAGAGGAAAGTGAATCAGAGAGAAGGTGATCACAGTAGTTCATCTGAAAGTATCCACAGCCTAAAGAGAGAGGCAATTCAAAGAAAATAGTGTATGAGGAATGATACTATGTTAGGCTATAGGGTTTGACAGTCTGTTTTATGTGAAGATGGACAAAGAGTGGAGTTTAAAAATATTATCAAAGTTTTAGTCTGAAGGAAAGGTAGTGGCAAAAAGAGGGAGGTAGGGATAGTCTGGTTTTGTGGGAAGTAAAAAAAAAAGGGGGGGGGGCGTTGGGATATATTGAATTGGGGTCTAGCAGAGTATTCAGGTACAGGCACCCAACAGGAAACTGGCAAACCCAGAAGTAGAAATAAGGATAAAAATCTGGGAGTTGTGTTGCAGATTACAGGTGAAATTGTGAAAGATCACCATGGGAGAGACATTAAGAGGACAAAGGACTACTGACATGGTATTTACTTACCTTAAAGAGGAAGGAGGGGAAGAGGAATCAGGAAAGGAATCATTCAAGAACTAAGAGCTAAGTATTGATAAGCTGAGACTGGAGAGAACGTCATAAGGGAGGAAAACTGAGGAAGGGCTGTAGGGTTTGGTGATGGGAAGTCACTGCTGAGCTGCAGGACAGCATATGCTTTCCCCCCACCTCATATAGTATGGCAGTACCAGGGAGTAGAGAGTGAATGGCTGCTGAAGAAGTGGAGGTAGTGCTTCCAAACAAAGTTTGCAATGAAAGGAAGAGGAGAAATGTTGGGAAGAGGGTGATAGTGGGTTCAAGAAATATTTATATTGTTTTCTTTCTAGATGAGGATAATTTTAGTTGAGAAGGAGCCAAGAGCAATAAAGGCATCAAGAGGAGCAAGTGACCACCTACGTTCTATAAGAAAGCTAGAAGGGATATGACCAAGAGCACTAGTGAATAGCTTAGTCTCAGTAAAGGAAACAGATCTAATTCAGAAAGAAGGGCAAAGCAGCAGTGGGAGGCTATCGTGATATTTCGAAGGAGGAGGAAAGAACATAGAGAGTGTGAGAAGTTATCCATATTCTCAAGAAAGATGAGGCAAAGGAGTCTGCAGAGAGAGGAGATGGGGTTGGAGTTGGGGTTTGACGGGAGGAAAGGTCTGGGACAGCTGCCTCTGGGAATTCATTAGGGAGTTCACCAGGTTAGTAGAGAAGTCATAAGGATATAGCAAGTGTCAGCTAGCACGCATCTGTGCTGGAAAGCGTGTGTGTGTGTGTGCGTTTTTCTCCAGGAACATTAAACTCAGGACAAGGAAAGTAAATGCAGTGTGTTGTGCAGGTCTGGAAAGATGGCAGAAGATCACAGGGACTAGGGATTCTAATAGTTTACCAAGTGCTTTGTTGAAATAATAGCAAGAACTCCTAGATGGGTAAGGATGCAAGTAAAGTTTAAAAAGGGTTTGATGAACAGACTCAGTAGAGGAATATGATGTGTGAAGGGAGTAGAAATTGTGGTCCATTTTCTAAGAATTTAAGATATTGGAGCTGAAGCATGCCCACTGTTGACGTCAAAGACTTATGCCAGTTGGTAACCAAAGTGGACTAGAGCAGGAAACTGTTAACACAGGAAGGTAGACTGTCTATAACTCCAAAGTGTTGTTAGTTAGATTAATTCATCAAGGTCACTGGCAGGGGATTGTGTGGAGACCCTCTTGTAGAAGGAAGATAGTAACAAGATGAGAGGCTTGAATAAGGCAATGTCTTGAGCTTCAGCTGACAATAGTTAGAGAATAGACAAGGTGGGGCGCCTGTGTGGCTCAGTTGGTTAAGCATCCAACTCCTGATTTCAGCTCAGGTCATGATCTCATGGTTCATGGGATTGAGGCTCACATCGGGCTCCTCGCTGACAGCTCAGAACCTGCTTGGGATTCTCTCTCTCTCTGCCCCTCCCCCACTAGTGCCCTCTCTCTCTCTCTCTCTCTCTCTCTTTCTCTCTCTCTCTCTCTCTCTCTCTCACAAAATAAATAAATAAAAAAGAATGTCAAAAGAATGTCAAGATGGAAGAATAATGGTGCAGAAGGAACAGTAAATTGCAAGGGCACTTTAACCTTCCAGTATTTAAAAGCACTAATCCTGGCTCCTACACCTACTATGACTTTGGATAGATTATCTACCTTGCTCAGCTTCACTTCCTTCATTGTGAAGACAAGATAAAAATGGTGTCTAACTTATAGGATTATTGTGAGAAGCACATTACATAGTGTATGTGAAGCATGCAGCACAGAACCAACCAAGTAAATATGTTAAGTGTTCTTGGCGCTGTTTCTGTTGCGAACACCACCCACAGAGCGGGCTCTGCAGTGTCCCTGAGTACAGCATAGGGTAGATTTCACTTGTGGACGCTGTCACTCCTGATGCTAAAAAGTATTAATACCACCGGTCACCTCTCACCTCTAAATGGCAGGACTGACCTACACTGAAACGTTTTTTAGGAGTTTGTATCATCAAAGAAAGATTATAAAACTAGTAAATTGGAGGAGGATGAGCGTATCCATGGAATCAAGGGAAATTGTTCACAGTTGAACGAGACCAATGGAACAGATAGTAGGTTTGCATCACATCAGAATAAGTTGTTTCGTGGAGTTACATTTGTAGAGTTTCATCAAGTTCTATTTCTGGAGTTGAAGGTGGCAATGCCAGGGATTAGGAATAGAAAGGATAAAGTAACTTGGAAGACCATGTTAGCTGGAGGGAAGCAGGCTGATGCTCATGGAAGACACACAAATACTGTAACAGAAACCCAGGGTCAAAACGAGACAGGCAGTAGGGCTAAGGTGAAGGAGAGACTTTTTTGGTGCTCTTCAAATGGCCCATGGAACCTCAGTTCTCAGAAAACGTAGCTTTAAAAATGACAGTTACTCTGAGTCCCTCGTAACTTTCCCATTCTCCTAGTCCTTGGAATTTGCCCTGTGGTTTTTTAAATGTTCAGTCACACGAATGTAAATCTTTGACTCATATGGGTTCACATTCTCCCTCTCACACTACTTTTCTTGCTGTTTTTGACAGGTAAATGGCCAAGACCTAAAGAACTTGCTGCACCAGGATGCTGTTGGCCTCTTTCGTAACGCGGGCTATGCTGTGTCCCTAAGAGTGCAGCACAGGGTAGGTGTTATTTGCAGCCAGCAGACTGGCCACCAGGCTTTTGTGGGAATAAAGCCTCTTCAGTAGTGCCTTTGGCTTTCTTTTTCCCCTTTCATTCTCACTCTTTTGAAGTGCTTGTCTGGCACAGGCAGAGGTCTTCAGGGACTTCTGCTTATCATGAAAGGAAATTCAAACAGTATGCTTGCAGCCTAGGTCCTTGCTTCAAGGTGATGTGCCTTAAATGTAAAGCTTGATGACAACATTTAAATAATTGGGGGAAAAATACAATCAGAATCAGGTTTATTTTTAGTAGGGAAGGAAACCTGTGACTGCCCTTGAACATACTTGTTAATGAGACTAAAGTGTAAAGATGGTGGATTTTCTGATACCCACTGTGTGCTTTTCCCTATCACAACCACGAACCCCACTTCTTATCAACTGGATCACCCTCTTGACCAAAGCTATAATGCTCAAAGGGGAACTCCCGGAAAAAGGAAATGGAATTCAGAATTTCATCAAAGCAGCACCTATCTCTGCATCCACTTCTTAGTTCCTAGTGTTTTATGATTTGGATGGTGGATAGAAGCCGGGTAGACCTAATTCCTCCCACGGCACCAAGGACTTCGCAGTGTGTTTACAACACAGGTTCAGTGTGCTTTAAAGTTCCTCCCTCTCTGGGGCCTCTGGGTAGCTCAGTCTGTTAAGCGTCCGACTTTGGCTCAGGTCATGATCTCGCAGTGCTGGCAGCTCAGAGCCTGGAGCCTGCTTCGGATTCTGTGTCTCCTTCTGTCTCTGCCCATCCCCCCGCTTGCTCTCTGTCTCTCTGAGATAAATAAACTTGGGGCGCCTGGGTGGCTCAGTCAGTTAAGCGTCCGACTTCAGCTCAGGTCATGATCTCGCAGTTCATGGGTTCAGGCCCCGTGTCGGGCTCTGTGCTGACAGCTCAGAGCCTGGAACCTGTCTTCAGATTCTGTGTCTCCCTCTCTCTCTGACCCTCCCCTGCTCGTGCTGTCTCTCTCTGTCTCTCAAAAATAAATAAAAAAAATATAAGATAAATAAACTTAAAAAATTTAAAAAAAAATAGGGTTACTCCCTCTTACATTAATGCTGTCCTGCCTCACTCAGCCCTTGAATGAGGCTTCAGAGGCTGAAGAAGGGCCTAACAGGAGATAGTACAAAACTGGAAGGAGCTAGGCATCGATACCTGAGAAAACATCCAGGGTTGCAAGCAGAATCTGCATGTGATGGATTCGAAAACAGATCCATGGGAGACAGTATTGGTAATCAGCTGCTTCTGCCTTGGCTCTTCTGTTTCTAAAGCAGGACTTTGTGCAGTAGATAAAGGCAAGTAATGAACATAGGTATACACATCAGGTGTGGTTCTTTTTGAAGGCATGTGGGAAATTATTTTCAAAGTTCACATTTTAGGAAACATCCATAAATAACGCCTAATAAAACTTCTGGTCAGAGAATTGGCCCAGCCCTAAAAACCATCCATATCTTACTATTGGCACACCCTCTCAGACTTCTCAATGGGAAATGAGTGGAAGATGTAGAAGAGGGAGAGGGGATAGAAAAGGTAACTTGGGCAGTGTTGCCTTTCAGATGGAATGGTCAGACTTTTCACTGGTCGTAATGAGGTTGATACTGTTGAACTGAAACAAGATGGGACTGTGACTGTTACAAGTTAGCTATGAAAAGTTAATATTAAGAAAGGCCCACCAGCCTTAAAAGGGAATGCCCAGGCAGTGGAAGATTGTTACCACTAAGATATGATTTCTTTTTCCTTATTTCCCACTGAGTCTTTGAACTCTGTTCCACATAAATTTCATTTACCGTGTCCAGTGTTAGAAAGTAGAGATGAAGGACATGAGCCCATATTAGGAGGGGGTGGCTGCCTTTTGGGAATTGCAAAGTATTTCCCAAAATGGCACCGTACCTGTGTTAACATTGCTCAGATCTGCCCTTACTGTTTTCTGATGACTGGCAATCTTTCTAAGTAAACATTTCTAGGAAGGTTGACACTCCCTGCCCCTGCCCAGGACTTTCCAGCTTCCCCACAGGATCAACAGGCTTCATCTCATATCTTCATTTTCCGAATATGATAGACATAGAGCTTGGCGGAGGGAGTACAGAACAGAAAGAGGTTATCTGCTTACCTTCGGATTCTTTTAGGTCAATAGCACAGCAAGGTTAAACGCCTCCCCATCAGACTTATTTCTAAAGAACTGATGATGCTGATGTATCAATCTACAACAAACAGAGAGGGCTCCTGCTAGATAGAGCTTGGAGGTTACAGCTTCGGATGGTCTAGACCCGGGTCATGTGTCAGCCTGGACATTTCAGTTGGGGTAAACACACATCGGTCACTGGAGTAACGTTTTTCTTTTCCTTGCAGTTACAGGTGCAGAATGGGCCTATAGGACATCGAAGTGAAGGGGAGCCGAGTGGTCTCCCCATAGCTCTGGTGCTGGTGCCGGTGTTTGCCCTCACCATGGTAGCAGCGTGGGCCTTCATGAGATACCGGCAACGACCTTGAAAAGCATGCCGTCTTCCAGTGCTCCCAATAGAAGATACATTTCTCTCTCCCTCTCACCCTCCTCCCCTGCCATTCTCCCATATCCTTCCCTCTCTCTGCATAGCCAACCCATCATTTCAAGAGACTGCTACCAAGCCAGGACCTCACCGTCCAAATCTCCAAGTCCTTATATTCTAATGGGAGAGTGAAGGCATTGTTTGAAGGAAAGTTGAAGAAAGGACTTGGCTTGGAACAAATGGGGAGTTAATCTGTTTTGCTAGGACCGCCAATAGAAGTTCAGCTACAACCCAAAGAGGGAAAGGTCCAGTCTTCCCACCAGCATGGGCCATACCTGTTTCTTAGCTGGCATGCCTCGAAGGCCAGCTGTGTGCTGCAAGAGAAGAGAGGATTTTTCTTCTTCATGATCTTCCTTGGGAAGTTTTTGTGGCCTTTATTTAATTTCTAACTACATACTTGGGTGCCTATATCAAACACAGGATAGTGAGGAGAGCATATTCACTTTTTTAAAAAAGCAAATGAACACACACACACATCCATATATGGCAGTATAATAGTGATGCCTCGTGGAGAATTAAAACAAGTGGAAAGCGACTCTGTGGCTTCAGGTGTCTGTTATAAGGGATTTTCTTAATGGAAGAATTTGATAGATAGCAGGAGTGAGGGAGTGAGCCTTAAAAAGGTGCCCAAAAAGACAAAGACCAAACCAACTAACGAAAAACCTTAGAACAATATTTCTTATAAGAGGTGTGGCAAAGTGGAGGTAAAAATGTCATAATCCAGCTTTGCGTAAGTCAGTCTGTCCCCAACCTTTGAAATATAAAGATAAATCTGACTGGTCTCTGGGGTGCCCTAGTGACTTTTCCGGTACCTCATGGTCCTGTTTAAGGATCAGCTGGAATGATTGTGGTCAGAGCTAGGGTGATAGGGCCAAACCAACCCAGAAAAACCCTGAAAGGCAAAAGGACAGTGCCTCCAAGGTGGCACCTGAACCGTCAGGCCATTTAACAGTAGTGGCAAATTCTGAGAGAAGGAGCCGCTCCTGGCAGGACAGGCGTGAAATCAACTAGGCTTATGATTCAAGTGAGTCGGTTTGGATCGCAGGTATTTTTGACAGGATCTAAACACCGCCTGTGGCTTTTTAACGAACAAACCATTTTGCAGGGAAGGGGTAGAAAGTGGGTAGGTTAGTGGGTAGGGAGGCTTGGTGCATGTTTCATGGGGAGACCTTGAGAGAAGGAGATGGATGAATGGATGCTCAGGAATACCAAAGACATTGACGAGGTAGGAACCGTTCCGTTCACGTGCTATTGAATGCTGGCTTTAAAGCACTAAGGAGAGCTGAACCAAGGCTAATTCTCTGGCTTATAAAGAAATCATTTCTGCCCTCCAGATACCCTGGCTGTCAAGGGTATAGGCCTTACCTGATCCTGACAGCAAGAGTGTGAAGACCTGCCCTGAGGTAACCAGTTGTGTCCGACTTTTAGCATGCATAATCTAGTAAATATTTTACACGTGTTGGTTGGACACCAGCTTTGTTAAGACACATTTACAAAGAATGTCAAATTTATATTGCAGACAGCAAGAGGGGACAGAAAACACTTGAGCAAGTTCCCTGGAGAAAGGGGACAAATTCAGGACCCTTGAGGAGCCCACAGTCTAGTTAAGGCAATTCCTAAGTAGATGAGAAGTTAAAAGTGTATCATCTGGTTAAGTAACAGTTGAAAACAATAAATGGAACAAAATTCAGAGCATGATGTAGCAACAGAGATGTGCAGGCAGCCACCACTTTTTTTTTTTTTTTCAGGAATTCTGAAAAATGACATCAGGCCAGAGTGGAAAGGGAAGGCTTTTAAAAATAAAAACCTTAGTAAGACCTTGCCTTTGGGCCAACCATTGCTCTAGGGAGAAACTTGCTTTAAGCAATTGCGATAGAACTTAGGTCTTTAGACCTGAACCGTTCAGTACCTTTGAGACTCACTTAGACGGCTGTACCTGGAGGGCCCACAGAGCAGCATGGACAGTATTCCAGTTCTCACCTCAGCCAGCCCTGTTGTGGAGCATAACGCTGGCTGCCCACCTGCGTCTGGAGGCTGGTGCAGAAGCTTCCGCAAAGGGCCTGCGTTCCTCCCAGGATTCATCTCAGGGTTTGGACATCAACTCCTGAGAGAACCTTGAGACATTCAGAATGAAGCAAATAGGACACCTATCCCCTTGTTGGTAGAAGTTTTGCTTTGTCTAATAATCGGGATTCTTATGCACTTTAATAATTTAGTTTTTTCCTGGAATTAAACAGCATTAAAAGATCTACAATTCAAGTTTTAGGCAAGTATGCCATTCAACTTTTCTGATTCTCTAGAAAACTAAATTATTGTCCTAGATGAAGTATTGGAGTCCATTGTAGGTCATTTAAAAAATGCATGATCTTTATAGATTGAATCTAGTATTCCTTTCACTTTATAGGTTGTATCTAATATTCCTGCTACCTAAATTACTATGTTCAAAGTTTTAAAAGTTGAATGAAAGTATTTTAAGACAAAATACTTAAAACATTTCTGTATTTATCATCTTATACGAATAATTTTAATAAGACATTGTTTGCTTCAATTGTCTCTGTTCTTTTCCTGCCAAGTTTTAGTCGGTGCTATTGATTTAACTTAATTATTCACACCATCTAGCCATGTACAATGGAAAAGGAAATTTATACTTGTTACCACATTTTGTGCGAGGTAGTGTACTAAATCCCGATTGTACACTATTTGTTCATGACTGACATCTCTGAGATACAAGTAGTGTTAAAAAAGACACTAAAGGAGAGATATTAAATTACTTCGCTAAGATTACATAGGTGGTAATGATAGAATCAGGATATAACGCAGGACATCAGGTGCCACTGTCAATGATATTTCTCACTCACAGCGGTTATCAAAGTGTAGTCTCTGGAGAAAAGCATCAGCATCACCGGGGACCTTGTTAGAAAAGGACATTCTTGGGCTTCATCCCAGACCTGCTGAATCAGAAACTGCACAGCACCCAGTAATCTGCATTTTAACAATCCCTCCAGGTGACTGATTGACAGTAAACTTTGAGAATCACTGCTCTATGCCAATAGTTGTCCCCTTTTTCTTAGGTTAGAATCATCTGGAGAGCTTAGAAAATTCTGGTTCCTGGGTGCACCTAGACCAATTCAGTAGAATCTCTGGGGGTGGGACTCAGGCAGCAGTAAAACAAAGTTCATTAGGTCATTCCGGTGTGCAGTGTCAGTAAACAATGCCCTGTGGCATTTAAATTATTAAATAAATTCTCAAACCACATGCAGGCGTTGCTCCAGTCTAAAATGAGAATTTCGCTTGGGCCTTTTAGAGCCAAGCTTTCTGTGAGCTTCTGCCCAAGTGTGGATGTGGAATAAGAAGTGGAGCGTTCTGTGGCTTCTGATTTGCTAAGGACTGGCCATCAGTGTTTCAGTGTGTGCAGCCAGGAAGTTAATTAGAGCCAAATCATAGAACATTGGAACAAAAAGGGAACCAGAAAGATTCTAGGATTAATCTGTCTTAGAGATGAGAAAATCAAAGCTCAGAGAGATAAAACTGGCTTAACTCAGATCAAAGACTTAAGGTGCCCTTTCTGTCTCCTATTTATGTCTTGAATGTGTCCACTGCAATAACATAGTCAATATCCTTTTTGTCTCAGTCCACTTGTATCTTCTGTCTTTGGGTCTTGAATAGAGACAGGAAGAGCTGACAGCTGAAGGGTACTGCATGCTTGTGCAAAACTGCGAGATCCCAGACAATCATCTGCGAAAGCTCTAATATCAAATTCAATCACACGAGCTCTTCTGAAATGAATTCCAGTAGTTCTAAACTACTAAACTAGAGAAGCGTGTGTTTTGATGTTGGACCTTGTTTTTATTGTGTAAATAGTGGTTTAAACGGTATATTTAAAGAAATGGAAAAAAATAACCATTAGGCTGTCAAGTATGGAGGGGGAGTGGTATTCATGTAATTTCATGTGGAGCCAATAAAGATTTTATTCTAGTCAATTTTAGTCAGAATCTATCTTTGGACAGATGAGGGTTGTTTCCTTCAACAAGGGAGTGCCTAGTATGTACTAGGTGGTGGATACAAAGATAAATAAGATATAGTCACTCTAAGCTGAAATAGCTCATTATCTGATCGTGGTGGAGTATTTGTTGGTGATCTTGATGGTAAAGTATTTTGGTAGTATCATCTAGAAGCAGGTGATTAAGTTATGAAGCTCTCAACCTCTTAACCTATAATAGGTCTTGACTTGGTTACCATCCCCTTTTGCTGTTCCTCTTTGATCTGCAAATCTTTTTGAGACCAGCATTCATATCCAAAAGGACAGTTGTGATCAGAAGGAAAACAGTATTTTAAGGAATTCTGTTCTGATCGGAACGAGGTTCTTAACTGCCACAGACTTGCCCGATGCTGACATTTATATACACACACACATACTATAAAGCACTTGGTCTGCTGACCTGATGCACTTGGGACAGTATCAGCCTATACTATAAAGAGAGTATTGCTGTGTCTAAAGAAGTTATACAAACATTAGGTCCTGTTTCTAAACGTTTTCCATACTGTTCGTGTTCTTTTTGCAGGGGGAAAAGGGAGGGGGAGAGGACCAAAGTATGTTTTCAAATGCAAGCCAATCATTAACAGAATCATTTACAAAAGAACTTTGTACTTACTGTAGTCATTAAATTTATTAACCAATCACAGGAAAATGGGATGATCCTTCTTCCTAGTGTATAGATTTCCAAATTGAATTCCAATTGAATTCTGTATTTGCAATGCCCATTTGAATATGAGTTTCTTATTCCTGAATATATGTGCATTTTACCCGCAGGCTATGTAGTTCTTATAAGATTATTTTCCTTATGAACCTTATTTTGCTTCCTTTCTACTTTGATCTTAATGTCACCTTGCATGCCTGGATCTGAACAGCTATGAGTTTCTCAGATTAAGTAGATGCCCTGTTGCAACTTGGAAGACACATGAACATGAAACCTATCTCCTAGGGAATATTACTACAGATTAAATGTGTAAAAGAAGCCATTAAAATAGCTGATAATTTCTCCTAAGCTTTGCTATTTGATACCAGATATAGCAAATGAAATAACAGTATATCTAACTGCCTAGCTCATATCAGCATTCAATAAAAACTTGTTGCATTTGTCAGTGAACCTTTACAATCTTTTTCCCACCTATTTTGGAGGTTATTAAATAAGTACGTCCTTATTTTTCTAACAACTTAGCATAGCATCTCTGACAACAATGGGAAGTGGAAAGGAAGAAATCTAAATGACCAGTTTGGGGCTTAGCTTTGATATAGGAGATAAGGATAAGGGTACATACATTTGCCAACATTTACTGTCTTACTTGTATCCTCTCTACTCCCCCAAAGCCTGACAAGATAGGTAGAAGGCAGAAATAGGTTTGAGCCCCAGAATGAAAAAGGACTTGTCAAAACTGAATATTGACCTTTTGTCTAAGTTACTTTGAATGTCGCTGACTTTGGGTATGAAGAGAAAAGGCAGTTTACCTTGGTCATCATTGCTCTGTCACATGGCTTAAGCAAAGTTCAGACCTGAAGTCCAAGGACTAGTCTATCATTGTTGTGTGTACAGAATGGCTTTTCTCCCTTGAGGAGCTAAGAAGGTATGTCAGTTGTCAATTACATAATAAACCACTGTAAAACCTAGTGGGTTAACACAATATTTTAGTAATAGTCTGTGGGGTTCAGAGTGTTTTTTCTGCTAATTCCTGGGTCACCTGCAGCTTCATCCATCTGATGGCAGAACAGAAGTAGGTAGTCCAGAATGGCCTCACCTTGGCACTTAGTGCTGGCTATTGGTGAGGGTATCTTGATTGTTCTCCACATGGCCTCTCATTTTCCAGGCTAGATTGAGCTCTTCACAGTATGGGGGATAGGGGTCAAGATTTGAAGCCAGACCAGAACTTTTTCTCTGCTCCTTATACTCCACCACATTGCCCTTGCCTTGTGTGTTTAAGAGGAAAAGAATGTATAATAAGTAATGTATAAGAATGAATAACAATGAAGAATGTAGAGAAGAATGAATAATAACTTTTTCATGGAAAATTCATTTGCTAGAAGTCTATTTGGGTGCAGATAGAAGATAGGGAATAAGAAAGGGTTGGTAGTTTTCCCGTTTTAGATATTAACTATTAATAGAATAACTGAGATACAGTAAGGCCAGAAGATCGGGAGACCACCGACATTGAAAAGATAGTTCGTTACACACAGCTCCCAAGAGAAGGGGACACACCATGCCATGGGGAACATACTGGGAAGTACTAGCATTGGGCATAAGACAGAGGGAAAGGGAGGAAGTATGGACAAGAGCCTTCACTATGGTTGCATGGGAAGGAACAGGCAAGGCCAGTTATGTAGGGTTAAGATTGGCTAGTTTGAATAACTGCAGCGGCCTGTGTGGCATAGGAGCTCTCTCTAGTTTTCTGGTACCTGGCCTTGGGGTGTTTAGGGCAGGTGTATAATACCCTGAGTGTGAGAGCTCCACAAAGGAGCATAGGGCCTGGGTGGGTTGGTTTGTATTTGAAAAGGAGGCTCATGAGAGAGTCAGCTGTTTACTATCTGTAAAAATTGGCTAACCCTGGGAGGAGCAGTCCCTCCTGGGTCAGCAAGACCCCAGATGTTAAAACATCAAAATACAGAAAATAAAAAACAGTGAATACGCTACCACTACTACTATAGAGGGCTCGCTGTCCCTCTAATGTCTACCTACAACCTACAGACATGACTGAGATATCCAAAAGTAATCCAAACTATCAAGAAAATAACCAAGCAAAAGGATGGAAGCAGCGACAAGATTTTTTTTCAACCCAAGCAATTAAATATCACCAAATCCATGTGCAAAAAAATCCTGTTTTATTTTATATAATTTTCTAACAAGTTTGGTTTGCTGGTTTCCTAATCCATAATAAATTACTAGTTAAAATTATGCCTAGTTCCACTGCCTGCGGGGTCTGGAAATACGTACCCTCCAGGGCCCCAAGCAGTTAATGGGGAGTGATTCTTCAATATCACAACTTTCATCCACCCTCAACCACAGTGCGATGGCATTTCAAACTCTGTACCTGAGGTCAGTGGTTAATTAGAAACCACTTTATAGAAAAGGAAGGTTTTTTAAAAATGTTTATTTATTTATTTATTTATTTTGAGAGAGACAGCGTGAGCAGGGGAGGGTCAGAGAGAGTGAGATACAGAATCTGAAGACAGGCTCCAGGCTCTGAGCTAGCTGTCAGCACAGAGCCTGACACGGGGCTTGCACTCACGAACCACAAAATCATGACCAGAGCTGAAGTCGGACACTTAATCGACTGAGCCACCCAGGCGCCCCAAAAAGGAAGTTTTAAGTTCGCTTTTCTTAAAGCAGAGGATAATGGTCTCTCTCCAGCCATGTCAAATGACCCTGGGTACCCTGTAGTCCTTGGGTCCATTCATTTCAGTGGCATGTCGCTTTACACATTTTACTCCATCTCCTACTGACCATTCCCAGCCTGTCACATTGTTCCTTGAGTTGTAGTCTAAACCACCATCCAATTTTGCTTGGACCACTGCATTAGATTTCTAACTGCCCTCTTCATTAGCTGCCGTGTCTCCCTCCAATTTGCTTGCCTTAGACTAAAGATCCTGGTAAAACAAATTCAATCATGTCTCTCCTCTGCTTAAAAATCCCCTAGATGTTTCCCATTGCACTTAGGATTCAGTCCAAAATACTAAGGCCGCTGCACGATCTAGTCCATGCCTGCTTCTTCAAACTTTTCACCCCCTACTCCTCCCACTCTCTCTGATCCCATCCCAACTTTGTGGTTACTCAGAAATGTCAGACTCATCCCCTCAGGGTCTTTCTATAAAGTTTGTGTGTTTTCTCCTCCATTGCTTTTCTAGTGAGACTGTTAACTCCGTGTCATTTCCTCTGTGTCAATTCTCAACAGCCTGTTTTCAAGCTTGTCTGGTCCTGAGGGCACCCTGGACCTGGCTCCCTAGGTACCTCCTGCACACCTCCTCTCCATCACAGGGTGCTTCAGGCACCTGCTCCCCGTAACCCAATCTGCCTTGCCCAAGAAGCCTCCACAAATTAGTTCTTTAACGTCGGCTTCTCCGTCCCTCAGACCATCCTAATGCAAACTTCTTCTGCATTTGTTTTGTTTTCAGATTTGGTTCCTGTTCTCAGTGCTCTAGTCTCCAATCCTTCCCCTTGTCCTAAATTTTCCCTGGGTATCAATTCCGAGTTGCACAGAAAATGGTATTTTGTTTGTTTGTTTCTTCGTTGGACACCAATATATAGAGACAGTTAAAAAAAAAAAAAAAAAAAAGCTTTCCTTCCAGGGAGGACATAAAGGACTGGCCGTAAGAACTCAGATGCTTTCAGAAACCTTTAAACAACTGTCAGAGGAAGTTGATATAAGCCCTAGGATCATACATTCAGAAGGAAAAGGCCCTTGAATTCACGAAATGGCAAATTCCTTTAAAGTACCAGTAAAACTACCTATGTAACAGTCCCTGAGAAGAACTTACTGGAGGAGGAATACAATTTTGCAGGGGGGCTGGGGATACAGGAAATAAGTGTATTTTAATCTGGCTCTGGCTGCAGGTGGGGGGGGTGGGGGTGGAGTAAAAGTATGGGGAAATTTAACAGAATCACTACAGGGCTCATTGAAAGCTGGTCTTGCCTAGAACCAAGTGCATGACAGATTGCTGACGTAGGAAAAGTATTAAAAGCTTTTCTTTATCTCAGCATTACTTTAGGCGGTCAGGAAATTTATTTCAGACTTTAAATAAATCTGGCTTTTCTGTGGATGTGCTAAGGAAAGGCTAATTCTTTTAGATAATGAGTATAAGACCATAAAGTATCTTTTCAAGGGAGATGTTATCCTTTCTCCTACTCTCCTGTTTCCTACCTTGTCCTTTTTCCTGCTATCCTTTTTTTAAAAAAATTATTACAAAACTTAATAATTTAACGATTTCCGTACTTTTCCTTGTAAGAAAAAAAAAATGGCAGCTGATGTTCAAAATTGGAAACCAGGTCATCAGACCAAAAAAATCACATTTATTTCAATAGTTCAAAATGCAAATACAGCAAGTCAGTTCACAATGTTTCAAGATACAATTTTAAGTATAATGAAAACTTGATCTACAGAAATGAAAGGGTAAATAGCAGAAATCTCAATTTTTTAAAAAATTCAAGTAACCCGAAAACCTTTAGACTCAAATATTCCACTTACGACAATTTAGAAATGCCTTAATTTATGGATACCAGTAGTACTTTGCAATCCAAAATGACTTCCCAAAGACAGAGAATCACCTCAAACTGGTCAGTGCAGGACGAGAGTAGAGGTTCTTGGTGCTTGCTCTTCCTGGTTTGGCAGCCTCACTCACACTGTCATTTGATGTGGTCCAACTCATGATACTTTGATGTTCAGGCAAATTCTAAAAGACGTTTAAAGTTCAATATGAGGCCAATACCCTGCTAAGAGTTTTTGAAATGGCCACTATATAGTTAAAAGATTTTAAAGACTAATTTCAACTTTAGGACTCTGGTGTTATTGGGGGAAAGACGTAGATTAATACTTCTTCCATAACTTCAAACCTTTCCGTAAGGTTAGCAACATGGCCTTTGGAACTTCCTCCTGAAAATCGTACCTCAATATCCATTTATTTATTTCTACACATACAGACCCTTTATGTAGAGTAGAAAAAGCTCCCACTAGGAAGATAATTTAAGGTTGTTAATGTCCTTTGTATCACTTGGCAGCCAAGACACATGTTCATTTCTGCTCTGCAGAAGCAATGTTAGCTACTCGCTTCAATTCAGGAAGTGTATCTTCAGGAAGGTTTAGATGAGATATGTATTCAGTCTTTTTTGCAGCCTTCTTCATCTTTTCATTGTAGGCAATAAATTGAGAGTCTGTTCCAAAAATTCCATCCCACTATGTAAATGTTGAGGCATAATTTCCAGTGAAGTTCATGTGGTGGAAATGATGATGCCAAGAGCCAGCATAGAAACGGATCAGATTTAAAGGGTTGAGAGGAATGTCATAACCACTTATGGACATCAATAGTTTCTATCAAATGAATGGTCACCCATGCCCAAAGAAGAATGACATGATCACATAAAAGCATGATTCCAAAGAAAAATCCAGTTCCGAGAATCAGAGTTTCCAAGGGATGGGCATATTCAGCTTCCAAATGGAGCCTGAAACTCATGATGAATTTTATGAATATATTTGTATATCCTTTTGTGATGTAAGAGCCTATGCAGAAAACAGTGCCAGGTGTCCTCAATCACCGCACAGCCTAAGCGTCTTCTCAATAGCAGATACCATCTTGGCATTCTTTCCCAATCATAAGGAATATTAAAATACTCTGTAAAATAATAAGTTCCACAAATCAAAGGAAGCTGGACACAAAAGTGATTAAAGAGAAGTACTCTAAAACCATTTCTACTGGTTTTCCTATGTTTCTGGTTTATCTTTCTGAATTTTGTACTTTTTCATGTACGGTATAAATTGAAACAAAAATCCAGGTAAAGAGAACAAGAAATAAAGGGCCTCATGAACTATCAAGGTCCCCATGTTGCAATATGGAACTTTGTATAATTATTCAACATATCGTTCCAAACATTTTTAAATGGTTCTTGTAGAGGGTTCTCAGGTGAACGTGAATCTACATACTCCACAGCCAAGGACTCTGAACTAAAGATGCTAATATTTTCATTTGTTGCCATGTTTCAAATCTCTACAGAAAGCCTTAGAATTCTGGATGGCAGCGTGGGAACTGCGGGCCACTGTCACCCAGACCCCAACTATCCTTTTTAAAGGGAGTTTGTGCTGTGACGGATGTTGAGAAATAAGTACAATATATTTTATTTCCACTGTTGTTAAACCTCGCCCAATC
This sequence comes from Cryptoprocta ferox, assembly GCA_028646485.1. Taxonomy (NCBI): domain Eukaryota; kingdom Metazoa; phylum Chordata; class Mammalia; order Carnivora; family Eupleridae; genus Cryptoprocta; species Cryptoprocta ferox. The sequence continues at coordinate 29,722,189 of CM053560.1, forward strand.
TACTCACACTGCTGTTTGCTAGAAAGACCAGTTTTTCACTGGACTTTTGAAAGATAGCTATGGCTGGACTCAAGATGAATGTTTCTTTCTGTATCACAGCCAACGGCCTAGTCCTTCTTAATGGCAAATTTCCAATTTCCTCAGTAATTGGCATATTTGACTTTCACATTTTATCACAAAACCATCAATTTCTCTTGTTCAATGTATTGTAATAGAACTTGAAATTCTCATGCAATCTTTTTTACTTTCTTACAGATCTCTGTTTTTGTTTTCTCATTTCTAACAGATTTAAATATTTTTTCCTTAATCTACGAATTGATTCTTTCTAATAACCAGCTTTTGGTTTTATATTAATCCATTCTTCTGGTTTTGTTTGTTTTCCATTTCTTTTTTTTTTTAGCTTTTATTTTCACTAATTCTCTATACTTCTTTCGGCTCTTTTTCTTCTTTACAAGTCAAAAGTTTATTTTCTGTCATCTGTCATATAATGTCTTTTCCTTTTTATTAATTGCCATGTAACTTATAATTGTTATTTTGATATCCTTCATGATTTTGGGATTATTCAAAACAGTGTTACTAAGAGTCTTATTAATAGTGTTAATCTTAAAAATTCTTATTATAAGGAAAAAATTTTTAATTTTAAACTTCCCACCCTACAAATAGCCAGAGTCAGAGTACTAGCTCCAAATTAACTTTTTTTTTTTTTTTTTTTGCTTAGCTGATTTTATAGAGCGGCTATTTGCAAGGGAAGGTAAGAAGGCGTTGGCCAAGACCCCCAAACGTGGGAGGTACCGGTTTCGACATCATTTGCTGATGACTTACAGACAGAGCTTCAGTCCCTAAGTCCCGATTGCAAACCAGTGTGCCGGAACCAAACAGCCGACCCTCGGAATTTCCGCCGGGACGCTCTAGTGTGTTACGACACATCGACTGCTTTTGCCTGGAGGAGGCCTATCAGGGAAGGACCGAGCACCGGGAGGCCAAGGAAAAGAGGCGAGTGAAGGACTTCCTCGTGGGGAGGGAGCTTGAGCTGCCGAGGTTCGGGAGGCCGCGCTGGGCCTGTTGAGCTAGGCGTCTAAGCGCGTCGGAAAGTTCAGTCATGTCTGCACACGCGGTGATGCGCGCCCTGCGCAAGAACAAGACCCTTCGCTACGGAGTCCCCATGCTGGTGAGCGCAGGGAAAAAAATGTGTGGGACGGGATTCCGGAAGGGATGGGGCGGGATTCCGGAAGGGGTGGAGCCTCGAGATCGGCAGGATTCTGGTTGCGAGTGTCTGTGTGATGCGGTCGGCGGGGAGCGGCAGCCTGGGCTAAAAACGGGCGTTTAGGCAGTCTCAGTCTTCTGTCCCCGCGGGTAGTGGGATCTCGAGCCCCCCTTTTAGCCTCCCTAGTAGTTACCAGGGTGTGGTTCAGAGAGCGAGGTCAGAACCAGCTTTTATTCCAGGTCTGGGTGATTACTAAACTTGCATTTTTAATCTCCTGCAACCTTTTGACGGTGCTGTGGATCGTTGGAAATAGATGTATATTTACTTAATTTAACTGTACAATTTCGGGCATCTCCATATTTCAGCTTCCTGGTTTGTGAACTGATTTAATTCTTCCTGGGTCGTTGTTAGGTGTTAAATGAAACCCTGTGAATTGAGGGCTTAGTACGGTGCCTGCCACACTGTAACAGCTTTCAAAAGGTCGCAGAATTATAATAGATAATTTTAGGGCACATTGAAAGTAGTTTTGGTGTTTATATGTTTGCGTACAGCCCTACACTGCGTAACCTGAAGAGCTCATTCATCTTTGAAGATACAGGTTGAGGTTGACATAACGCCAACCAGAGTTGGAAGCCAGCCCCGACTACTCCCCTTACTTGCTGATCCACCTTGGCAAGTTACTTTGCTTCAGCAAGTCTTGATGTCGTAGTAAATGAAACAGTTTCAATAAAGCATGTGGATAAAAGCTACTTTGTTTTAAGTACATAATCGTTTATTATTTTGGTATGGATGTTGGTATAGTGGAAGATACCAGCTATTCGCATTTTAGCAGAACAAAAGGAGATAAGTGACCTTAAAAAAGTTTAAAGAAAACGATCTTAAAAGGTAATGTAATTATATTTGTGTAGATGACAGGGCATGTGTAAAAACCATCCTTTATGTAGATTCCTCTGTCCCCAAATGGTGATCCATTTGTGATTGGCATTGTGATTTTGGCCACTGACCTCAGGTCACCTGCATGTGCCAGTGAATGCCAGTATGATTTTGTTTCTTATTTTTCAAAATCACCAAAACCAGATCTTAAAACTACTATTCTTGAAGTACCTTCTAGATACTTAGGGGTTGATTTGTTTTATTTCTTGGAATGGAAAGTACCATAGTGGCCTATCCCCCAAATGTGTTACTCTATACTGGTCTCTACGTCTAAAGGACCATGTTTCAAAATATGAATCCTAGACATATAAGTAATATTGAAGAGGAAGATGTTGAATTCAGTACTGTGAAACCTAGCACTACTGGAAAGATCTCAAAAGATACATCCTTTTCATTGTGTATCAGTCAAATATGCCATAATTACTACATTTATCTTCAAGCTGAAATTATTTCCTTTCTTGGATAAAAATGCTTCATAGGAATCTTTATTCAACAATATACAGAAGAGGACTTGGAATACCAGGTGTAGGTTAATGCTACTTTCCTTCCCTTCTTGTCCAAACCAGGTTGAGGGAAGGTATGGGGAACTGATTCTGGTATTTGGTAACAGGCTAAAATGTTTCCTTGTAATGGTATATACTACACTTACTTTGAACAGATGAGTGGTAACTCACGAGGAAAAACAGTCTGTTGGATTTCATATAAGCTGTCACTGTTGGCATTTAGATAAGTAATCAATAGTTAGATTGAATTCTGCACTTCTATTTTGTTTAATTGTTTCTTTGTTTCAGGTGCTGATTGTTGGAGGTTCTTTTGGTCTTCGTGAGTTTTCACAAATCCGCTACGATGCCGTGAAAATTAAAGTAAGGGCTGTAATTGGTGTTCAGCATGTGTCTGTGTATATGTATGTTCTGGTTTAGATGTGTATATGCAGTGTACTAAACAGTCGGAGTTTTGTCTTGCTTCTCAAGGTCGCCATATAATCTTTGGGCTCTTCCCTAATTCTGTAAAACAACATTAGTGATGATATGGAAGTGAATCATGAAATGTAAAGAATTTAGCAATCTTCTTCATCATTAGAAGATTTGCAATACTGTGTTCTCCAATAAAATGTGTAGTTTTTAGTATTAGGAGGGACTAAGGAATGTGGGACAGTTTCACTCCCATTTTATTACTCCATTTCATATTAATACTAGTAATTTTATAACTTATATTGATACATAAAGTATACTGATATACTAACAGTAAAAGAAAATTATTTTTGTTATAAGTAATGATACTTATCTTTTTATGGATATAACATATATGTTATATATAAAATTATATGTAATATATATATTTGTATATTATAAACATATACAGGTGAGGAAGCTGAGGTTCAGAGAACTTAAGTAACTGGTCTGTGGTTACATGGCTATTTTCAGGTAGTGAGGATTCTCACCCTCTGTGATTACACAGTTACTTACAAATTCAAGCCAAGTGTTACATAACAAACATTTGTTACATAACAAACATTTTGTTTGTGGCCATTTCTGATATTTGAGTTTTTCCCCAAGTTATTTATAAATGATACATATATATGATATATTTAATATTTATATTATGTATAAATATAAATATGTATTGTGATGAAATATATATATGATTTACTACCAATATTACTGAGGCCTGCTAATGAAATATATATAATGTATATCATATTAATTAATTATTGATAGGAAAATAAAGAGTAGTAAAGGCGTATTTAATTTTTTCAGTTAATTTTATGATTTAAGAGAAACACCAATTCCAACTAGTCTTAAAGATATTAGAGGTTAGAGTAAATATTAAATTTAAAAAGAATGTGTGATTTCTGTGGGGCAATAGAGCAATTATCAACTGTGGTAAAACGTTTCTGTTAGCATCCCACTTATTTTATTAAGGAATTTTCCCCCTTTCCTTTTAAGATGAAAGTTATAATAATCTGACTTTTGGAAGTGGGATGACATGTACATATTTGAAAAATAATTGAATATTTGTCATTTGTGTTTATCATGTGGCAGATCCTACAGATAAAGATTCAAGAAATTAGTTCTTACAAAGTTTGTGGCATAATTTAAGCTGGAAGACATCCAGTATAAAAATCTAGTGAAACAAGTTACATCATTGCCCAGTAAAATGCTATATTAGAATTTTGCAGAAAACATTACCAGAACTTTATTTTTATTTATTTTTAAAAAAATTTTTTTAGTGTTTTATTTATATTTGAGAGAGAGAGAGAGAGGCAGCAGGAGAAGGGGAGGGGCAGAGAGAGAGGGAGACACAGAATCTGAAGCAGGCTCCAGGCTCTGAGCTAGCTGTCAGCACAGAGCCCGACGTGGGGCCCCAACCCACGAACTGGGAGATCATGACCTAGGCCGAAGTTGGATGCTTAACCAACTGAGCCACCCAGGCGCCCCTTTTTTATAATTTTTTTAAAATTTTTATTTATTTTTGAGAGTGAGAGAGAGGCAGTGGGAACAAACATTACCAGAACTTTAAAGAGAGGCATACAATTTAGACTTGGGAAAGGGGTATCAAAGAAGGTTGGCTATAGGCATAAACCTATGAATTATGAACCTAAAATTGAGTAAGCGTTGGGGCACGTGGGTGGCTCAGTCTGACTCTTGATTTCAACTCAGGTCATGATCTCACAGTTTGTGGGTTCGAGCCCCATGTTGGGCTCTGCGTGCTGATAGCACAGAGCCTGCTTGGGATTCTCTCTTTCCCTCTCTTTCTTCCTCTCCCTTGAACATGTGCTTTCTCTCTCCTCTCTCTCTCTCTCTCTCTCTCTCTCTCTCTCTCTCTCAAAATAAATAAATAAACTTAAAAAAAACCTGAATGACCGTTAGTAAATGTTGGAAATGATTAATATTCTATAACACAGGGGGAGTATTGGGCATATCATCAGATGTTCATTTTAGAAATCCCTCTCTGGCCAAGGATGGGACAAGATGGATGGGGATTGAGCAAGGTGGGAGGGGAGAGATGAGACCTGTTAGGGCACTTTGGCAGTAGTCCACATGGACAGTAATGGAACTTGAAATAAAACATTTGCAATGAAGATAGAAATAAATGGGTTCCAGAAAAAAAAATTTAGCAGGTAATTGATAGTATTTGATGACTAATGTGATGTATATAATGTAAAAAAATAAGTTAAGTCTTGCATGGCTTGAGGTTTTGGTTTTGTGGACTGGATAAATGATGATGCCATTCACTGAGTTAAGGAGAGAAAATCAGGGAGATTGCATTAACAGGAGAAGTTTAGAAGATGGGGTTAAAGTAAAGAGAAGAAAGATGAAATAGAATGAGGTTCATTGCAACTGAGAGGACAAGGTTGGTTGAAGAGAACAAGGTTGAGAGGACGAGGTTGGTCAAGGTCTGCGGGAAGAGGCTGAGTGGACAGAGTTCAAGTGAGAAGGATCAGAGGACAAGACCTGCTGAGATTGAGAAGTCCAGGTTGGTTGATGTTCAGAAGTCAAACTCAGGTGAAGTCAAGAGTCAGTGTTTGGGTGAGATTGAGTTCAGACAGAATAGAGAGGATGAGGTGGACTGAATGTGAGAGGGATTAACAGGATGATTAGTTGAGGTCGACTGGGGTTATAAGGGTTGAGAGGTTGAGAGTGAGGGGAATCAAGAGGACAGGATTGCTGAGATGGGTGGGGGTGGCGGTCAAGTCTGAGGCTGAGAGTACAAATGCTGTTGAGAAAGACTAAGAGAGTATAAGTTTAGTTGAGAAATGTTGAGAAGGTTGGGGAAAGACAGTATTGATTCAGAGTGACTGGCCATCTTAGTTTGCCTGGAACTGTCCTGATTTTAGGACTGAAAGTCTGGCATCCCAGAACACAGAAATTCCTGCTTTTCAGTCATGGGTAAGGAAAGTGGAAAGGAAAGTACAGAGACCAAGAGGTGGGCTAAAAAAAATGAGCCGAAAGCAAGAGCTTTCAATTTTAGTATGAAATAGATAAGGCATAGTTTATCTATACCATTCTTTTTTTTTTTAAGTTTATTTATTTATTTTGAGAGAGACAGAGCACAAATGGGGGAGAGGCAGAGAGAAAGGGGGATAGAGGATCTGAAGCGGGCTCTGTGCTGACAGCAGAGTGGCCAACGCAGAGAGCCCGAACTCACGAACTGTGAGCTCGTGACCTGAGCCACCCAGGCACCCCTTCCCTACACCATTCTTAGTGGTGGTGGTTCTTTTTTTCTCCTGACTCCTAATGCTAACAACAATGGATCTACAATAATAGATCATCCATTGTTGCATTGCTCCAAGTAATATGACCTAAGTGTCCATTTAAGTGCATTATAATCCTTAATATTCTAATGCTTTACTTTTACTCAATTAAGAATGGGCTGTTTTTGTTTTGTTGTGGTTCTTTTTTCTTGTGTTCTTTCAGTCTGAGGACTCATGCTTTCCTAAATATTATTCAGTTAATTACTAGTCAATTATTGAATTATATTCCTTCCTCCATTCTCTTTGTTCTCTAGTTCTGAAATCCCTAACAGACCTATGGTGAGGCTTTTAGATGTAGCTTTCATCATAGACCTTTTCTTTCCTTCACCCCAACTCTTGTGCATTATTCTAATGGTATTTCTAACATATTAATGGTCTTAAGCTGTGTTCAGTTACTATTCTGCTATTCCATTTATTTCAATTTGGGTTCTGTTGTTATTTGTTTATCAATTTCAGCAATCCCATTCTTCTTTCCTCAACACTTTGCCCCACACAGGTAACATGGCATCGGCTCCCGTTTACTACTATGGAATCCTGTCTAATTTTTTCTTACTTTTTTATTTCAGGTATATTGAAGGTCTTATTTTTGTTTTCAAGAGCAGCACTATATTTATTAGTATTTTTATGTATTTATGTGTAATAGCATCATTTACGGTTGTCGTTAACAGCATGGACTCTCAGGGCACCTGGGTGGCTCAGTCGGTTGAGCGTCCGACTTCAGCTCAGGTCATGATCTCACGGTTCGTAGGTTCGAGCCCCGTGTCAGGCTCTGTGCTTATAGCTAGCTCAGAGCCTGGAGCCTGTCTTTGGATTCTGTCTCTCCCTCTCTCTCTGTCCCTCCCCTGCTCACACTGTCTCTCTCTCTCTCTCTCTCTCAAAAAATAAATAAAACATAAAAAAAAAACCCAGCATGGACTCTGGAGGCAGAGGGCCAAGTTTCAAAGCCAGTTTCTTCTTCGTCAGCAAGTGATTTGAACTCCTTGTGTCCCATTATCTTCACTGACAATCATCATCATCATCATAATTATCTCATAAGTTTTTGTGAGGAATAATAAAGATAATATATGTCAAAAATGCCTGGCATGTAAAGAGTCCTGGTGAATACAAGCTGCTGATAATTATAGTAGTGGTGGCGGTACTATGTTTTGTTGTCATTACACAGTTGGGTGGTAGGGTCATGTGTTTGTCATCTGCCACACCATCCCAGCCATCCCTGATATAACTTTTTACATTCAAAATTGGATCTAAAAGACTTGAATAACTTATGGCTCCTCTTTCTTTTCTACAGATTGATCCTGAATTAGAAAAAAAGCTGAAAAGGAATAAAGTGTCATTGGAATCAGAGTACGAGGTACATACATTAATATATATTGTATGTTAATATAACCTCTCTTTTGTAACAGTCTTCCTGGTCAGTGACTGATTCTGTCTGTCTTAAGGTTAACTTAAATGATTACCAGTGCAGAAAAAAATTATTTACCTTAAACAGTATGATATTGGGGCAAGTAACTATGTAGTCATTTGAAAAGAAAATGAAGATGGATCTATATTTCATATACTATAAATGAAGGAATTCTAGATGGAACAAGAATTTAAAAATAAAAAAACAATGCTAAAAATACTAGGAGAAAAAATGGAGATTCTTGTTGGGATCTTGAGTCAGCAAAGCTGATTTAAATGTGACACAAAATTCAAAAGCTTTAAAGGGAAAGATTGAGGAGTTTATATATAAAAATTCAAAAGTTCAGCCTAAAAAAATGTATATAAAGTCACTGGTTAAATGAGAAATCCTAGAACTGTTGATTATCTTATCATGATGAATTAATGTATTTAAATATGAAGAGCATCTATGGATCAATACGGAAAAGTTTAACAATTTAGTTGGTCAGTAGGAACATGGGCAAAGCATGTAAAGACTGCACAGAAAAGGAAATAAATATCATTCTTAGATATATGAAGAGATACTAAACTTTCAGGAATGTTAATATTACAATGAGGTGTCATTTTCCACCCATCTGATTAGCAAAAATCTAAGTGTTTAATGTAGGATGTTGTAAGGAGGCTGTGCTCCATTTCTTAGAGTTTGTTTGTTTTTTTGACTGTGGATCATATTTTCCCATTTCTTTGTATGTTTGATCATTTTTGCTTGAAAGGTGAACATTATAAATAATACATTGAAGACCATTGATTCTCATTTTAGCAGGCGGTTCAATTATTGGCTGATCATTTTGAGCTTGGTTTTGTCTTTTTAAGGGAGGATCTGTGGAAAGACTGGTGTTTCCTAAACTGCTGTAACTCTATGGGACTCGTTCTCCAACTTGTCTCCACAGAGGATCTTGTCAGAGCTTGGCTCTAAGCTCTGTTGGAGTGAGTCTAACGCAGGTCTTCCTTTTGGTCTAATCCTTATTTCTGAAGAGTAGCTTTTTTGGTGTCAGCTGTACGTCAGAGGAGCAACTACGTATTAAAGAGAGGCCTCCACTCTAGTGGGGCTGAAAATCCAGTATCAACACTGCTTTCTTCAACGCTTCTTGATTCTGTTTCATGCTCAGTTCTGTAGCAGTTGGTTGTTACGTGGTAAGCCTTAAGTGGTCTCGCCCACCACGTGTACGGTGTAGTCTTCAGTGACTGTACACGTTCTGCAGAATTCCACAGAGACTTTCATTTACCAAAGGTCTGTGAAGACTTGGAACACTTTTATGTGAAGTTGTTCTGCCAACTTGCATCCCGTCTAGGAATCGTTCTTCAGTTCTCTTGAGCATATGTCTTATGTTATCTGGGTAAAGACTGTTATTCTTTCTTCAAACTGAATCATTTCATAGCTATACTTTAAAATGATTTGCCCTCTTGCACATTAAATTAGTAGAATCTTGTTCATCCACATATATCTAATACAGACTTCCTATAAGTGAAATTTAGAGAGTGGTTCAGTTCACTACTTCCCCAGTTTCTTCAAAACCTGTAACTTGCTGCTTCTCGATCTGTAAGCACTATGTCAGTAGTGATGCTATGGAGGGTTTGTCTAGGAGTAAATTTTCCTTTAGTTATTTTGGAAACCATAGAATTTGAGAACTGAAGAAACCTCAGAGACCATTTGGTCAAGTCTTTTTATTATTACTTACGAGGGAATTAGTGCCCAGATGGCTTAAATCACTTGCCCAAGGTTATACAGCTTCTTAGTAAAAGAGAAATGCTTCTTTTATTTTTGGTGTAAGTGTTCATATAAATTTATATCATTTTCCTTATCTCTGGATATAAGCTATTCTGTGTTCTCTGAGTCTCTTTTTCTGTATTAGTTCATCAGTAATTTCCAGAGCAGTTAAAGCAATTGTAGAAAACTTGTCAGAGTGGTGTTGAAGGGTGAAGAAACATTTATATTCTTCCCTCTATCCTACCTTAATTTCTCTGCTGAGAGACACTTCACATTCCCTGAAGGTACAGTGATCCAAACTGTAGTTGAAACTAGGTTTTGGGGCATCTGGGTGGCTCAGTCAGTTGGGCGTCCGACTTCGGCTCAGGTCATGATCTCACAGCTAGTGGGTTTGAGCCCCACATTGGGCTCTGTGCTGACGGCTCGGAGCCTGGAGCCTGCTTCAGATTCTGTGTTTCCCCCTCTCTCTCTCCCCGTCCCCCGCTCATGCTCACTCGCTCTCTCTCTCTCTCTCTCTCTCTCTCTCAAAAAAAAAAAAAAACATTAAAAAAAAAGAAACTAGGTTTTACTGACTGAAAGGGGTTGGCTTATGGCAGCTCTGGGGAATGACTTTTCATTCTCTGGCTCAGGCTCATTTCTCATGTGCAGGACAAACCATCTTGGTCTCTCTTCTTCTTTCTAGCAGGCTTTAGGGTCTCCACCTTTGTTTTTTCCCCTCTCACTACCATTACCCATGGTAACCCACGCTACTCATTATTATGCTCGTTCAGCCTTCACAGTTGGATTTTTGTTTTCCCAGCTTCTCCCATTTCTTTGTATTCTCAGAAGTAAAGCATGTAGACTTCTTATAATTTGATAATTTTATTCTGAAGGGGGGAAAAGATAGTCTAATTAACATGAATAGCAAGCAAGAAAAATTCCAAACCCTAAGAAATGTGCCATTTCTTCAATTATTATATGTGATATGCAGTTGATTTATTTGCTGAAATGATAATGGAGGGCCTATTGGATTTTTTTCACTTGTTTATTCATTGATGAATCAGTGATGTCCTAATCAAAGCTACAGGCCTCCAACACTAATATATATACTTTAATTGTTGTGGCTCTATAGAAAATAAAGGACTCCACTTTTGACGACTGGAAGAATATTCGAGGACCCAGGCCTTGGGAAGATCCTGACCTCCTCCAAGGACGAAATCCAGAAATCCTTAAGACTAAGACTAAAACAACCTAAGTTGATTCTTTTCTTTTCTTTTCTTTTTTTTTTAAACAAAAATGTTATCAACTGGAATTCCTGCTACATATTCAGTGGGAAGAAAATTTCAGACCTGCAGAAGCCTGGATGTGAGTGATGCGATGACAGATAAAAGTCACAGTGACATCACACAGTGATTTTATGTCAAACCTATGTAGAAAAATAATATTGATCACAGGCTGATAAGAGTTTTGGTTTTACTTACAATACCTCACGTGATATACTAATCAGTCTCCAAAGTATCACCTGATGATTGCATTAATACTGTTAGAACATGTTAAGAAAAGACCTCTCCAGACCGAGAGAAAATACTGGCATACCACATATCTGCTAAAAGACTCATATCTAGAATATATAGAGAGCTCTGAAAACCCAATTGTAAAAAAGTAGACAATCCAATTAGAAAATGCTCAAAAGACATAAAATGACACTTCACTGAAGAGGGTGTATGCATGGCACATAAGCACATGAACAGAATGATTGACATCACTAGGCATTAGGGAAATACAGATTTAGACTACACTGAGAAACTACTCCACACTTACTAGAACAGCTTAAATAAAAAAGTGACAGTTCCAAATGCTGGCAAGGATGTGGAGGAACTGGATCTCTCACACATGGCTGGTATAATGTAAAATGGTACAGGTGGTCTAGAAAATTGTTTGGCCGTTTCTTTGAAAACTGCATAGGGGACTTCAGTTTCTGGTCCTACATGTAGGAACCTTGGAAGTCGCACCTCCCATCCTAACACAGAGGAAAAGCGGAAAAAAACTGAAAATCAACAACTATTCTTTGATCCATGAGAGAATTGAGGACACAGGACAAAACCACCACTGGAAAATTTGAGACACAGGCAAATACAGAGGATCACAGGTTTGCTGGAAGAGAAAAGGCACTGCTGGCGCCGGCATCAGGTAGGAGTGCTTGAAGGGTAATTGCCTAATTACTGGAGACAGACCATGGACTAACTTGAGTTAAAAACCCCTAGAGACTAGGCCAGGGGCACACGTTTATGAGGTTTAGTTCCTGGAGTCCCACGAGGTTCTTACAGTGAATATTAGAGAAAAATCTTGTGGTTTCAGTAGGGGGAGGAAAAATAAACTGTTCTGAAATATGTCCCCTAAATTTTGTTCTCTTTAACAAAAGCCTGGCTTCAAAGGAAAGTTTTGCTAGAGATCAATCACACTGGATTTTACCAGAGCCTGACTCACTCTAGGGCAAGGGAAATACCCAAGAAGGCCCCTTCTAGTCTTGCTGTTTCCCCTAAATGGGGTGAGGGTGTGGGGAGGAAGACTGGGAAGTAGTAGTGAAGGTCTTGCGGGACCATGATCACTAAAAGACTGAGACCTAATCACAAGACTATAGAATGTTCTCCTCCCCCTTCACATTCCCACCACATCACTAAAGCCTATTCCCTCGGGTTTCTTTTACCCAGTCCAACTGGATATCATGTCCAACTTTGAACAAAGAAACGACAAGGCATACTAAAATACAAAAAGCTCTGTTTGAAAACACTAAGCATTATAATCAGATTCGTATACAGCAGGAATATTGGATTTATCAGATTGAGAATTTAAAATAACTAATTAAGATGCTTAGAGTTCTGATGGAAAAAATACACAACATGTAAGAACAGATGGGTAATGTAAGCAGTGAGATGGAAGTTTTAAGAATCAAAGGGAAATTCTAGAAATCAAAAACAACGTAACAGAAATGCCTTTGATAGGGTCATCAATAGACATGACTGAGGAAAGAGAAAGAGGGAAATTATATCAGAAAGTAATTAAATCTATAAGAAATGACAAAGAGCACCAATAAAGATAATTAGGTAATTATTTTTTAAGAAGTACAACAACAGGGGCACCTGGGTGGTTCAGTCACTTAAGTGTCTGACTCTTGGTTTTGGCTCAGGTCATGATCTCACAGTTTGTGAGTTCAAGCCCCACATCGGGCTCTGCACTGACAGCGTGGAGCCTGCTTGGGATTCTCTTCCTTTCTCTCTGCCCCTCCCTCTCTGAAAATAAACAATCACAATTACAATTTTCCCCTTTCTTAATTTGTTTAAGAACAAGTAAAATGTATAAAATGTATTTTTTAAAAAGTGTATTTTGAGGTCTACATACAGAAATGTAATATATATGACAATAATAGAACAAAAGAAGGGAGTGGGAATGAAGTTTTATTGGAACAAGGAAATGACACCAGATGATAATTGAATCCGCAGGAAGCAAAGAAGAGAACCAAACATGATAAATAAGAAGGCTAATATTTAAGTTTATAAATAATTTTTAAAAGCTTCTTCAAAATACTTAGAAGAGCATAAATCAATTATAACATGTTTGTTGGGCTTGTGACATGCGTAGATGTAATATGTATAAAAATAATAGCACCAAAAAAGTAGGGAAGGATCAAGGTAAATAGGAAGAAAATTTTTATATCTTACTGGAATTAAGTTAGTATAAATCTGAAGTAGATTCTGGTAAGTAATATGTATTGAGTAAGCTTTAAGAAAATCACTCAAAAATATAGTTAAAAACCATAAAAGGAATTAAATGTTGCACTAGAAAATATCTTCCTAATACAAAGGAAAGCAGTTAAGGAATAGAGACAAATACAAAAGACAGGCAGAAAATAGTAAAAATAGATGAAAGTGTACTTATCAATATACATTAATGAAATATTTTTTAATGTTTATTTTTGAGAGAGAGAGAGACAGAGCATGAGTGGGGGAGGGGCAGACAGAGAGAGATACACAGAATCCGAAGCAGGTTCCAGGCTCTGAGCTGTCAGCACAGAGCCCGACGCAGGGCTTGAACCCACGAAGTGCGAGATCATGACCTGAGCCGAAGTCTGACACTTAACCAAGTGAGCCACCCAGCCGCCCCTGTCAATTTACATTAAATATAAAAGAATTATATTCACAAGATTGACAGAATGGATAAAAAAAAAACATGATCCAGTTGTACGCTATCTACAAGAGGCTCACTTTAGATTCAGAGACACTTATAAGTTGAGAGTATACGGATGGAAAAATGTATACCATGCAAATAGTAATCAAAGATAGCTGCTTTTGCAGTCTAATATCAGAAAAAGTATACTTTAAGGCAAAAATTATTACAAGAGTCGAAGAACATTTTATAATAAATAATCAATAGTCAGATATAACGATTATAAAACATATATACAACTAACAATACAGCTCAATAATATATGAAGCAAAGAATGTAGAAAAAGGCAATTTTATAATCATAGTGGGAGACCTCAGTACTCCACCTTTAATAATGGATAGAACAACTAGGCACAAGATGTCCTACCTAAGTTAATAGAAGACTTGGACAACACTGTAAACCAACTTGACCTGACATCTATGGATTACCCAACAAGAGCAGAAGACATTCTTTCCAGGTACACATGAAACATTCACCAGGATAGACTTTATGCCAGGCCATAAAACAAGCCTCAATAAATTTAAAAGGATTTCAGTCATACTAATTTCAAACATGTTCTAGGACTATAAGAAATCAACTATAGAGGAAATTTTGGAAATTTACATGTATGTAAAAATGAAGTGTAATTGAATGCCCAGCAGATCAGAGAAGAAATAAAAATTGAAATAAATACTTTGAGGTGAATCCAAATGAAGGAAGATACAACATACCAGAACTACGGGATGCATCAAAACAGCGCTTAGATGGAAATGTGTAGCTGTAAATGCCTATATCAAGAAAAGATCTCAAATTAGTGACTTAACCTTTCACCATAACACACTTGAAAAAGAAGAGCAAACAAAACCAAAAACAAACAGAAAGTAAAGATTAGAAAGAAGTAAATGAAAGAGAACAGAAACACAATAGAGAAATCCATGAAACCAAAGGTTCTTTTTTTTAGACCAATGAAATTGACAAGCCTTTTGATTGATTACCATAAAAGAAACAAGGGGCGCCTGAGTGGCTCAGTCAGTTAAGCCTCCGACTTCGGCTCATGTTATCATCTCATGGTTGGTGGGTTCGAGCCTCGCGTCGGGCTCTGTGCTGACAGCTTGCTCAGAGCCTGGAGACTGCTTCAGATTCTGTGTCTCCTTCTCTCTCTGACCTTCCCAGCTCATGCTCTGTCTCATCTCACTCTATCTCTCAAAAAATAAATAAATGTAAAAAAAAATTTTTTTAATAAAAGAAACAAGACTCAAATTATTAAAATCAGGAATGAGGGGACATTACTAGCAACCTTACAGAAATTAAAATTTTTTAAAAACTTTATGGGAATGCTGTAAAGAATTCTACGCCAAAGAGGTAATTTAGGTTAAACAAATTCCTAGAAAGACACAAACTACCAAAACTGATTCAAGAAGGAATATAAATCTAAACAGACCTATAACAAGGTACTGAATTGGTATTAAAAAAATATATACCCACAAAGAAAAACCCAGACCCAGATGGCTTTGTTGTGAATTCTACCAAATATTGAAAAGAAGAATTAATACCAATTCTTTACAAACTTTTCCAAAAAAGTAGAAGAGACTGGAACATTTCCTAACTCATTTTATGAAGCTAGTATCCTGATACAAATACCAGGCAAAGACATTGCAAGAAAGTGATTGACCTCTTGGGAATGTAGATGCAAAAACCCTCAACAAAATACGAGCACACTGAACCCAATAACATATGGAGACGGTTATACGTCATGATCAAGTGAGGTTTAGCTCAGGAATGCAAGATTGACTTTATATTAAAAAATTAGTATGTAATACCACATCAGTAGAATTAAGAGCAAAAACCACATAATCATATCACGATGCAGAAAAACACTTGACAGAAAA
The DNA here is from genome assembly GCA_028646485.1 of Cryptoprocta ferox. Classification (NCBI taxonomy): domain Eukaryota; kingdom Metazoa; phylum Chordata; class Mammalia; order Carnivora; family Eupleridae; genus Cryptoprocta; species Cryptoprocta ferox. The sequence goes on from CM053560.1 coordinate 29,737,800, forward strand.
TAAGCTCTTTTCTGTCACAGGGAATATTACATTCTTTAAATTAAATATACATGTATTGTCTTGGGAAAAATATTTAACTACTTGGTGGCCCAGTTTCCTCATGTGGAAAATGGGAATAACAGTAGTGATGTAGTTGATGTACAAAGGCATAGAGAAAGCACTCGACAGATGTTAGCAATTAAATAAGAATTATTAGTAATAGCAAAGTTCTTACCAAAATGTCACATCTGAAACAGTATTTTAATAACATTGCACAGACATCTATCAGTAGCAGGTAATCCTGTGTGGAGAGATCTGCATGATCTATGTCTCTTTGGCAAACAGCAAAGTTCAGTGGGAAAATACACAAACTGATAGACTTGAACAGGTTTCTTGTCAGTTTGTCAGATTACAAATGTTACAAAGAGATTACAGAGCTTACACAGATTACATGACCCACTTCAGTTTCCGTTAACTTACCTGTGAGTTGGGAGTTTTGTAGTTGTCTTGGCCAATTAACCTAGTGAAGTATGTGAGGCACTCAGTAGGGAAACAGGCAAAGAAGACAGGTGATAAAGGAGAGGCTGTTACTATCATTGACCAGTAGATGAAAAATAACTTGATTACAGGTGATAGACATTCTGTCTAAAGTCGTTGCTTCAAATAATTCATTAAAAACAATTTTTTTACTGGTTTGTTTTCTGCCTTTTGACCCTTAAACAATGTTTATCATTTGCTGAGCCACGTGACAGGGGGAAGGTGGACCAAAGATTTCTGCAGTGGGATTTTTTTATTTCCTCTAGACTGTGAGAGTGGAGACTAGACTTTGAGGACAAAAGGGTTGAGAGGAATGACTGGTCTGTGACGCTCCCACCTGAAATCCTGGTGTGAGAAAGCCTTGGAGTCACTGCCTAACGCCACCAGAGGGCGTGGCAAGACCACACAAGACCGAATTTGGCGGCTCCATCTCAGTGAAGCCCAGCTCTGGCGTAGGGCTGCTCTCTCTACAGGGGTTCCATAATCATGAATCTGACTGTTTTCTCTCTGCAGTCTCCCTTTAGATACTGTGAGGCCAGAAGATTCCAGGCTGGGCGAACCACCTTGGCTGCCTCAGCTACTGCGTCCTCTTTGTGCAGAGTTGGCTCCCCAAGGACTGGCTTATGCCTTCAGCCCAACAGAACCACATAAACCCTGCACTTCACAACTAGGAGACATAACAAGCCACAGAAGAAAACCTTCCACATCTGGTGCTTTGAGGAGCTGCCAACCAGCTGGGCTCTACTCCCTTTCTTCAGCGATTTCCTCTGCCTTCATGCTCTGTGCTCTGCTTCCTCCTATTTCTCACCTTCCTCTTCCTTGCCAACATACATTAACCACAAGAAACCAGGGCTCCTGAGCATCAGATGGCTCTAGGCAGTAATAATCAAAGCTTCCTGCTGGTCCATTGAACCTGCTGCTCCACAAAAATACTGCTCCACACAGATACGGGTACGCATCCCCAGGAGCACATGGTGGGCACCTGAGTGGGAAGGGACCCTCTGGGACAAGTGGCTCTGGCAGGTAGCTTTGAGGTCTGTCCTCAGCCGCATTAGTCGCCAGTCTAGTCTGTATCACCGGGGGCATGTTTACTCCTGTGCTACAAAGGGATGATGTCCTTGCAAATTGCCTTTTCCTTGATCTGGAGAATCTCTTCTGGGCAAATCAAAGTTTTCCTCAGGCATCGGGGAACAAGCAAAGAAACTCCAAATCCTACACTGGACACTGTGAGGAAACTTTCAGAAATCCCAGCTCTTCACCAACAAAGGCCCGGCGGTGAGGTTCTTCAGGCTTGTTTGGTGATGTGGGTGGGAAGGGCCTGGGCGAGCAGACCGGGTATACTGGAGTATGACCCTTTTCAAGCATACAGGAAACACATCTTGAAAAACCCTTGTAAAGGTGTCCACTCCTAAGCAGTTCCTTAGACTTTACAATATTGTGAAGGCCCCAAGGGTAGCCTTCTGTCCCCTATCTGCTTCTTCCCTGTCCCTTTAAGGAAAGCAAGAATCCCCACAGTTGTTACCCCTTTCCCCATTTTCCTTCGCTATTTGTTTTTACCATGATCTTTCTCTGACGTACTGGTATGTAAAGATCAGAGAAGCCTATAGATAATCAAGTGCCAATCCATTCCGTGCACTCAGGCCACAGTTGGCCCCATACAATAATATCTCCTACTCTTTGCTAGAAAAAAAATCTAGGCTCTTCGTCAGTTTACACCAGCTAAAAGCCTCAGCTTCTCCTACACTTGATATAAGGTGTCAGAATTAGAGAATGTGAAATTTTCTCAAAAGATCACCCGTCTTTGAATAAGACCCTTACTTTACAGAAGAGGAAGATGAAGCCAGAGAAAAAAGACCAGTCGCCCAAGGTCACACAGGTGATCAGTAGAAGATTCTGGGCTGAAAGTTGGTTATCCTGACTACCAATTGGACAAATCCTCCTGTTCACTCTCAGTTTAAAGGGTTGGGTAGGGACCATTATTTGTTTCTAAAGGTGATAAAGCCTGCATGTCTCCCATTTGTGACTGTGTGTGAGGATACAGGCTCCTGAGAGCAGGTACAGCGTTTTCGACATTTATAACAGTGCTAGGTGAACACGTGGTTATTCAATGAAGAATGTTAAAACAGGCTTCACGTGGTATAGTTCAGGCCCCCCTAGTGGGCAGCACAGAGCCAGAAACTTTAAAACCTTAGCTCACCTTCTTTGGCTCGCTCCAGCTGCTTTTTTTCCCCCAAACCAGGGGTGAAACTGCCTTTGAACAGTTTGAAGTGTGCCACAAAACTCCTTCACAGCCCCAGCTTGATCAAGGCACCAGCATAGAAGACCTTTATTAAAATCACATCATCATTCATTCAATGAACATTTATTAAGCATTTGCCATACGCTAGAGACTTGTAAGATGTTGGAAGTTGAAACAGTAGTACTCTCTTTTCACGTTGTTTATATCCTTACATACGTTGATCCTTGAACAATATGGGCTTGAACTGTGTGGGTCCACTTCTATGCTGATTTTTTACAGTATAGTACTGTAAATATTTTCTCATTATTTTCTTAACATTTTATTTATTGTAAGAACGCCATATATAATACATATGCAAAATATGTGTTAATTGACTTTACGTTATTGGTAAAGCTTCCAGTCAACAGTAGGCTATTAGTTCAGTTTTTGGGGGTGGAGGGGTGTCAAAAGTTACATGCAGATTTTTGGCTACATGGGGTCAGCACTCCTAGCCCTCGTGTTGTTCAAAGGTCAACTGTATAGTGAAGGCAGTCTTTATACATTAAAAATAATAGACTGTGATAAGTGCTTTGTGATATATATGAGTCACGGGTTCTGAGGGGGGATTAATTTAACACTGCCTGCGGAGTCTGGAGGCTTCAGGAACCTGATTTCCCTGGAGGTTTTGTGGTTTTGTAGTTGTGGAAGTTCACAGAATACTCAGGGAATGCTGTCTCCTGTAGATGAAGTATGGAGTGAATAGGGGATACAGGCAGGAAGGCAGCCTTTGACTTCAAAGTTGTAGTACAAAAGACTTGATATTCCATGCTAAGAAAATCAGAATGAACACTGTAGACAAGGGCAGAAGAATCCTACCATCTTTTATATCTTTTAGGTAACTTCCAGCAATGTCAAGGATGGACTTGAAAAGCACAATGAAGTTTCTTTCCTCTCCCCACCCTATATTTGACCCTATAGTCCTGTGAACGTGTTTTTGGAGCAGTCCTAAAAGCAGGAGGTCAGGACTTTCTCCTTTGGTGACCACTTAGGGGCTACCTTCATAGATGGGAAGATAAAGGGTTAAACCAGGGGCGTTTTGGTGGCAAAAGAGAGGCAAGGGCAGATGGGAAGATTTCAGGGATGGCATGGGGAATGTTACTCCACTTGCACTCTGCTATTATGCCATCACAAATAGTACTTGATAGGTGAGGCTTTCTCTGTCTCACTCCGGCAAAAGGTACATGTGGGGGCTGCTCCCTAAGCTACCAAATGCACACGTTTCGTTTGTGCGCCTGTTGGACTGCCAAGTGGCTTGACACCTTTTCATCTCTGTTCCGTTAGCTTCCAACGACCCACGGAAAGGTGTAGGGGACGGTTACTGAATGAGTAGAAAATAAACATTCGTAAGTGACTGGATTAAAGGCCATCTGGCAGTAAAAGCACTACCACTGAAAGTTCTATGATAGCAAGATACTACACTGATTACCATCCTACACTGATTACCATCCGACCTAACCTTTCATAGCACTTAAATTTTTGTTTCCTTTTTAAATTAAGCCGGCAAGCTCTCCATCCCACAAGTATCCACGGAGGCTATGTGCACGGGAGTGTCCTAAGAATTAGTCTAGAATATGAGAGGTATCGTTTCCAGATCAGTTTGAACGCGACGACGAACACGATTCAAGCGTCTCAATACCAATCGCGGGGCCGAGGCGCCGGAACCAAAGCTCTGGAACCAAAGCGCGGCCGCTTCACTTCCGGGTGGAGGCGCCGGTTTGTTGCGAGGGATCGATTGCTTCTGCCTGGCGGGCGTCTGTCCCGAGAGGACCGCGAACTCGGAGGCCGCGGGCGAGGCTGGCGGTGACCTGCGTCCTCGTCGCGGGGGAGCCCGAGCTGCTGGGCCCGGGCCGGAGGGTTCGGTCGTGTTTGCGCGCGCGGTGATGCGAGGCCCCTTGTTGCCGATGGAAGTGGAGAGGTGAGGGCAGAGGGCAGAGAGACGCGAGGAAGTGTGCGGGCGGATGCGGGCAGCGGGTGATGCGGCGGGCGGTGGCGTTCACGGGACGGTCGGTGGACTGGGAGTTTTTAGGCAGCCCTCGTCGAAGGTGACACTTGGCGGAGGTCCCAGAATTAACATACGTCAGAGCCAGATTTTAACCCCACTGTGGGTAGTTACAGAGCCTGGGACTGCGGTCACGGGGACTCAGTGTCGTTGCTTAATAATTGTGCGATTTTCGGCCTCTCCCTGCGTCAATTTCCTGGTTTGTGAAACGGACCTAATTCGTATTTCACGTAGTTGCCCTAAGGGTATACGAAGTGTTCAGCGCAGCGTCTGCCAAATGGTAGGGATTCCCAAAGTGATCGCCGTGTTGTGTTGTTCTTTGTGTTATTACCGCTCACCTGTTTTTGTGTTCTGTGTTCCCTTCTACCCTGAGAGCGAGGACGTTGTTCCATTGCCGCAGGGAGCGCAGGCTGACATTGGTAGAATGATGGGAGGATTAGGCCTTGGGACCAGTTAGACCTCAGGTGGCATCCACACCACTCCTTTGATTTGCTGCGTGACCTTGTGCAGGTTGTTTGCCATGGCAGGCTTGTCCACGAACACAATAATTTGGATAAAACTGTGGGCGGTGAGGTAGACCTTCCTATCGGAGTTAAGTCCAATTATACTAATTAGGCGGTGGACCAGGGCCATTTAAGTGTAAGCACAAAATGGTCTGCGTTTGGGAAGGATTATGAAAGTATAAAATCTCTGGTCGTCTGTCAAAATGTGCTAATTAACCTGTTGGGCAGAAAATACTGGATTGAGTGCTCATAAACCCAACAAAATTACTAGAATGAACTCAAGTAATGCATCCTCTTTTCTTGTAGCAATATTATATAAAGAACAGCATATTATTACGTATGGCCCATAATTACTATAACATCTTCAAGGTGGATTATATCTTCTGATAAATATTACTAATCTCTATGGAACAACATTCAGAAGAGGGTTTTAAAGGACCAGGGACACACGGATAATTTTCCCCTTTCCTTCTCAGATAATGCTCTTGAAAAAATAAGGAATTTGATGCTTCACTTTCTTCTCTTTTCCTCAGTTTCCCTTGCTGAGATCATCAATGACCTGCTACTTTCTAAATCTAATATTTTCTCATCTGCATCTAACCTGTTATCTGCATTAATTCTCTCTGCACCCCTAATTCCTTTTTGCTGTGTAAGATAAAAATGCAGTTTCCAGTGATTGGAATGTGGATATCTTTGGGTGTGGTGGGGGATCATCTTTCTTACCACAAAAATATTGTTATTATTTTGGAGAAGTCCTATCTAAGTACAACAGGAAAAAGGTAGAAATATCTCACAAATAACGACCAACATTATCATCATAATCTTCCATTAAAAAATAAGACATCTTAAATATGTTTGAAAAGCAAATGATAAGCTTTTACATATACGTCAACTCATTGGGATAAATAATGATGTAAAACTATCCACAAGTTACCACTGAACACTTAAATTCTTTTCAAACTTAATATCCACAGAAATATGAGTCGGTGAGAATTTAAACAGTATTTTCTACGTGTTGGATTGTCAAAGATGAAAACATTTGATAATGTATAATTAGTGAAACGATTAGTGAAAATGCCCACGAATATGCGCATTCAGTGTTGGTATGAATAAATTTGAGCTGAATTGGATAAACTTATCAAGATTTAAAATGGGTATCCCTTTTGACCTAACATTTCCACCTTTGCAAAGTAAATATTCAGGTGTTCTTTACAATGTTATTTGTAATTTTGAAGAAACAAAAAAGGAGGTAGTTTATTTATCTAAAAGAAAGCTGTGGCATTTATTTATTTATTTCTGTGTGTTAGGATGATATCCATCACTTTCAAAATGTATGGGTAGAGGACTTCTGGTTCTGACCAAGAGGGAGTGCGAGTGTCCCCTAGTACTCCCTCTGAACAACTAAAATCCCTGGACATATACAACAAACAAACATAGACTCTAAATAGGGAAAAAGAAGAATTAACAGACTGCCCAAGAACCTCGTAAAACTCGGTTAAGAAATGAGATGACGTAGTCTCCTGGCTTTGGGATAATGGATATTTCCCTCATTTCTTATTTAGTACAGATCTTTTGGCAAATAGCAAAGTGTACTTAAAAAAAAAAAAAAGTCTTTGGGGTAGTGGCTGGGTGGGTCAGAGTGTCTAACTCTTGATTTTGGCTCAGGTCATGATCCCAGGGTCAAGCCCCATGTCGAGCTTTGCCTGCTTGAGATTCATATTCTCTCCCTGTCTCTCTCTCTCCCTCCCTCTTTCTCAGCAACAACAACAAAAAGGAGTCCTTTATGGCAAAGTCAGACCATCCTAGGCCTCTCGAGAGTTACTCCTTACTTTTTGGAATTAACGCACTATGGGCAGGATGACTGAAAACCAGAGGATAGTCCCTGGGGAGTCTTGTGCTTCTGAAGAAACACTCTTAGGATGAAAGCTGTATCTGAGCAGGTGAGAAATATAGTAATTTTTATTAACAAGTCTAATTCTACTTAAAGGCACTGACACAGAAGTTGTTGGGACCCTTGGCTTGCAGAGCAGTTTCTGAAGAAATCCTTTTGAAAAGCGGTGGAATTTAAATTGCTCAGAACATGATGACAAGAAAGGAGTGTGAGGACTTTGGAAAAGAAGAGTATGTGAAACAGATCATAGTCTTCTCAAGCAGGGCATTACAGGGCAAGGGCGAGGAGGGGTGGGGTGGTCACAGTGGAATCTGACTTTCCGGATCATTTTATTCATTTGTATCATCTGCTCAGTCTTTGGAAATGATCCACCAGTAATTTACTTTGGAATGACCCTGGGCATCAATAAACCTACTTTCCAGTTCTACGGGGTTTCTACATCAGTTTTTGAAATACTGAAAACAGGTGGAATTCCCTTATCAATTCCTTTACGAAACCAGTTTTCTCTAAAACATCATGCCCTTGTCCTGCCCTCCATTCCTCAGCTTTCCCCACTCTCTGTTTCCATCCATTTCCTGGGGGTCCTGCCTGTTTAGCAGCAGCGATACTGCAGTATCAGTGCCCAGGATCCAGTGTTGGTGATATCCGTGATACAGTCTGCAGTGTCTGGGCCTGTCAGCAGTGGTGACCACGTCTGCCCTGGACCATCTGTGGAGCTAGGTTTGTTCTGGCTTCATAGTTACTGTGGTTGGCTCTCCGACCTTCCCAGATCATGTGAGTAGCTTAGATCACTTAGAATCTGTTTCCCACTTGGAAGCAATAACCTAGACTGATAGAAACATTCCTAGAGCATCTGCTAGCTGACAGGATCTGGTGCTGAAGAAAAGACCAGACACAGCCCTTTCTTCCCCTGAAGGAATTCACAGTGAAGTCGGGGAAAACTGACAACTAAAGAAATAACTACAGGGCTTCCACAATCAATAGTGATAGACCAGGTAATTCAGGTCAAACTCTGAGAAACCCAGAAAATCTAAGATTTTACAATAGAAAATCTACTTGAAGGCATAAAAGATGTAACAAGATAAAAAATAATTATCAGGCTGAGAATGGAGAGAAGAAAGGAATCTAGAGAGCTGAGTATGGAATTCGGTGGTGTTTTTCCCCTGCGAGTATTTCTGCCATAGGCTGAATGTTTGTATCTCCCCCCAAAATCACGTTGAAACCTAATCCTCATGTGATCATGGTCTTTGGAGGTGGGGCCTTTGGGAGGTGACTAGGTCATGAGGGTGGAGCCCTCATGAATGAGATCAGTGCCCTTATAACAGCCCCACAGGGCTCTGTCACCCTTCTTGCCATGTGAGATTACAGCCAGAAGATTCTGAATGAGGAAGTGGGCTCTTACCAGACACTGAATCTCTGGGCACCTTGCTCTTGGACTTCAGCCTCCAGAGCTGTGAGAAATAAATGTCTGTTGTGTCTAAGCCACTCAGCGTATGGAATTCTGTTATAGCAGCTGGAATGGACTAAGTTCCTAATTTTAGAAGTGGTAGCTGAGATGCTAAGAGATTAGGCAGTACTTAATGACATTGGGCGGTTGTAAGAATAAAATAGTTGAAATCCAGGACCCACCAAAAGGGGTACCTAGTAAACTATCATGGCTTTGGATTGGACAGCCAGAGAGCTTCACTGACTGACACTTAAGAGATCCTCGGCCCAGAATCCATTCATCTTGAAAATAGGTTGGCAGTCCCTTAAAATGTTAAACATGAGAGTTACCATATGACTGAGACATTCATATTCCCACAAGAAATTAAAACATATCCTTATAGAAATTTGTACACAGATGTTCATAGTAGCATTATAATTCCCCAAAGTGGAAATCATCCAGTGTCCATCAGCTGATGAATGGATAAACAAGAGTGATATATCCGTACAGTGGAATTTTATCCAGCAATAAAAAAGAATGAAGTACTGATACATGCCGCTACATGGACGAACCTTGAAAACATCATGCTAAATGAAAGAATTCAGTCACAAAATGCCACATATTGCATGATTCTTTTTGTATTCGGTGTCTAGAAAATGCAAAGCTGTGGAGACCAGAAGTAGGTGTGTGGTTGCCCAAATTGGGCAGGGAATGCAGAGTGAATACTAATTGGTACAAGGTTTCTTTTTGGAGTGATGAGAATGTTCTAAATTTAGATTGTGGTAAAGGTTGCAGGGCTCTGTGAATATACTAAAAGCTCTTGAATTATACACTTCAAGCAGGTGAATTTTATGGTGTGTGAATTATGTCTCAGAAACACTGTTTAAAAAAAAAACCATTATTGGGGCCCCTGGGTGGCTTAGTCAGTTAAGTGTCTGTCTTCAGCTCAGGTCATGATCTCAAAGTTTGTGGGTTCAAGCTTCGGGTCCGGGTCTGTATGGACAGCTCAGAGCCTGGAGCCTACTTTGGATTCTGTGTCTCCCTCACTCTTTGCCCCTCCCCCGCTCATACTCTGCCTTTCTCTCTCTCTCTCTCTCTCTCTCTCTCTCTCTCAAAAATAATGAATAAACATTAAAAAAAATAAAAATAAATACATAATTAAAAAACCATTATCTCAGGGTGCCTGGGTAGCTTAGTCAGTTAAGCGTCCCAACTCTGCACTGACAGCACAGAGCCAACTTGGGATTCTTCCCTGTTTCTCTGCCCCCCCTTGCTCATGCTCTCTCTTTCAAAAATAAATAAACTTAAAACGAACAAACAAACATTATCTCAGTCCCTGAATTTGGATCAAGGTATTTTGGATTGCTGTTGCCTCTAGGTACTGGCAGGAAAAGAAAAAGCAGCGAAATTCTTCCTGGAGAATGAAAACACTGTTAGGTCACTGATTAATTCTAACTTTGCAAATATAATGTTAGATAAAATTTTAAAAGAAATAACTAGGCACACACAGAGACAAGGTACCATTAACAAGAACCAGCAGAAACAACAAATATTAGGTTCATGAGGACTCTAGCTATTGATTGGAGTTACCAGCCAGAGACTTAGCAAACTGTGCTTAATAGATTGAAGATGATAAAAAGACAGGATTTTTTTTTT